>OX346242.1:1212500-1749000 GCA_947049295.1 Ligdia adustata
CGTCAATAACAGAAATGTTGCCAACAACTCTGTTAACAACAGAAACGTACCCAACAACAAAAATTCGGCCGCTGGCAGGCGACCGCCACCGCGCACTTCAAAAAGGTTGCCATCTGTCAAAAATAAAATTGCCCTAAAGAAGTCGGGTAAGGTCGCGCCACCGAGAAAAATGGCAGCTAAAAATGTTGTAGTAAGGAGAAATTCAAAGTTTTCAAAAGTTAAAAGGAAAGGTAAAAATAAATTCATGGGTATTTTGGATGTCATGAGTAGATTTGGATGCATGGCCGTAGTTTGGTCAAAAACTCAAAATTTAATGTGTTTAGTATTGTTTTAAAGTCAGACGGTGTTTCGATAAGTAAAAAACACAAATTGATTCTATTTTTTTGTTTTTTTTTTTTATTGAGTTAGACAAATTATACAGTAAACTAAATAATCATAATTTACATAAAATATTTTCGGTAGACAATTGTTCGGCATGCAATGTATTTTGATCGTTCTGTATAAAGGACATGTTTCAAATGTATATGGAGCCTCTGGCTATATTAATTCATACCTTAGTTTGTCAAAATAGATCTCTTATGATATACTAAATCATTTAATATAATAGCAGTGAGTTGTAATCTTGTAAAAATGGCATTCCGTTTTTACAAGATTACAACTCACTGCTTGTTAAAATAATCGAGCGTTGCCTTGCCATTATTCCACTACAATTCATGAAAAATATTGTATATTGTATACGCAAGTATTGTTCTATGGCTTGAAAGTATGTTATAAAGTAATCTGCTATTCCAATGGTGTGGTTCTTGACAGTATTTTTCGGTATAATCACCTAGGTAGCCAGATATGAGACATGTCCTTTAAAATGCATTTGAATGCTAAGTTCTAAGACTAAGGTGTAAGGATATAAGTAAGTATATATGTTATAAGCAAGCAATATCTTGCTTATAACAGATTATAATAATATTTGTGCATGAATGATTTTCGTAGTTAAATGTGTAGTTAGATATTTTAATATTATTTATTTATTTATTCAGAAATTATTATACATTGTTTGTGTAAATGCATAAGTTTAATCATAGATTAAAATACCTCAAGTAGATCAGCAGTTACGAACAAAAAATCGTACATGGCAAAAAGCTCGGAATTACGTATTATTACTAGATGGCGCTGCTAAATGGCCCGGGAATATATATTTCGACACAGAACACCGATAAAAATAAATTATTATTATGCTATTACAGCTCAAAAGTCCTATAGTAATTTATATATATACTTGAGGTATTTTAATCTATGGTTTAATGCTTAGTAAAAGTACTGTAATATTAATATACTAAAAGTAAAATTTCACATTGGTGACAGGATTTGAGCTTGCGACCTTTAGAGGCGCCCATCGCTCTCTTCACTGAGCCTGGCTAGTGTATTTTGTATTTGACTAACATCGCCGGCAACTTTGTTGGGCGACCTCGTGCATCAGTCTGTCTCTGTCTTGCAATCTTCAGGATCGAGACGAGTAAGCGAGATAGACTTACGTGCAAAGGACGCACGCGAAGTTGCCACGGAAGTCAACTAGAATAAAATATAATATTCACGTCACAAAAACCGACTTGCTTACAAACGGCATACTTTATATTTGTGTTGCCACAAAGTGATCACGAGGGTTATCCAAATGTTGCAGGTTCTAATCTTATCGTATCGTCGTTAAAGGACCCACCCGTACAGTGCCACTGACATGTTAATATATGGTCTAAATATTCACTAGGAAAAGACAGTTGTTTTTATATAGATTTAAAGCACCTAGATTGAGTACAAGAAACTAATATTGACATTATCCCATCACTAATGTTAGTCCCATGTACGCACACGCTGCATTCAGCGACAAAATGGCGGAAATCAAATGGATTCATTGTCACTTTGACAATGTGAAGTCCAGCGTACTTGTATAATTCATGTATAAATGTACTTTGCAGATTCGGGTGCATCGTCGTCTACGGGTGACACAACGCCACGTGTCAAACGCAAGTACACAAAACGCACGCCCGGCCAGAAGAAAAACGACGGCGTGAGTAATGTGGTTCCTTTTTGTACAACTTCGTACGTTTAGAACATATAGCCAGTGTCAATTAATAGAAATAAATGTAAACTGAGGTTGAAGCTTTTTGCGAGCATTTACAGACTTTGTATGATTTCCAAAAACGTGTGATTAAGCCAGTGTAGTAGTTATGATTTGCCATAGACTCAGCATAAGGTAGACCCGTGTCCTGTCATCAGACGATCTATACATAACTATTGTATGCGATTGTTCTAGACTCCGGGCACAGAAAGAGTGAAGGGCAAACGAGGTCGGCCGCGAAAGAACGACCCAATGAACGTGAACCGACATCAGCAACCTAGTAAGTATACCTACTAAAATACAAACAAATATACTCATATGTTATGAGCTGGTTTATGCAGGTTTGCCGGTGGTTAGGAGTCATAACCATGGGCAAATCTGTTTGAGTTACCGGCAAACCACAGAGAGACCTCAAAAATCGTCATGTGAAACTTGGACTAGTGACCTTGGATGCGCAGCCAAGGTCTTAGGTACAAGATGTTTGCCGAGCATTGTACCTATTAAGATTGTAGAAATGATGTTTATTTTCGCCCTGCAATAAGTAAGTATTCAAGCGGCTAAATTTCAGAACATAATTTGGGTTTGTGTTGTATAGACTAAAAAGTTTTTATTCTTCAGGCGTATTTTTGTTCGTTACAGAAATTCGCGTAAGAAACAATCTCATGCCGGCCAATAATGAACCAATATCACTGGACAGCGACGACGAACCAGATCTAGGTTAGTAATTATGCTAAAGAGTAATTGACATAGCGAGCAAAGCGACTCTGCCTCGGGCCTGGTAAAAAAATGTTTTTGCCTGTCCGTATGTTTGTGTGTATCTCCCGAGAACTTTCGTATGAAATTTCGTAACCGCGTAAAGGTTGTAATTTCCAACCAATTTTGATGGAGTATGTTGCATGGGGTTTACGAAAGTGTATTAGCTGTAGGTCATTTTATATTCTCGGAGTAAATATCCCACAAAAAGGTAGAAATTTGCTAAACAATAATAAAGATTCCGGTGCATAAATAAAATCGGTCAAGTGGTTGTCGTGTTTTTCTATAAAGATGCAATAAATATCGTAGCGTGAGGTTATAATTCGCGGAAGTATGAATGAATGAATTAATTAATTAATAATTAGTCTATGGGTATTCTTTTTTTTTCGGTAATCTTTCTGCTGTCGTTTTTTTGTTGTCGTAGTTAGTCATTTTGTTAATGTTTATGAATAAACTCCTGTAGACGAATACGAACATCAACTATACATAAAAATCTTACATCTAGTGTCACAAGTATTACTAATTTAATTTGAATAATTTTTATTTGTAACAAACGCATACAACTAGAAAAAAATTAATAAGGTATTGTATTTTAGGTTCTCCTGGCGCGGCGTCAGATTCCCTCAGCTTGGACGAGAACCTTCGTGCTCTGAGACATCTACACGAGAAATACGCGAATATTGACAAGGTAACCGCAGTGAATTTCCATTGTTATCACGATTGGAAGTTGCCTCTTGTGTGGGACGCGACATGCGTTGACACATTGGCGCCATCTCATCTTCCTTAGACACAGAGTAGGGTAGCGGCGGCTTGTTCAACCGAACAGCACAAACGGCGAATATATTATAGCCTCGGTAGAGGTTACATATTTGAGCCATTTGGAGTCGAGACTTTAGCGCCGTGGGGACCGGGAGCTCATCTTATTTTACAAAACTTATCGGAGCGTTTAATCGATTCGACGCGTGACCAGAATGCCGGTTTTTATCTGGCCCAACGTATAAGCATTGCCATTCAGCGTGGTAATGCTGCCAGCATTCTGGGCACACTGCCCTCTGGTGGTAGGTTGGAGCAAATGGATTATCTGTAGATCTTAAATGGCCTATGGGTAATCTGGCTGCTATACTTTTTTTGTTGTTGTTGTAATTAGTCATTTTGTTTCTTAATAAAGGCACTAGAAAACGTAATCATTTATTTTTAAAAGATTGATACAAGCATCCATATACTAATAACATGAATTGTGCTACAAACTTCCAGGCATTTGTTGCCTTAAAACGAAATCACTATCTACAACAAGAACAAAAAAAAATATCATCACCTATAGACCATTTTTTTTTTAGTAAAATTGTATTATACTCGTCAATATGGTCTTCATCTTATAGTTATTACGATGAAGTATAACCAATAAATCAAATAAATTAATAAAAAATTATATCTAGAAATATCAAAACGTCTGGTGGAAAAGCGATATGTGACCAGAATGCTGGCTCTTATTTTGGTCAGAAAATTAGCATTGCCATTCAACGTGGCAATGCTGCCAGCATTCTTGGAACTTTCCTTGGGAACTTCTACTGGGGGTTTATTATTAGGTTAGTATTCATACCTGTGAATGATTTTGTCCCTTTGCATTTGTGTTTTAATAAATGTGTTATTCATTAATCAAATAGAAGTATAACGTTGTCGTAATGTCAAATATGATGATGATATAAATCAAATTAGGTAAATCCTTAAATAATTAGGTTAATAAAAATGTAAGAACAATTACAGTGTGTGTGCTAAAATTTAGTGAAATCCTCCACATTATAAAAAGCCACCCTTTTTGAGTTCAAAGGGGCAAATGTGAAATATCTCGTAGTCATTTCATAATGCGTATCGTTGCATCAGAATCAGAAGCTTTATTAATGAGCTTTGATTCAAAAGCCATATCGAAGTTAGTAAAGCGAATTTTATGCACAGGACGAAATGTTCGAGTCCCATCTTTTAGCTGCAAATTTCAAGAAACCCCCGATGGATTCACAGAGAATGCACGACGACGACGTACTGTCCATTAGGAGTTCTGAAGGTGAGTTTTTGATCCCACCCTATCGTATTTCTCGACAACCTCTTGACCGATATGATAACACGCACGAGTATCAATATACAAAATCAGGATTTGAAGCAGACACGTTTATATATTATAGGTACTTAATTATTTGACTGGCCGGTTGGTGCAGTTGGTAGCAACCCTGCCTTCTGCGCCGCTGGTCCCGGGTTCGATCCCCGGGCAGGCTAAACATTTGTGTGCATGAACATGTCTTTTGACCAGTGTCTGGGTGTTTATTATATATATAAGTATGTATTTATGTATTTCTAAGTTTGTATATCAGTGAACAGGTTACCATAGCACAGGCTTTGCCTAGTTTATGACCTAAACACCTTGGTGTGGATGTTGTCACATACTATATTATATTTTACCGCGACAAAATATAAATGACATTACTTCTTTTCTCTCTCTCTTCCGCTGTCAGACGTTTACTTATAATAATATAAATTTTGATTTATTTTGTAAATTGTCTCCATCCTAAGGTTGCCTGGAAGAGATTTGCGCTTTTAGCGATAAGGTCACCACTTGTGATTGCAAGATTGTATATTTGATATAATAGTTGCTGCAGTTAGGAATTAATTCATTCGATTCGCTCGCCGGCCAATTGCGCTTTAATTCCAACTCTTGCACAAATGTTTGCCTTTACGTAAATTGACCGAGCGAGCGGAGCGTCTTTGCTTCGAGTCTGTCAAAATGTTGTTTCGTCTGTCAGTTTGTACGTATGTGTGTTTGTCCGCTGGAAATTTCGTAAAGGTCGTAGTTTCTAACCTATCTTGACGAAACTTGGTATAATCGAGCTTTGCACTAACCGCGATCTACTCCAGGCAATTTTAAAATGAAAACAATTACTGTCCGATCTTAATTGATATTCATCAGAGGCTTGCGGTATACCTATAAGTATTTACACGAGTATAAATGAACATTTTGAAAAATGCTCGACGAATGTTATAGCAGCCATCTTGGATATTACTAGCTAGCCCTTTCATTTGATACCCATATTAGAGGAACTGTGAAAAAATATTATACTCCATCATTTGGTGATGGTGGCCATCTTGGACCGATTCTCATCGAAAATAGCTACAAACACTCCTGATAAATACACCCATCAAACAAAGAAATCAAGATCGGTCTATCCGTTCGAGAGCTAATATGCCAGAGACACAGAAACACACGGATTTATTCCTTTTCGTCACCTCAATTAGCCCCGGTAACAAACGAATAAAAATTCCTCCTTGTCCCCTTACGACTAAAAAGGTGACATAAACAGATTTTTCCTGTTTGTCACCCTGCGATATTTTTAAGGTGACAGACAGGAATTAATTTTCCGTTTTGAATAGAATCCATAAAGCAAACACACCCTGACGCGTAAAACTTATAACACCCCGTAGTTTCCGTCGGCGGTTAAAAATCAGTCAAGATGTGGTTTGCAAATGCATTTCTATGTTTGGAACAATTTTTATAATGTCATTACGTACCAGGTGGTGCTTCGGTGAAGGACTTGGACACGAGAGTTGAAAAACTAGAAGACAGCTCCGGTTCTGACTCTGATAGCAGCAGCTCTGGATCCGGTTAGTATATGTTAGTCGATAGGGTGTACTGAGCCGGAAGGGGGTCGATGTACTCGGCATTATCAACAACTGTTACTATGGGGGCTGATTCCGCAACCCTATATGGGAGCTTTTGTTGTCAACTGTCAAATAACGCAGTTTAGGCGATAATGAGTAAAGATGTAAGATGTCAATTTTTATTGGCTTCTAAAGAAGTAAGGGTTCTCAGTCTTTTTCCTATCATTTTAGAGTTCCATAGTACCTAACTACAAGGAACCCTTATTATAGTTTCGCTTTATTTAGCCGCTCCTTGTAAATTTGACAGTTATGGAATTGAATGCGTGAATTTTTGTACAATTATAGTAGGGTATATATTTTATTTAATAAATTATAAAAAAAAAAATGTTTTATATAGTAAGGGTTGCTGCACTTGCAACTGCGACCAGTGCATCTTGCAATCTGTAAATTGTTATGTATGAAACTTTCTTCGACACGAAAAATTTTGGGCGTAAAATTTTTTTTTTGAAACTTTTCTATCTAGTTTGGTGATGGTTGATTGCATTTTAGCGATAAGGCCGCCACTTTTTTTTATTGTTATGTTTTGTGTGTCTACAATAAAGCGTTCAGGTGAACCTATCTATCTACTAGAGGATTTCTGAACAATAAGGCAAACAACATTTTTTCCAGCCTTCTTGGGCTTATGATAATCCATATGTTCTCTAGATTAATGAAAAATGCAAAAAAAAAAATTTGATTGTTTTTGCTTCCACAGGCAGTTCCAGTTCAGGTTCTTCCTCCTCATCATCATGCAGTTCCTCATCATCAGACAGCTCCGACTCCGAGACGGAGAACAACCATGCTGATCAGAACAGGTAACATAGCGGTGAATTCCATTACAAACGTTTCTTGTTAGTGCCCTTGAGGAGACAGATTGAGGGGTTAGGAGCTTTATGACTACATCTCGTTTGGACTAGTTAGCAGGTACGACTAGATCGCTTTGTGACTGAATCTCTATATGACTACATTGTGTTAGGAATAAAGTAAAGAGTTGAGGAGTCATTATTTATTCGTGATTATTTTTGCTATCCCTAACGCAATGTAGTCATATAGAGATTCAGTCACAAAGCGATCTAGTCGTACCTGCTAACTAGTCCAATCGAGATGTAGTCATAAAGCTCCTAACCCAGATTGAGGGTTCAAACTGGAAACAAACAGCGTTATTTAATGTGGAACAGTGTAGATTAGCGATTTCTAATAAAAAAATATTTGTCGTAATCAGAAACCAACAACCTTTAAAGAAAATGGCGTCTATATTTATTTGGCGACCTTATAACCACTTACGTTATACTAGTCAAGTCACTTTGCAATATTTCACATTAATTTAATAAATATCCAATGTCTATTCCAGCTTAAATAACAAATCAAGCCCATACTCGTAGATTGAAAGCCATCTGTAATGAACACTTTATGAAATGAGGACGAATTTCATCTTGGTCATTATTCCATAATAGTCAAACTGATTCGAAGACGTGACTTGAGGTCTAAATGTTAGAAAAGCCATTTTGCTTCCAAAAGCTTATGATCCTAAATGCTCACCAACTTGGATTTATCCTGTTCAGGAGATGCCAAGCAACTTTGACAAATGCACTTCACACGACTCTTAGAACTATTGCGGATGTTGCATGACCTTACCCCCAAAACAACTTTCACTATTCCACATATACGATAAAATGTTTTTAATTCAATGCCGTTTTCGGTAGGTATATCAATCTAAGTTTCTAGAGATAATATCGCTAAGCTACTAGGTAATTTGGAAATGAAATCCTGGATCTGCCAATGCCTAGAAATATATTGAAACTCGTCCGAACAGCTTCCAGGTATTGAAGTTAGGATCGACGACGTTGTGCTCTCTTATTATGGCCACATGACACAGTGTTACACCACCTTTCATCACTTCTGCAAAAGTAACAAGTATAGAAAGACACACTTATGTCATTAAGGTATTTTTCCATACAGTACGTATTCAGCGCCCGCGTGGGCGGCGCCGGTCTTCGCCCCCTCGGCGGAGTCAGCGTCGGGCTCCGACTCTGACCCGGAGCGGTCGAGCGAAGCCCCGCCCGCGGGCGCAGGCTCGCACGACGAGATCTCAGAGAGCGACAATGAAAGTCCCGACAAGAGCTTCCAGTGTCACATCTGTAGGAAGTGGTACTCTACCAAAGTCACGCTCAAGTGAGTATTATTTTAGTTCTCACTTAAATCTTTATACATAAAAATGAATCCCTATATCCGTTGGTCATGCCGACACGCGTGAACGGCTGGACCGATTTCACTAATTTGTTATTGTCTTGAGAAGGTTCTTATGACAGAAAAAAAATATATAAATGAATCCGTTTGTTTCACTAAAACTCGAGAACGGCCGTGCTAATATAGCTGATTTTAGTCTTGAAATGATTACTCGTACTCCAGGGAAGGTTTATAAGGTGAGAAACATACATAACTGTTAGGCGGTACGAAGTTCGGCGTGTCAGCTAGTAGAATATAAAAATGTTCAAACTTTGAATTCCCATTTGATACCCTTTGGGCTTGAACTTCAAAAAATCCTTTCTTAGTACATCTGTACGCCGTATATTCAATACACCCTCTAAAATCTAGTCTATAAGTTTAGGCTCTACGTTGACTTTTAGAAAACATCAATCAGTCAACACTTGCAGGGTTATCAGTTAGGAGTGTACGAAGCCAAAAGGAGGTTACTATATTCGACCAACCCTAAATTCGAGAATATAATTACAGGCGTTCCAAACAAAAAGTCGATCCGTCGTGGACAAAATGTATGAAACAGTTGTTTATTTTTCGTGAATTCAGAATTGGAAACACCGAGAAAGTTGTTTCTTAGGATGAGCATAGTGACCACCTTCCGGCTCAGTACACCCCCAACCGATAACCCTATACATATTTTACTGTAATTATTGATTTTTGGGTGTGCAATAAGTGTTAAACCATTAAATTATCCATTCATTATACCCATTAATTAATCCACCCCAACTGCCCACTAAATAGTGGGCAGTTAGGTGCTGAGGCTAAGCAGTTGGTACAAGATATAGTCCGTAGAATCAGAGAAGGAGGTGGTGACTCCCGTTCTGGCTCTTTCTTGGTTCAAAGGTTGGCCATAGCCATACAGCGCGGTAAAGCCGCCAGTGTTACCTACACACCTTTGCTCCGGGACTGAGTCAGAACGGGCAATTTAGTTAACGTGCTTACCTATTTATGTAAGTTGTATTTCTATTTATGTAAAAGTCATCATTATATACTGAACGTACATAATGTTGTGGTATGTATGGCGCAGGATCCACCGGCGCAGCCACCAGTCCCGCGGCAGCACGGCCCCGCGCGCGCGCCAGCGCTCCTCCGACCGGTACGAGTGCGACATATGCAGCGAGGCGTTCCCACGACGAGAGAAACTATACGCGCACAAGTATGTATCCTCTCACTGGTCACTGGCTTCTGGTCACGATAAGCAACTTTACTTCTAGGATTTAAATAATTTAGCAAGAGCAATATATTATAGAAATATATCAGTCAATTTATTTATTTAATAACAGTTCGCTCAACAGCTATACTTATAGGTACATAAATATAAATAGAGAGCCAGTTCAAGGGCAACACGAGTACTAACAAACGATAGCTAAATAGAAATGACTACAAACAATACAGACCACACAAACAAACAAAAACACATATGCTCTCATAACATAATGAAAAAAATAATAGTAATTAAGACATTATAAATAAAGTAAACCTAAGTCTAAACAAAATATTCTATGCTCAGCCGCCGCTTCGCCGATGAACACTTGTAGAAAAGAGATCCAACCCAAGTCTCTTGTCTGCTGCGTTATAACTGCTACTCGCTCTCACTAGATACGTATTGCTCGTATAATTCGTGTGCTTGAATGGAACATGAATAAGAGGTATGAACCGTCCCCGGAAAGGGTTACAGTTCAACACAAATCCTTGGACAAGTTCAGGGCAGTCAATTGAGTTATTACTTATTTTGAGTAATAACAGTGTATCAGATATTTCTCTCCTTTTGGGTTGAGAGTAGCAGGTGAAACTTTTACATCGTTCTAGATAATGTTCTGACTTATATGGTATTTTGAGTCGATAATGCAGGTATTTCATAAATCGCATTTGAATACGTTCGATAAGGGTAATGTATTCGTCGTAAGGAGGGTTCCACTTGAGATGCATACTCTAAAACGCTACGAACAAATGTACAGCAGATAATTTTAAAAGTTTTAGCTTTGCTGAAAGAAACAGAGGTACGCATCACAAACCCGTGGGCCCTGGCCTTCTTCACTATGTGATCGACATGTTCATCAAACATTAATTTCGAGTCATGGATCACACCCAAGTCCCGCATACTTGATTGCCTGGACAAAGGTTGATCTTTTAGCTTATATACTGATCTAATTACTTTATATTTGCGAGTAAATGTAACCACCGAACATTTAGATGGGTTTAGGTCTAGCTTATTATTGAGACAATATATATGAAGTCGTGATAAATCGATCAGCCGGTAAGCTAATTAAGCCTGGTGAGCCTAGGTGAGCCTTTAATATTTTCATGTCATCAGCAAAGCAGAGTAATTTCGAATTTTGAAAGCACGAAGAAATATAATTAATTAAAATCGAGAAAAGCAAAGGTCCAAGCAATGATCCACTAAATATTTATAGTTTTCCTCTCAGATGCACATCTCTAGAGAGTTATTAACGTCATCCATATAAACTGCATTTTTAATTTGCTGGGATGCCATTATTTTATCAGACATATATGAAAATCAACCTTAGTTGTCCAAATCCTAAATATGAAAAACAGTCGGAACAGTAATACGTTTTACTAATAGTTATTTGTTTATACAAGAGTGCAAAGTTGCTTTTTAACCGCGCGCTCACTTTTTATGACCGAGCATGCGAAGGATTCTAAAATTAGAATCCTGAGCGTTAGCGAGGGAATTAAAAAAGCACAAGGTGAAAAATCTTTGCACTCGAGTGCAACAACTTTTCATCCCACCTCAGCGAGGAAATGACTACATACGAAAAATAAAAAAATTGAATTTTAGTACATTTTAGTATTTTCACTTATTTTTAACATAAGGTTTTTACGTGAAAAGATAATGGCGCGCGCAAAACAAATTAAAAAAAAAGTACATCAAAAAAGTTCCGAGTCTATGTTTTTAACAAAATAAAAAAGGTTGTATGATGAATTCGGCACCATAGAGGTAGAAGTAAATAGGTTGAATGAGGTTTTTAATTCACAAACTTAGTGCAAACGATATTCTAAATACAAATTTACTTTATCCTCTAGCGGATAAAAACGGCTTTTGCACTCAGATATAGAATAGCAAAAATACTCTTTCCGAGATGGTGGGATGAAACTACCTACATATGTCATCCGGTCACAAACGCTGTTAAGGCAACAAAACAAATGTCAGCAAATCAATCATGGCAATTAAACGTGATGATTTCATAATACGCTATATTTGAAAGATTTCGTTTAGTAAGGCTATATGTATTGTGTTTATACTGTCCTCCATCACCCTACTGACCAGCAAATGTATATATCGAAATAACGGAATCAATATGTTGAATACTTAGGGCTGAGGCACATCGTGGCGCGATGACCTTCCGCTGCGAGGTGTGCCGCCGCTGCTTCGAGCACGACGACGAGCTCGCGGCACATCGCGACCAACACACGGACGACGAGCGGAACGGTCAGTTTGTACTACGAGTACATAAGCTCAGCTTTACACTCCACAAGCTAAGTTTTACGCTGTACCTTGTGTCAATAATCTCGTTTATGGCAGTTATGGATATACTTACTGTTAACAAACTAGCTGACCCGCCGAGCTTCGTACCGCCTAACAGTTATGTATGTTTCACACCTTTTAAACCTTCCCTGGAGTACGACAATCGTTTCAAGACTAAAATCAGCTATATCGGCCCAGCCCTTCTCGAGTTTTAGTGAAACAAATGGATTCATTTTTGTATATTTTTTTAGTTTTTTTTCTCACATAAGAACTTTCTCCTGACAATAACAAACAACACAAAAAAAATAGTGAAATCGGTCCAGCCGTTTACGCGATATGGCGTGACCAAGGGATATAGGGATTCATTAAATAAGATAGCTAAAGACGTTGACATATTCAGTTCTATATATATTATTTAGTATGTGACAATAATTTTCTTGGTAATATTGGATAATTTTATCAAAAGCCTATTAAACGCAGCTCTAACACTCCGGCAAGCAACATGTTGAATTGACAGCAGACAAACGAGCGCGTTCGTGCCACTGGACGATATAAAATTTGACATTGACTTAAGCGAATTCCGTTAAACGCGAATTCCATACGCTTAACTTAACGAGCCCGCGTTACTTGTATAAGTGGTCTAGTCTAAACTACTATAGTCTAGTCTTTTATTTGTTCAATGAAATACTTTAAGGCCTCTATAATTTATAATATTCATTTACGTGCACGGTTGCCTGGAAGAGATCGCTTATTCGCCTTTATAAACCTGCTGTATATTTGTAAGCTTGTTATTTTGAATAGGTTCAATAAAATTTAAACTAATATTAATAATTTTAATTTATACTACTATGAGTAGGTTTGTTTAATTGTTAACCTAGTTTTTTTGTAAAGAGTTGTCTTGTGTTATCTATTTCAATGATTGCACCAAATATATGTACGAACAGGTCGGTGCTCTGAATGCGGCTCAGTGTTCCCCCGGTTCGAGCAGCTCCGCCGTCACCGCGCGTGCGCGCACCCCTCCCTCCCCCCGCCGCCGTCCGAGGGCGCAGCGCCGGCCGGCTCGGGCGGCGCGCTGCCCCACGCGTGCGCACACTGCGGGAAGAGATTCTCCCACGTGCATTCACTGACGCGACACTTGCACAACCACGCGAAACAACTCTACCGGTGTGTCGTGTGCAAGGTGAGTTTCACTAGGGGTGATGACGTCATCGAAATTGTCTAATTTTACAGCGCCATCTAGTGAACACAGTGCCAGTGTTGACAACATGCTGAAAATGTTGTACTCGCGATGTTATCTGTTGCAGCTAGTAAGTTGTTTTCAGAAAAAAAGTGTAACCGAATTCCTTTACGGTAGAAATTTAATAGCAAATCAGTAAAAACCAAATTAGACAACATTTCTTAGTCATATAGCATTGTATCAAACAATAGCGTAATTAAATGTTATCATTTTTGTACTTTCAGGCGTCATTCGCCCGCGCGGATCAACTAGCCACACATTTGAACAGTCACCTCGCAAATTACAAACGACTCAAGCCTTAGCACCACTCGAGTAACGACACGTCAGCGGAGCGTAAGGACGCGTCCACGGTACGTCAAAACGCGTCAACAGTGTGTCAAAAATGCATCAATGTTACGTTATGATGCGTCAACTGTACGTCAAAATACGTCAACATTCATCAATCGTATGTCAAAACGCGTCAACGGTTTGTCAAAAATGCGTCAATGTTACGTTATGATACATCAAGTGTACATCAAAATGCGTTAATTCTGTGTAAGAACGGTGTAGCTACGTTAGGTTATTATTCGTTTAAGCTATGAAAGTAAGCGTCAAAGTGCGTCATACGAGCTTATAAGATGCCATCAAGGTTTACTCGCAACTCTTAGTTTTCTTACCAACTATTTAATACTTGAAAGATCAAATATTAATTGACGTAACTCTACATTTAAACTAAGAGGAGTCATTACCCGTCAAAATCAGGCGGTAATACGGCGTCTAAAGCCGCGTAAATAGTCGTCAATTTGGCGTAATGACGTGGATAGATGCGTATTAGTTGCGCAGAGACAAGAATCATTAAACGTGAGCTTACACATAATTCGAGTGCTAATGTAAAAATGCAAATCAAAAAACGCGTTAAATCCTAAATTGCATATTTTACATATGTGGTATATTAGACACTTACTGCCTTATTAATAAACGCGTCTTAGCTTGCAACATCTTTTGTCTTGTTCTATCCAATGGAG
Source organism: Ligdia adustata (assembly GCA_947049295.1). Classification (NCBI taxonomy): domain Eukaryota; kingdom Metazoa; phylum Arthropoda; class Insecta; order Lepidoptera; family Geometridae; genus Ligdia; species Ligdia adustata. Next base: position 1,227,035 of record OX346242.1, read on the forward strand.
AACGTCACGCGACAGTACAAGACTAATGGTGATAAAAGTTTAGCCGTTTATTAATAAGGCTGTTAAAATATCACCGAAAATATCGCCTTTAGTGGATAATGCGACCGAAACGGCTCTGCTTCGAGTTCGACAAAGCGTTCTTTCTTCTGTCGATTTGTATGTTTGTCTATACACATAGTTTCAGCAGTTTTTTGCTATTATTCATCTTGTAGTTTCATATTGGGGGGAGGTGTTTCTGCCAATGATTGGGGAAGTCTGCTGCGGTGCCATTGGTTGGACGATTTCAACTATATTTTATCACAATCATATGAAAAACAACCTTTGTTAAAAAATTTGAAATATGAAAAACTAATAATTCGACTGTGTTCCGTATGAACCTAATGATATATTAAGTAATATTTTTAATTTTCTTCCGTTGCCATCCGCTAACCACAAACGTTTTGAGGGCACGGACACAAAAGCAAAAATAGAACAAGCAAATTTTTAATGCATTTTAATATACCTATGTAATAAATTGTAAATATATATGTTCAGTTTATTGTTTAGCTCCACCTGGACGAATACGAGCTAGACAGATATTAAATTGCCTTGTTTAGATACAATAATAATATAATATGTGACAACATCCACACAAAGGTGTTCAGGTCCCAAACTAGGCAAAGCCTGTGCTATGGTAACCTGATCACTGATATACATACTTATATATATAATAAACAGCCAGACACAGATCAAACAGACATGATCATGCACACAAATGTTTGACTTGTCCGGAGATCGAATCAGGGACCAGCGGCGCAGAAGGCAGGTTGCTACTAACTGCGCCAACCGGCCAGATACCTCTGTAAGCACACGGAATATACGATATTACTAAAGTTATGAAATAGAAAGTGTGATCGTAAATGAACTAAAATATTATGAATTAAATGTCATACAATTTTCCAATAACTATTTTGTGCGAATTGTGTCAGTTTACTAACTGACATGACTTCTTCACCAGTTGCTATGGTTACCGATAAACATCTGCGATGAAATGAAATGAAATGAAATTATTTATTGGCCTTATAACCACTTATGTTATACTAGGCAAGTCACATTACAATATTTCACACAATACTTGATTTAGTAAATTTCAAATGTCAAAAACTTTACAATTCACTTAATTAATTAGTAAATTTAAATAAGATTGTGTAGTATCGATTAATAGATATATTAATGATATATTAATACTTCTAAAATATTCGATTCGATGGCCACAGTCAGTATTTTAGATTTTGTTAGAGATGTTATAAAATTTGTATTGATTGTAGATTTGTTGGGGTTTTGCATTTTTAAGCAACCTTTCCCATTTTTTTGGTAGAATATCGATCGATTACCAATCGAGAATACACGACGAATAGAAAGTTCGTAAAACTCATACACCAATATTGTCAAATTTTTTCGGATGCTAAGATTTATCACGCGTCGAGCTAAGATTTGTGACGCGAACAGGAATTTATAGGAGACTTACAAATTGAAAGACGAAATAACAGTTGCCAGACTCGGAGCAGTGCACGCTGTGCTCGCTCGGTCAATTTGTGTGATTATATTATAATTTTCTTTTGACATTTGGTCCGTGCACGTCCAAAAATGAAATTTGGATTAAAAGAAATCGTCACCCTGAATATTTGAAATGTTAATATACACTGTACATAATAAATAATATTTAAAATCACAAATAAGACTATTAAAAAAAAAATATGCTAGAAAATTTTACGCTATACTAAAATTAATATAATTTTTAAGTTTAATTATTGTTTTTTTTTTTATTATTAATATACATATGTAATAAGGATTATTGATTTTTAGATTAAGCCCCCCCCTCCCCCGGTTTCACTGCGTGTGTGAAGATATTGAAATGACTATAAATTATGAATTAATCAATCATGTATTTTAGTTTTTAATTATTTTATTCTGACTTGTGTACATTTAATGGCTTTTTTTATTATGTTTTTTTTTTCTTTGAATAATGGCCCTAGGTAACGCTAACTAAGCTGACAGTTCTTATAATGATATCATTTTAGAACTGTCAATTTAGATTAGTTTAGTAAGTCTGGCATCCGCGAGTGAGGGTCACTCTTATGATATGTTTTCGAATGTGAGTAGGGTCAGCAGTTTAGTAGTGAAGTTTATCTAATTTTTTAATTATTTCTAGTGTAGAAATTAAAGGTTTTGTTTGTAGTACTTCGGCGAATGCGCACTGAGAACAGCCTCCGTACAAATTTCCAAATTTTTGTATGTACCTGGATTTTTGTATACTTTATGTGATTTTGAATACTATTTTTTGAATGTGGCTTCTAATTTTTTATTTGTGACACATAATCGCAAACGATATATTTGTGCTCATGTGTTTTTTTTTTATTAAATTAAAAAAAAAGATTTTTTTATCAGTTTTTAATTGAGTAGTTTTTCAAAAAATTTTAAGCCATAGATAGCACTACTCAGTATTTTACTTAGAAATAAAAAAAGTTTTGAAACACTACCAGTAGTAACAAAAATAAAAATTAATAGACAAAAAAAAACATATTTTGTAGAGTTATGTAGTACTAATAAGGAACTCTAACTTTTAAAGTGCTGTTCAAAATTTGAGGTACAAACATTTCGAATAATTTGTATGGAGGCTGTCGAAATTAATAATTTAAGTGAGACCGGGCGTTAATATAAAATGGGAATGTGTTGTAAAGATTTAGATCTGGGCCCACGAATGTACAGAGATATAGTCAATCTAATGATTTAACTATAGCTTTTTTAAGCCTTTAAAGTAATGGCTGAAGTGTTCGGGAGTACGGCGTATATAATATCAACACATTGTTTAAGAAAACGGGTGTTCACACCGTTCGTGTCCTCAACGGTGTGCGAGACGTGTCGTCGTTGAGGACACGAACGGCTCATTTCATCCCTGATGAAGTTCACCGAATGTGAACGAAACTATAGTTGCACCTTAACAACAATCAGGTACAAATGAAAACCCATTTTCATAAACAATAAATATCAACTCACAAAAAAAAACTATTCGATTTTCTCTCTGGATTTTGACGTATGAGTAATTCTTATTGACATTCGTTAACATAAGTAGTGTCATTAATGATTTCATTACTCAAGAAATTTGACAAGATTAAAAAAAAATAGACAACTGTCTGCAATGCGGTACGATTCGATCCTATTTTTTAGTTTTATAATTCTAAAACCAAACTGGACGAATGTTTTGATATCATTAATATGTGACCACATGTGAAGTATAAACAGATATTATAATTTTTTTTTTCAATACGGTTTACCCGTTGCTTCGATATCTGGTAACTAACATTAAAAAATAATCGTATAGTACCTCGCACTATTTGGCTAGTCGGAAAACAAGATCCTAGAGTAAAGGAACACGAATAATATCGAAACATTCAAAGATGGTTGACAGTTATAGAGCTGTCCTTGGATGTGTTTTCTTCACTGTCTCTAGCAGTCTTTTCTTCTCTTATCTTCTTAATATTTACAACCTACTTCCTTCCTTCCTTCCACCGTTCGGCATGATTGTTGTTGACATTTGTACCATTGGCCAAACAACTTGAACCAACGACCTTGAGTGTTCAGTGACGATTTTTAGGTCTCACTAACGCGGACTAGTGTACGGGGTACACTATAAGTCAGTGTACGGGGCAACTGCCCCCCTATATTAGTAGGTAGTGTTCGGGGTGCCACGTACATTAGCCGAGACGCGATCGCCGATCAGTCAGAAGAAGACGTCACCAATAATTCCCCCATTACGTCAATTTCCTACCGACTCCTAAAATTTATATTCGGTACAATTCGACTGTATTTTTTTTGTTTCTTGCCTAATTTCTCGAAAACGGTTGGTTCTTTTTGATTTTTTTTATTTAATTTTTATGGTATACCATAGAAACTTAATATATATCGCAATAACTAACAAAATTCTATCGTTGCTTGCCGTTATGGAAGACTGGAGTCAGACAATTCGGGCAAGCAAAACTTACTAAACGAACCACATTTGACAGTTCTAAATTTGTCTCTATTTGTCTCTTCCCTTTTTGTTTTCAAAAGTGAGAAAAAGATGGATATAATTTTAGGAACTTTCAGTTTAGTTTGTGTGACTGACCGGATTGGGGTCAATGTCTTCACTCTTTTTCACAATCACTTATTTTTGTTGATTGAAACTATATGAAACGATGATTTACTCGTTCTATTGAAATTTTATCAAACTCGATTCAGAAGTTTGATTTTCAAATAGAAATGAAAAAGTTATATCGCCGCCTTCCATAATGAAACACAGTAGGTTTTTTAAAATATCTTGTAGTTCAAGCTATTTGCCGGGAATTATAAATAAGTCAAAAACGGAGAGGTAATTGAGGAATATTTGTGTGTGATACTACTTGGTATTACACGCTTTTAAGTGGTTCGAGGACTTATTGCCATCTGTCTTCTTATACGGCTTTTAAGTGGTTCGAGGACTTATTGCCATCGGTCTTCTTATACGGCTTTTAAGTGGTTCGAGGACTTATTGCCATCTGTCTTCTTATACGGCTTTTAAGTGGTTCGAAGACTTATTGCCATCGGTCTTCTTATACGGCTTTTAAGTGGTTCGAGGACTTATTGCCATCGGTCTTCTTATACGGCTTTTAAGTGGTTCGAGGACTTATTGCCATCGGTCTTCTTATACGGCTTTTAAGTGGTTCGAGGACTTATTGCCATCGGTCTTCTTATACGGCTTTTAAGTGGTTCGAGGACTTATTGGCATCTGTCTTCTTATACGGCTTTTGAGTGGTTCGAAGACTTATTGCCATCTGTCTTCTTATACGGCTTTTGAGTGGTTCGAGGACTTATTGCCATCTGTCTTCTTATACGGTTTGAATTCTAGAACGATTTGATAATAAATAAATGTAGTTGTTATCGTATTTGTATGATTATTATATCAATTAAAAAAACACTTGCGAATATTGTGGTAATTTTGCTTTTACACGTCAAAATGTTGAAAAAAATAAATACTTCGCTATTAATTCTTCTTGAGCTGTATTTTTTTCAATGGTGAAAGAAAGAGTTAGGTAAAATAGCTGCAGGCTTCGACAAAAGCAATTTCATTGTAGCAGCCGAGCGGGAATTTTTGTTTTTAAATTGTAAAAAGACTTACCGCTTGTTTATTGCTAAGAAAAAAGTTTATTTCGACGTCTTTACGCAGAATTACCATAAATAAATGATGAATTACGACTGTACGTACCGAATAGGTATACATATAGGTAATAGTTAAAATGGAGTTATTTCTGTTATATCTCTGAAGCTTTTTTTGTGTAGATTTTAAGTAAAAAGTGACAGCACTGTATTATTGTAAAATGTTGCGAGTTCGTTGAATCGGCTATCATTGGTCTAATGCATATTTAAAACGGTGTGTACCGGCAGCCTTCCTTGAGAGCTAGTGTATTCCAGACTAGGTATGCTCCATCTAAGGCTACAGTATCGCTGACTTCCGTGGTCGTGCGAACTTGTGGTCAATTGCCTAGCTGTGTAGGATAAAAAAACCTGTTTAAAGCTAAGCTAAGTTAGTTAAGCTTAGCTCGCATATAGCTGAGATAATTTTGCATATAATGCGGGTAGTAAAGTAAAAAAACTGACCTAATCATTTTTTCAGACTTATGTGCAGACTTAAAATTGTCTATCAAATTATAAAACTGCTTCAGCTAAGTTTTGTAAGTTAGTTTTCGTTTTGAAAAACGACTACGATAAAAAAAATATAGCTCGCTAGTTAAGCTAATACTAACTTGGCTTAGCTTTTCGTATATACTACGAACGAAACATGGCGGGAAAAATTGGACGAGGTTTTTTATACAAACTTAATTAATAATTAATTAATATGTTATTTTTGACAAAGACACAACAAAATACATAAGAACATAAGTAAATAGGTGTACAATGTACTGGGACTATTAAAGAAAGAAAAAAGAAATTATTTAATGAATTAATTTGTTTTTTGTTAATGTTGTTGCACGTAATGGCGTGCTGATATTAACACCCAACAAAGGTAATGAATTGGGTGATTTAGTAATAATGATTTGATGTGAGCCCCAATGTATATGAATTGAAGAAATATTTATTTTTCAGTTAGTATAAACAAGTTTTATTGATTGAATATGAGGCCAATGTAGATCAGTTATCCAGCGAGCTCCTTTAGGTTGAATTGTTCGTCATCTGTTAAGTAGTTCGGGAGAGTGCAAGAGTTCCCTAGACATACACGATTTATTATTATATTATATTAATATAGAGTTTTATTTAAATCATTTTGTTTTATTTATCAATCATTGATCAATTTATTTCAGACTAATCCACTATGAATAATCAATTTACTGCAAAATCATAGACAAAACATACTCCAAATTAAAGTCAGAAAATTAATATAGGAATACAAATTCGCTCTAAAATAATCGATTAATAAAAAGACCTATCACGTCAGGCGCCAATAGAACATGAAAGATATTTAGATTTTAAAAATCCAAGGAATTGAACGATTTCGATAAAATTATGGGGCCACATGGAGGTCAATATCCATGCAAATAAAAAAAGCTTTTTTAAATCGATCCACCCGTCTCCGAGAATACAATTACTTAACAAATATAAAAAAAACGAATTGAGTACCTCTTATTTTTGGAATTCCGTAGATAAGAGATAAGATACCGATTTTTTTTTTTCGAAATTCTCGAAATAGACAGACAACAACATTTTGCCAGTCTAGAAGCAAAGGTGCTTCGCTCGCTCGGTCAATAAAATATAGTACACTATGAATCAAGATCGTTTTAGTAGTCACGCCCGTAGCTCTCTGGTGCGGGCGGGTGAGAAGTTCTGAATAAGGCAATCGGTTGCGTAGTTCGCCGGCTTTCTCGGAAAATACCTAAACTTGCGCAGCGCCCAACGTTAAAAAGAATAAAAGAAAGTCAATACGCACTACATTTTATTCGAAATAAACACTTCTTATAATCGGAAAGTCGTTTTCCACAGTGCTGACCACAGCCGCTGCCTTTCTGGATAGCTTCTCTAAGTATTTGTCAAAAGTAGATGAAGAAAGCAAGTCTTTCACAGCTACTATAATGGTGTCAGGGCCCAGGTTGTACAGTGAAGATGTACCGTGGCTCAAATTCACAGTCTTAGGACCTGTAATACGAAGTGTATGTATAATTAAAGTAGCAATTCTGAGATTAATAAATTCGCGGCTCGCAGCTATAGCGTATAATCTAAATCTAGACTAATATAATATAATTTCTTTACAATATCTTAATCGATATTGTAAAGAAATTTTGAAAAAAAGACATTTTAAACCACTAACTAAACTAAGTCTACAAGTAAAAGTCCGTTGGTTGAGGGAAAGGTGGCAAAAATGCTGGCAGCATTGCCACGTTGGATGGCAATGGAGATTCTTTGACCCAAAAAAAATAGCAGCTTGTATTTCGCACGTCTCTGGCAAATTAATAAAATAGGGCCGTAAATGGCGCCGTAATAAACCTCCACCATTTTTGGGATAAATACTCCTAATAAAAAAATCCCCGACGAGTAATAAATTCGCAGTCGCCTTATCGACTAGAATTAGGCATGGAGAAGTTGAAAACAAGAGTAAGGTATCTTTGCGTTGAAGCAACGAAATCAAGTTTGGTTGCTCTTCTAATTATTTAATTACTTAGTTATTTAGGAAACTAACGCGTGTTTGATTCATATTGTTTAAGAAGACTGGTTTCACGCGTACCTGATTGTTGGAAAGGTTTAACTATAGTTTCGTTCACACTCGGTGGACCTTCTCAGGAATGAAATGAGTCGTTCGTGTCTTCAACGATGACACGTCTCGCACACAAAAATCAGGTATACGTGAAAACCCGTCTTCTTAAACAATTTGGTTACTCTTGTTACCTTATTGACCTACCTCTATAATTTTATTACTATATCTAGAAACTTACGCAATGCAATCTCGCCAGATTCAGTCCTAAACACAGGACCCGCGGGTCCTTTGCTGAACCTGCGCCCTATAAGACCGAATAGGTCCAACAAATCGGGTTCCTTCGTCGCAGAGAGGGTTTGTTTGTAGAAAGTCTTCGGCGCTGTTGTAATTAAGTCTTTTGGCAGGTGAACTTCGTTTGAGACTTCTACAGTAGGTTGAAATACATCTGTGAATAGGAAATATTACGCTGAAACGTTTTCTCAGTAGCAGGTGCCACTTACCACTGTTGGTGCAAGTTGTACTTTGTTTCTAAACAGGGGCGTATTTATCCTACAGCGTGCTGCGCGAGCTGTGTTACCTCTAGCTCAGTTATGGTCTGACTTTGAGAACCAAGAGTTGAATTTTTAGAAATATCTACTTAATTACAAAACTCTTTTGGTTGTAAGATGGACTCTTTCGACTATGGGCTAGCCGCGATGGTTTGACTTGTGGCGGGGACAACGCAATTTTGGTGCGGCAAACCTTATAAGCCCAGGGCGCTGAATCCTAAAACACGTCTCTGTATCTATAGTACCATCAATGATAGGTATAGCTACTATTGATTTCTGTAAAACTTCGCCAGACAGCAAACCCACTTCAGCTATGTACGAGTACGTGCGCATCACACGGGCAAAGGCAACACCTGTCGGATTTCACTCAGAAACCACATAAACTCAAAAAAAAATCAAGCCTGCCAACAGCAAAGAGTCCAAAGGATACCCATGGTACCGAGTTTAGTATTAATCTGTTTACGAGCATACCCTTAACCCCATTAAGACCCATGAACATATGCATATTTTTTAAACTGGTCAACCAGAATGCGAAATTCGGGTCTATTACATAAGTCTTTGGGCACTTATTTTGAAAAACATCAATTTGGATTCCTAGTCTCTTTACATATTCCCAAAGGCTTACGTGCTAATGTAAGTCATTGGTAGTGGCAAGGTGGTTGCTTCTGATAGCTGGTTAAACAATTACTGAATAAAAATATAGTAATATTTACTAGTAAATAGAATTGTTACAATGATGAGTCTAGGAGTTTGGGTGTAGGTATAATGAATGAGTTTGTGAATACAAGTATAACACGGTAAGCGAGTACGCGGTACAGGAGACGTCGCTGGAGTGTATCAAATACCTTCTTTAATATTGTTTGTAATTTTATTTATGTTCTCCGAAGGTACCCTCTTTTGTATAAACGCGTCAACATTCGAATGATTAGCGTCCTGCTTGCGCGGTTGAAGCAGAACGTATGTGTTTGCGCACTCGAAGAATACTAGTGAAATACCTGTAAAACATGAATCGAGTATAATTTTGAGAGTAACGTTATAATAAGTATAATAAGAAACACGTATGTACCTATTTAAACTGAAATTAAAAAATCCCATACTAATAAAAATAATAATATATTTCCACCGTAGCGCCAAGATATAAAATTATCTGATATTAATGAAAGAGACATCTATCACGGTAATATGTTAGCAGCTATAATATATATTGGAATACGTGTTTCAACCCCCATAACAGAATATTGTTTTCGTTGAACGTTTATGTATATATGTGCTATTGTAATTTGCAAAAAGATGAACTTTGATCTAATTATCTTGTTTGAAGGATTGTGTGAATGAAAATAGATATATGAACATTAGTTCAGCTGTTCTTCAGACGTTTTTACCAACTTCTCTAAAAGAAGGGAGGAACTATCTTTGACTGTATTGTTTTTCAATTTATATATTTTACCTGATATGTTAAAAAAAAGACAATTCTTTTTAAAAATGTGATTATCGACATAAATTCTGAACTACAAACTACTGGACTTATTTTAATATTGACCCCGTTCCGAGCAGAGACGCTACCGAGCGTAGCATCTCTGCTTTCACTAGAAAATTCTATCAGCTGACAGTTATTATGTAATGATGATTGTTGATTTCAATATTATTTTAATTATTGATTTAAATTCCTGAATAAACGTCGTAAAAAAACGATATCCACTTGGGATTTCGTTTTTTTACGACCGTGATCACAAGGTCGATAGTTTGCGGAACTACTGGTTTTACAATGGGAATAGGTACATTTGAATTATGAACAAAAAAAGGGTTTTTCGTATTGGTCCAGCCATCACTGATAGCGTGCGAGGTAAAATATATAAATAGAAACCCAATACAGTCAAATTTAGTTCCTCCCTCCTTTTAGAGAAGTCAGCTAAAACATCTAAAGAGCAATACAATTTTTGGTCACACAATCTTTCAAACGAAAAAAGTTGATCAAAGTGCGTTGATCTGTTTGCAAAGTGCAATACCAATAAAATACAACAGGTCTAAAGATCGATCTGCAAATCAACCCTTTGAGTGTAAAAGGATCATAAATCGTTCCCAAGTCCATACCACAGACAAAAATAAACTTCAACGAAAACAATATTCTGTTTTGGGGGTTGAAACACGTATTCAGCTATAAGTTATACCCGCTAACATATTACCGTGATTGATGTCTCATTCATCAATATCAGATAATTTTATAGCTTTGCGCTATGGTAGGATTTAGTATGTTAATATATAGGTCGTGCTAACTCACAGCGACTGCTAAAATATGGTATCTTAATGCTTTTTTTATAGTTAAAGTTTACGTTTAACCGCATTTTGCCCGATCTTAAGCGAAAATGCGGCCTAAGATGTAGCACGCTTGCCTAAAAGAAACCAATTAGTTAGTGGCTTTAAGAAGCCCTACATAATTTACTTTATTATTCATATTATTTATTGTAATAAATGATTATACTTTTATAACTTACCGAGAGTAATAACTAAAAACATGTTTTGATGTAATGTTTTATGGTGATGGAAGGAATAAAATAAGGTCATGAAATTTCCTATAACATTTGGATGATATCGTATTGCCCTTATTGCTTAAGTTCATTTAAGAAAGTAATAGGTCTACTGGGTAAGTACTGGGCACTAATTTTGCATTCTACAATACCATTACTTCCAGAATACGTAAACATTGCAAATGTCAGATTTTAATACTTCGTTTCGTAATCTAATTAGATCCGAACAAATTGTCGCACGAAAATACCACGCAGTATAAAAGCAATTTGGGAGCTAACATAAACGAGTTTACATAATAGGGCCTGTCGGTTATGACGTTTTGTGTTGCCAGTAAAAAAATACTCGTCTGTTTAATATAAAGTAATATTCATCATATTGTTTTGGCATTAAATTACAGGAACCAGAGCTAAGGTCCAGAGAGTCATGATGCGAATGTTTATTTGTACAATTAAAATTAGTAAACCTGTGAACTGTCGTAGAAAATTATCTGATATAATGGATGTTTACAATTCCACTATCTAGCAACATCGTAACAAGCCCGCCCCGCACCGCGCGACCCCCAGACAGCGCTTACGCACCCAATAGGATGGAACTAAAATTAACTGTCAACACGTTTCGTTCGGGCGGCCCGTGCGCAACATTCACACTTTCGCATGCGACTTTAATAATTTGCAATTAAAACAATCGCAGTTTCCTCGAATCGTGATCTGCAACCTCGAACACAGTGCTCGCTTCGTATGTGATTCTAAAGTGCTATTATTGGATTGCGGTGCTAACTTTTTAGTGTTTTAACGAAATAAAACTTTCAATTCAAGGATTTTTTTTGCAAAGTGCGTTGTTTGGTCGGATTCACAGTCGCTTAGAGGTGAGTGGCCTAGATAGGCCTTCATATTATTCTTAGCAGATGTAAACTGGTTCCTTGCAAGTAAAATAAGCCTTTTCCCTATAACATTTAAAAGTAGTGTCTTTGAATACAGGTAAACTGTGCTGCTAAGCAGGTACTGCCTGGTACTGGGGTACGTCACGGTACGAAAAAGGAAAAAATAAGCGCGGGGTTTTTGAATACTGATTATCATACTGCGTTGAAGTTGAAGTTATTAGCATTTTCGTGTGAAGAATACCAAATAGGTTATTATTTACAAGTAATAAAACTTCTTTGCAATTTCTAGTACTTACTCTTCTTTGAATTGAAAAATTAACATGAATATCTTTTCTTAGTAGATGGAAGGTTTAGACGGAAACTAGGATATACTCGTAATGCTTACAAATGCAACCCAATCGGTAGTTGAAGAACCACAGCATGGGCAGATCATAAATGAAAGTAAAAAATTAAAAGACTTTGAACTGATCGGACAACAACAAGTCTTTTTGCGTATGAGTAGTGTAAAAGAAATGTTAAAAAGTGCTATGTCCGCTCAGGTTGTTGATGGGTGAGCATGGAGTATTATTTACTGCTCTTGTAGCTCAGATATTTCCTCCCAATTAATTGTTTTTGGAAATCAATTGTAGGCTATGCCAGACATCTTCGGATGGCAGAAGAGGTAGAAACTGACACTAGAGTGAATCACTCTACCTTTACTTACTACTACACAGAGAAGAAGCTTTGTAGAGGCATACATTTACCACTTCATTTGTGGAAGCAAAGTAACTTTGCACAGATAGCAAATGTCTAGTTAGTGACTTACTTTGGCAATCAGAAATGAAACATACAGCTGCAAAATTGAGGGCAAGATATTTCTGAAGCTTGTTATTCCATCCCGCTTTTCCTTCTATACTGAATAATTACCATACAAAATGGTTAATATTTATCATGGTTTGACGCCATTTGCCTCCTTATGTAAATGACATGGGTCATGCTTGTGTATGATGGTAATAGGCATATATGTACAAAAAGGATAATTTCATAAGTATTTACTGGTGACTTCCGCTCTGGTTGGTTCCTGGTGCACAGGATGGCTGTTGCTATTCAACGTGGCAATGCTGCAAGTGTAATGGGTACTTTTGCACCAGGAACGGTCAGGAGTGGGTTATTTGATTAAAGGTTATTAATTGTGACGTAATTATTTGATTTACTTCATTATTTACTATAAATGTACCAAATAATACAGTATTTGACCAAGTCACATTAACCTATCCTGTCGGCTGTGCTATCAGGCTGATCATCAGTATCGTAGATTGCCTTCATTATCATCATCAGCCTGAATTTCGACAACTGCTGGACATAGTCCTCTACTATTGAACGCCACCAAGCTTTTTCGCTCACTTCATACCTACCTCTCCACAAATCATATCAACCTATCTATACATACCTACATGTTAAACAACATTTTGTCCAAGGTCAATGAACTTTTTGTATATATAAGCTAGAAAGTAAATAAATAAGTGTGACTCAGCGAAGAAAGTGTGAGATGAGACATACAACAAATAGTTGACAGCTTGTGTTCTCACAACAGTCATATTATTATATCTTCTCTGACTGAAGTATAGAACAAGAAGGGATAATTCAAATCTCATGCACAATTGTCCAGTATTGTTCTTTCTTATGCTAGTAGCTGTGAAACGCTGCGATGTCACAACATAAAATGGAATAAAAAAATAGTTTTAATCTTTGAACCCCTATTTGACCCCTTTAGGGGTTGAGTATCCAAAAATCCTTCCTTAGTAAACCCCTACACTATATAATGAATACACCTTAGCTAAATTTCTGACTAAAATCAGTCAGTCAGAACTTACTTAGATATAGATGGCACAATGCTAAAAATGGTTGTTTCAGCATTCTGCAAGTAGAGATAATGTTATAAAAACAACTATTTAAAACCCAGCATGGCATGCTTGTTAAATTCCATAGACATAAGAAATATAAAGACAGCTAACTATCATCATCCAATGCGCAATGTACCACCATTGTCAAAATGTATAGCTATTTATGATATAATGACTGGCTGGTTGGCGCAGTTGGTAGCAACCCTGCCTTCTGCGCCGCTGGTCCCGGGTTTCATCCCGTTCAAGTCAAACATTTGTGTATGGACATGTCTGTTTGACCTGTGTCTGAGTGTTGATTATATATATATAAGTATGTATTTATGTATGTATATAAGTATGTATATCAATGTTCAGGTTACCATAGCACAGGCTTTGCCTAGTTTTGTGATTTGAAGACCTTTGTGTGGATGTTGTCCCATATTTATTATTATTATTATTTATTTTCTTGCTGTATCTTTGTATCTTTTGTTTGGTGTGCAATAAAGCTATATTCATGATCATCTAAGAAAACTAAACTGCATTTAGAGAAAATATGACTAAGGCAGTGTAAGTTAATGTCACATAATATGTATTCACAACATAGTTAATGGCAACCTCTCCTAGCGTGATCTTCTAATAACAGAAAACGACGATAATAAAGTAGGGTTTTTTTTAATGTATGTATAAAGTTGGTTTTTGTGTTACAGAACTAACAAAACATTGCTTGCAAAATAATAATTTAATCTAGGAAGCATATCACTTACAAGAAATGTTTGTTTGGATTCAGATATTGTGTTTAAAAACTCAAGTAGTCATAAGTTTATCTTCATTGTTGGTTTTAATATTTTTACTTATGTAATTTAATTTTGCTGTTGAAAAGGAGACAAGTAATTAAATAATAACAATTTTTACAATTCCAATGTTTATCTGTAATAATTTGTGATATTAATTATGCTTTTTTTAAATTCCATTTTTTTTAATAGGACTTCACAACTGAAGTCCTATTAAAAAAAGGGATTATGACAGCAGTTTTTTTATCCACTATAATACATAGGTAGGTGCTTAAAACTACAAAAAGTTATCATCCTTAAGCTTTTTGTGGGTGACAATAAAGAGTTTTGTTGTCTATTCTTTTACAGTAACATTAAGGCACAAGTCTGTTGTCGATCACTCTATATGTTCCTCTGTCTATGGCACAGCTACTACTTTATGTTAATTTTATACAACTGGTTTGTCAACTCTACTCTGTTGCATTTCTGAATATAATCAGGTACTGACGCAGGGGGAAAACCCGACGTAAAGTGTTTAAACCAACATGTATGCAGGTCAATTATCTAATAGAATGTAGCGTTCGTGTCTTAAATACTCTTCACCAATAAAGTAATCGGTAAGGGATAAATAGTCTTACTAAGTTAATAAGTTAGTACTATGTTGACTGAGTGAACGAAGCGAACTACGCGTCTTTAAAAAAAAATACGTGTGTCACTCGGACACTGGGCGGTAAAGCTTATTGCTTACGCATACGTCTAGTCGCACAAACACCGTGCAGGTTGATATTCGCAAATACGAAGTCTGCCGAATGAAACGACGCGGCGACGTAAGAAGAGAGTTAAGTTTATTTTCGTTACGGAATTTCTACACGCTTTTATAACATATTTCGTTTGTCAGTGTGTATTGTCGGGATATTTGCAATTATAATTGAACGAGCGAGCGAAGCGTCTCTACTTCAAGACTGTTAAAATGTTATTTGTACGTACGGATGTTTGTTCGCAATAAATTTCGCACTCGTGTAAAGGTCGTATTTTCCATCCCATCTTGACGAAACTCTGTAATAATACTCGAAAAAGTGGCTAGAAGCGACTTCAAAAAACCCGACTGCTACAACTTTAAACCTGTGTATCTTAAACTTAGAATTTCCTATTCCAAACTAAAATAAAACATATAAATAATATGTACATATTCGTAATCACCGTCAAAAAATCCTTAATTTTGATAACACACTCGATACACTACACTATACACTTTGGAATCATTTTTTTTGTGATTACTTTTTGGCGCCAAAAAAACCTTAGTTATATTTATTTTTGAATTTTGATGTACCCAGTGTCACTATCACGACTACGACGAATTTATTGACACCACACACATAAAAAACCGACAAGCCGTTTAGGCTCTAGGGCGTGGCAAAGAAATATACATACCTACATACATACACTGGAAAAACATAACCCTCCTACTTTTGCAGTCGCATAAAAATAGTATCTGCGTCTAACGAATTGCAGCCGTTATCGCCTTTTATTTAAAAGACTTGTTGTAAAGGCCTGTGTGATTTTGCTCAATAATTCTTAATCTATAAATAGAACAGTTGAAACGATACACTATTTATTAATTAGATCCAATTAGAAACATAATAAACACACTCGTGGTCAACTATTGTGGTTTGTAAGTTTGAACTTATGTGTGATAAGAGTGCATGTAATATAATTGTTAGGTATTTATTGTTGATTCGTTCTTAATTACTCGTCGTGGGGTCGTGATATAATATATTTTGTCTGAGTGACCGAGCGAGCGAAGCGTCTCCGACTAGAATCTGGTAAATCTTTTTTCGTCTGTACATATTAAATATAATATAGTCTGTGGTCTGTATAAAGTAAAAAAGTTTATTTTTATTGCATAATGGAGTGTTTAGTTCATGTACAGTGACTAGATAATAATGAAAAATATTACTGTCCTCTTGGGCAGTCGGGTATAATCAGGATGAACACAGGGTAACGTTTACAGGCGGTATTTTTCGACCAATCATGACACGAGACTTTGTTCACTGGTTTCATAAAATATGAATATTTAGGTTGTTTTAGACATCGGGATAATGTAGGGAAGAAACTGCTGAAGTCGGGAGTTGTCCAGATATATTAAGAAAGAATACTTAAAAAAAAAGTTTAAAGATTCTAAATTTTTTGTGTTCTATTTTAGTTTAGCATACAAACTACTGGAGCGATTTTAATAAAATGTCTATAAGTAGAAAGTATAAGTAAATAAAACAAACCCCAAAAAAAAAATTCTAATCGCTCCAGGCTGAGAAATAGGAAAAAGATATTGAAAAAGATTCCTGCGAAATGAAACCTATTCGAAGTCTGTTCAAAAAGTTACGATCTCGCAAGGTCGAAACCAGTATACGAATAGCTCTTGTGAGGATTTTTATTTTCTCTCCACAAAATTATTCTTAATAGATTCAAAGGAATATTGGCAATAGATTAATACTTAGATAGCATTGTTAATCTTCTTTGAGTTGCAGTGCATTGACACTTAAAGTTGGTGCGTCACATAAAGTATGCTATTTGCCAACGAAGTTTCCACTCAAGGCGCCGGAAGCGCTAAAGGCCAGTAAGAATAAATTTAAAATCCAATTGGTAGAAGTAATAAAGTAAAAATCTACTGTATCCTAAGTATATTTCTCACCTTTTAAACCTTCCCTGGAGTACGACTATCATTTCAAGACTAAAATCAGCTATATCGGCCCTCGAGTCTCGAGAACGGCTCTCGAGTTTTAGTGAAACAAACGGATTCCTTTTTTTAAAATATATATATATAATAGCAATATGTAAAAATGAATCCGTATGTTTCAATACATGTATATTAATTTTTTTCTGTCATAACAAACCCTCTCCTGACAATAACAACCACAACAAAAAAAAACAGTGAAATCGGTCCAGCCGCTCACGCGTGATGTCGTGACCGAGGGATATAGATAGGGATTCATTTATATGCATATAAATAAACACCAAACCTCAAAAAAGATTCTACTAACCGGCTTCCATTACGGAAGGCACCGATAGAACTTTTTCAGTTATTTCGATTTAAAAACAAACCTCTTGACCGGGACCACCATATGTAATAAAAAATATTTTTTAAACCGGTCCACCCGTCTCAGAGAAAACAATTAACGAACATAAATGCTATATACTGCTACTAATACTATTACATACGGATTACATACATTACGGATTCATAATGTACTTTGACAATTTGTTATTTGTTTGTACTCGTACAAGCTTATGATTCGATATTATAATAATTTCCATTATTATTTTTTATTACTTTTGTATATATTTATTATATTTACCACATATTTAATTAATGCAAATGATTTACAAATAAATTATTAGATATCTGTATTTATTCGGTGAATAACATTGTCTTATCTTATAATTAGCGAGTTAATCAGCTGGTTCTGGACAAGCATGCCCCATATTAGACAGTGACCCCTATTAGGTCAGGCCAAACTTACTAAACTAACTTAATTTGACATTACTAAACATGTCTTCTCACTATTTGATTTCACAAGTGAAAAAAGGATGGATATAATAGTAGGAACTTTTAGTTTAAGACAGTGTGCCTGGCTGAGTTGGTGTCAATATCTTCAAAATAATAACTATTTACATGTTAAATGTGTGTAGTGCAAAGCAAGCTTCTACGCCTCCTTCATAAGGACTACTAGTGCCCAGGACTCATTCCTCGTCGTACCACCAACTCGTTCCACTAGTGGCACGACAAGGAATTGTCATTCCTCGTCCTACCACTGAATGCAGATACATGTATTGAAGGGTACTTAATTCACTCTATAAGTAACGGACACTATGGGTTGATTGATACCAACGCCAATCGTAGACTCGGCGTGTAAAACGCCAGCGTTTTGATCGTCCATGTAAACAGTGGCTGTGACAGAACGGGTCAGTATCCGCCTATCCACCGGTGAAAGTTGTATCATTTGGAGCACAGTAGTTTCGTTATCAGACCATATTGAGTATTAGTAAAGCTCCATGCAACTTTTAATGTCAAGTTTCGAGTCAAATCCTGGTCTGATTTTGTCTATGCCGCATGATAACTGCAAGTCAGACTACTAGACGCTCGAGTGTGTAAATCAAAAGGTTTGCCATGTTTTATATTTGGTGTACATGTAAGATAAAACATGGCAACACTTGCCAGTAAATATTTAATCTAAGCGGAATGACGACCACATTCGTATCAAAAATGTCCTCTCATTATGCCCCAATAGTAGAACTACGAAACAGCAGAAGTTAGTTCTTGTATCCGAATTTAAAAACTAACTTTTAAAGGTATTCCGCTACGGCCGTATTGGTAACACATTTTCACAACCAGCTACCAAGAGATATAAAATGATCTTGCTACTCAACCAGTTGCCAATTTTCATATATTTGGGAATCATACCTCTCAAAGAAAGATACTTCCTCTAGTAAAGTGTTAAACTGACAGGCAGGCAATTATTGAGTTATTTTGCAATAGTAAATATTTTTTCTTAATAAAGCTAACTATTTAGTCCTCTTGTGGTAGAAATTACACGAGATCTACTATGGAATGAATACTCTATGGATAAAAATAAATTATTTAATTCGGTCCAGGCGTCTCTAAGAAATCCGAGAACTAAAAAAAAAAATATTCCGACCAATTTAGAATATCCTACTTTTTAAAGTTTTAAAAATATTTTATTTACTGTGAGTAATTAGAAAACAAGCATACAAAGATCAAAACAAAGTACCGTTCTATTTTCAAGTTAGTAAAATTAAATTAAATTACGTCAATCAAATATTGATTAAAAACGACATAACCTTAGTCTTATTTAGCTAACACAGTTTCCAAAGTGGTAGATGATAGCAGTCGGGGTTTTCCACACTATCGCTAAAGGAGATAACTTCTTTGACACCATATACAGAGCTGTCATTTAGCTACTTATCCAGAAAGAGGCTAATGAAAGGTTATCGGTTAAGTGTAAGTACTTGCTAGACTGAAAGATGGTACAAAAAACTCATAAAGTTACGTCGTTCAATGTATGTTACTGTTATTAAGGTTCAATTCCAACAGTGTCGTGTTTTTAACCCCCGACGCAAAAACGACGTTCTGGTATAAGTTTGTCCGTTTGTGTGTGTTTTTTGTTTGAATGTATTATTAATGTTTATTAGTATTCTTAGCTATGTCTGCTGACAATCGTTCCAAGATGTCCGCCGCCACAAGATGGCAGAGCTCAATTTATTTTCACAACCCTCCCAATATGGGTATGAAATGAAAGGGATCGACTAGTAGAATGATATACACGATATTAATTTTAAATTCAAGATGGTTGCTCCAGCAAGTGTCGCTGATTTAGCAAAATTATCAAATTGACTTGTTTGTTTCGCTTTCCTAGAAGACTTTTATAAATTACTAAAAACACATTGCCTGGTGTACTCGTAACTTATCGAGTACCATATTTGTTTATATTGGAAAAACTATATCGTCTAGTATGTATACATATAAATATGTATAATCATAACTATGTCTACTGTCTGTTTACAAACATTGTATAGGTCATCTGTTGACCTGTTTGAGCGAGAATTTGCTTTATCTAGTAGACGATTAAGTGCTACTTTATTGTTTTATGCGATGTACTTTGGAATTACGTTAATAACACGTAGTGTGATTATTACTACAAAACTTTTTTTTCACGACTTTTACTACAAAAATTCTAGACTATAGATAGATAGATAAAAAACAAAAAAATTAAATACAAGAGAAAATTTCTTACAAAATATAGTGCTAAAAGTAGCGGCCTTATCGCAAAGTCAAAGTCAAATCATTTATTGGCCTTCTAACTGCGTTTGTTACACTAGGCAAGTCAATACGTACAATAATGAATTGTAATATTATGACGAAACAAGAGTTAAAATTTAAAGAAAAATTAGAAAGAATAAATTTGTGTCTAGATAATAATGTTAAATTTAATATTGATGTCTGATTACTATATACATAATACTTAGTTATATATCAGTCAGGTAACATTACAAGTCAAGTATTGTTTAATGTCAATATCCATTTTAATTAATAATTCGAGAATGAATATTCAGTCAGATCAGTTTGTAAGAATTCTTTTACTGAGTAAAAAGCAGTGGATTCGAAGAATTTTTTTTAATTTACTCCTAAAATCATTGCCATGTAAGTTAGCTACAGGACGAGGTAATTTATTAAACATACATATATATCGCTAAAAACTACTTACCACTACTTGTTTGACTATTGCAATCAAGGAGAGAATAAACGAAGCATGGAAATAACATAGCTTACGACTATTTGCAGACGAATGCAAACACAACGACTCCTCGCACATCCAAATTTCAAAAACGTATACCCGTTTAGGTTGTATAGGGTCACAAAGAGTTAGACATACATACGAGTACATACTTACATACAAATATACAAACATGGACACTCAGAAAACAATATCCTCTTCTTGAGCAGTCGGTTGAAAAGGTCCCGAAATTATAAAAATTATATGAAACTTTGATGAATTCAAACTCAGTTAGGAATTTAGTCAGTTTTATTCACATTAAATTACTGTCAACTATACATAAGTTGATATAATCAGGTAATAAGTCAAAAAAGAACGTTTCAGAACGTTGGTCGGAGACGGAATGAGCCAGCCAACACATTTTCTTTACTTGAAAACTAACTATCCCCTCATTTTTAATAAAAACCCCGGGAACCGTCACTATTGGCTCTTGTTTCTGATTGGTCTTTATATCGACCAATCAGATACACGTATTTTAATGCTGCAAGTATAAAAATAACGATATTAATACTAAATAAAATCTGACAATACTACAAATTTACGTCAAAACTAACAAAGCATACCATTTGAAACAAAGAAAAAATGATTTTTTACCAGAAACAATGTGCGCGAGTACGAAAATCCTGTAAAACATACAAGCTTGGAGACGAAAGAAAAAATATACTCGAAGCAGGAGATGTTTCGCTCGCTCGGTCAAATAGGTGTTTCGCCTAAAAATAGAGTATTACACAATACACATTGATGGAGTTACACGAGTAGAGTTCCGGTGTAATCAGCGTGACTCTATATATCCTATTGCTTATCATCATATACAACGTTGTTCCTACTCGTATCGCGCGCAGATTACGTGTTACCTACTTTAAAAGTAAAAACCTATTCCAATTCTGCACGCAAAACTTGTGATATAAAAGTCTCATCTATATAATAGTCAACAAAAATTAAAAATTATTTCGAATTATATTAATTTCTATATTACTGTAATAATTTGAAATATTTTATATCTAGGTATAAAAAAACACTGACGAAATATGACTTGACGCCCACATCTGTCATCATATTGTTACGGCCGTGCCCTATGTCTCACAGAATACGCAGCAGTTAGTGTACCGGCGCCCTATGCACAGAATAAGACATAGTAAGTATCACCCGCGCTATAGTCTATCGCGCGTAGAAAAAAAGGGATCTCTCTCGAACTCAAGTACCTTCTTATTTGTAAACATCTATTGTTCTCGGTGTCCAGCAATTAGACGAATATTCTGGATAATTACAGAATTACGGCTCTGAGGTATATAAAGGGACCGACTGTGGGTCCGGGGAGTCAGTTTATCGGAAGCTATAACCGCGAACAGTTCTAGTGCGAACCTAGTGCTAATCGAAGTGCTCAGTGTAGTGTGATTGTGAGTGAAAGTGTTGTGTAGTGTTTTTGTGTGACAGTTTCTGAGTGTTTGGAGGAATAAATCGTCATTGGTGTGAATTGGCATTTTTCTATTTTTATCCCGAACCCGTAGCTCGTAACAATATTAATAAATGATTTTGTTTCTTAAAAATAAACTGGACCGGTTTTGATGTGATTGATATAAGATCAATACATTTTTTCTAAGCTGTCCAGCCCTCCCTTAGAAATAGATTAAAATTCATAATTGAGAACGTTATTTTTGTTATCGGTTAAAAATATGTTTGGGGGAGTTTGTTTCTTTAATGCGTTTAATTTTTGTCTAAGCGAAATGAACAGTTCGCAGAACTAATAGTATCTAAATGTAAGTACTGTCGTCAAGTGCGAGTCAGACTCGCGCACTAAAGGTTTCGTACCATTATAACAGCATTAGTACAAATTTCTACCATTTGAATAACAGCAAAAAATGCCGTTTGTTGTATGGGAGCCCTTCTTAAATATTTATTGTATTCAGTTTTTAGTATTTGTCGTTATAGCGGCAACAGAAATACATCATCTGTGAAAATGTTAACTGTCTAGCTGTCACAGTTTATTCAGATAGAGCCTGGTGATAGACGGACGAACGAACTGACACCCAAGTCTGTAATAGGGTCACGTTTTAGGTACGGAACCCTAACAAAGATTCCGATGAATTGAGAACCTCCTTATATTTGAAGTCGGTTAAAACAATAAGTTCAAGATGTTTTTTTAAGTCGCATAATTATTGTAGTATCGAGGTCAACAGTTCGCATAACTACTATGTAACTATAAGTGTGATTAATAAAAACTTGCAAAAAATCTACTCTCTCGTACCTCGTACATACCTATTATACTTATCACGTAATTCATAAAATCACGAGATAATGTTTCGTGCGAAATTTTTTTCGGTGAAGTTTGTATGATTCATCGTAATGGCTGCGAATGAGAGGCATAAAAACTGTAGTAAGTTGACCTCGTAGTTTCGCAATTAGATAATATCTGTAGACATGAGCATGCTTTGGACGCGTGTCTTGTTAGTAGATTTTTTGTCCGACTGCCTGAAGGAGGGTTAGGATTTTGGCGTATGCGTTTCGAGCGATGTTTTATAAAAGTTATACTAAGCCGAAGAAGTCATTGATTTTAAACTATCTAATAAAATATCATTAAAAGCTGCGGGAATTAAGCGTCCTACCAAAGTTGTCCACCCCTTGGGGAGAATAATCCCCCAATCAGAAATCTCGACTACGAGTACAAGCGAAATGTTAACAAGTGATTAGAAGCGACGTCGAAAAACCTGACTGCTAAATCTTTAAGCCTGTGTATCATCCTTAATTTTTTATATTTTTTTCATTTTGATTCCAGTGTTACTTTCACGACTAAGACGAATCTATTGACACACCACCCACATAAAAATACGACAAGCCGTTTAGGCTCTAGCTAGAGCGTGCCAAAGAAATATACATACATACAATCGAAAAACATGACTCTCCTTATTTCGCAGTCGGGTAAAAAGTCGTAGAACCTGTTATATATATCAAGTGTGTTAAAGATTAATTTACATCAGGCGAGTTGCAGTCAAGCGCTAGCCTATTGTCCGTAAAACAAGTGGTTAGTAGGGACTTCAGAAAAACCCGACTGATTAAATAATAAATTAATAATATGGGACAACATCCACACAAAGGTGTTCAGGTCCCAAACTAGGCAAAGCCTGTGCTATGGTAACCTGATCACTGATATACATAATTACATACATAATAAACACTCAGGCACAGGTCAAACAGACATGTACATGCACACAAATGTTTAACCTGTCCGGGGTTCGAACCGTGGACCAGCGGCGCAGAAAGCAGGGTTGCTACCAACTGCGCCAACCGGCCATTCATTTTCTGTTTTTGACAATTTAGACCGCTGTACCTTAACGAGTGAAATCGCGGAAAGCAATTTGTGTAGACTATGATCATCTGCAGATGCAGATGAATCCAATGAAACCTCACACATTAAAATTGGTCTACCTGTTTAGGCTATTGTGTATCACAAACAGTTAGACATACACACAAATGTACAAATATACACACGAAAAACGTAACCCTTATTTTGGGTAGTCGGGTAAAAAGAAGTATTAACACTCAGACTAACAAAAACATTTACTGACGTTTAGATCGAACAAAATGCCGGTATAGAAACAGCAACGTTTTCCTCGCTCGTTCAATTACTTGGGCAGATTATGCCTAACTAATATTAAATAGATATTAATTTTATTTCATGTATATGTCAAGTACTTGTGCAGTTATCCTGTTAAACAACAAGTCCTTGAGGATAACGACAAGGTAAAATCATCGTACATAAATTATGTCTGTATTTGGTGGCTAAGTATTATAGATAGGTGTAAACTTAGCTCACATGTATAAATACACCTAGCAAGGATTACTGTAAGGCTAAAGAACAATTTTGTTTGCCTCTACTTATTAGTCACAAGCCAAAGGGCGCGGGTTCAAACCCAGGTACAGGCATGCACCTCTGTGTTTTTAACTCACATACGTATTATAATTAATTACCACATGTTTAAACGGCGAAACAAAACATCGTAAGGAAACCTGCTAGTCGGAGAAGGATAATAACTGTTAAAGATAAGTGAAGTTCCCAATCTGCGATTTGGCCAGCGTGGTAGACTTTGGCCTGCACCCCGTTCATGAGATACACGTGCCCAGCAGTGGGACGCTATGGCTTGATACGTATATTAATTATTGATGGTTATCGGTAAGAGGGAAGGGGGGGGGGGGGTTGTAGAATTGTGCAATATTAAAGCAATAGTTTCTCTAATTCTTAGGTGGTCTCATAGCGAATGTCGTTCATTGAATTGAGTCTCTCGATGTCTATAATATAGCCTATGATACTTAATGGTATAACGGCAGATGTAGATGTAGATAAGTAATTAAAACCGGCCTAGTTTGTAAAGCTGCTATTCTGCAAGAACTGGGTTCACTACGCTATCTCGAAATACGTTTCAACTTGTTACCTTTTTCCTTTATACAGAAGAATAGAATCCATTTTATTGGAACAGAAAAATCACAACTTTACAAATAAAAAAATGAAATAAACTTACTGACTGCTCTCTGTCACAAACCCGTCCTAACCCAACATTATGCTGGCTGAAGCAAGCAGCGCTGATCTTCCCTTGGAAGATCCACAAAACAAAAGGTAAAGCAAGAATACGTCATTTCTAAAACTTTATATAAATTGTCGAATTGTGCTCTGTGTAAAATTAAGACAAACTTTAACTATACTAGATTTCGCTGAAACAAATGACATATCTACAAATTCTATTCATACAAACTGACAGACAAAATAATATTTTGCCCTGCCTTGAATATTATTTCAGGTGCTTCACTTGCTCGGTCAAGAATTTTCATGTATAGTTTTGAAAGAGAAAAACTAAGTGATTAAAAGCATAAGCATTAATAAAAATTGTCATTCACCGTGGTAATGCGACGAGCAGCTGGGCACGCTGCTAGATGTGGATTATCTGTAGATCTTAAATGGTCCATAGGTATATATTTTTTTGTTGTTAGTCATTTCGTTTTTGTTAATAGAAGCATTTGCCCGGTAATTAGTAATTTTTATTTACTATTTGGTGTATAAAAAAATTATATGGGATCAGGTGGAAAGTATAATACCATGTCGAACAAAAGAAGCTAGAAAGTCTTTAAAACTAAGACAAAAACGATATAGAAAATCAGTGGAGCCGTCTCTGAGAAATTACACTGAAGAAACACAAAATTAATGGTCTGGCAAATCGTGCAAAAACCTTTCGCAGGAATACTAATAAGACATACGAATTAATATCGCTCCCCTCTCCTAGCTATCCGTCTTAAGTAGCACGTGTAAAACCTGCTAGATGAGTGTAAACCCACCTGGTTCAAACGACACCTGCATAGTACCTGAACTTGATAAGTCACTGATCAAATCGCCTTACAAATGTTGTTGTGTACACCAGATAAAGACCCGCATGATTCACTAACTAGTCATATCAAAGCATCTTTATCGCGGCTTTTGATATAATCATTTGTTACACTTGTGATTCTGCGAACACTTACACTTGTAATTCTTGTGTTTTTATTTTGTAGACTTCAAACCATAATGATTCTGGGACTTAAAACAATAATAATAAGATAATCTTTTGACTTTTTGTCACACTTAAAACTTACTAAAGGTTGTGTTTCGCATGTCGCTGCATATTGAAATCAGCCTGTAAACGGCGATGGAGCAAACTTCCCCCATTTTTTTTGGGGAATAAATCTAATTCCTAAATCTTCGACGATTTATAAAATCTACAGTCTAGTTCTTAGTAATGTCTGCTTCAAAATATATATTATTTATTAGGGTCAGGGGTTTTTTAAATTATTAAATTAATACCTACAACATATTATACACAAATTCACACAATAGTCGTGATGTAGCAATATTTGTCTACTAGTACTTACAATTTGTTAACATCTTGAACGATTATATTGAACTCAATAAAATTATCAGAAATGTAGGTTAATTTATACAAATTAACTAAAACCATTTAAGAGTAGTTTTAATGTTTTTTTTAATTGTAAGGCCATAATACAGCGTTTGACTATTAAAATGTTTGCCAGCGCGTATCTTAAAATCGTGTCAACTTTTTAGATCGTCGTCACCAAGATCAACCAACACCTGCAAATAGATTACAAATAGCCCCATTATCGCTTCCACAGTATTGTTCTAAATCTATGATATGTGTAAAGCTATATATCTATTGCAAGGTCACCCACGTGAGGCAGATTAACGATCTGATTCCAAGAATGATGATAACATAGTCGATAACGTATAGCGTGTTGTAAACATTGGCCCCGGATTGGATCACGGCCAACATTGGCCGGGGAATGAGGCTGGGACGCGCTCACACCGTAGCGTAATGTCGAGCGTTTCATTCATGTATTTAAACTGATCGTTTTGGAACAGTCTGCCTGATAAAGTGACCACTGCAACGTCTATAAATCCTTTTAAAAATCAACTGTAGAAATGGCTATACGACAATCAACTATCTCTTGCAAACCTTCAAGGACAATCAGTGAATTCAATAAATAAATATTAATATTATAAAAACGAAAGTTTGTAAGAACGTATGTTTGTTACTCTAACACGCAAAACTTGCTGAACCAGTTCGTATGAAATTTGTTACGGGGATAGCTTCGACGCTGGATTAACACAAGGTGACTTGCTGCACCCTGCGGTGTTAATCGCGTAAATAGGATAAACCTATGTGTTAATCCTGGGCCTAAGCTATCTTCGTACCAAATTTCATCCTAATCAGTTCAGCAGTTTTTGTGTGAAACAAACATACATTTCATACATGGATTCCTACAAACTTTCTCGATTACAATATATATTAGGATTTTAATAATTTATATTCTTGTCGAGTATCGCATGTCTGTTATATATAGTTAAAATTGGCACTTAAATGGCGCTGTAGCAAGCACTCTTTTAATGTGGATTATATTATTCCCTTATTCCCTTGCAACTAAAAGAACATTATTTGAACACGTATATTGAAGGCGTCCAAACATCTAAACATACTTGGTACTATCAGATCAGCAAATTTTGCTACATTTGCAGCAGACACGCTCGCTTGCTAGGTGATTACAGAGGAGGATTAATTAGGAAAATATTTAAATAATTCGCGATTGTTACGTCACTTAGACCTTTGTTTATACAAAATATAAGATTATAGATCTTATCTTCTGTTTCTGGTTTCCTGTAAACAACAAACTACCGATAAAGATAACAGATATCTACGAACGAAATCTACTTATTTAAAAATAAATATTAACTTGTGAATAGGCAGATATGAAATTAAAGGCAATTTTGTGTCCGTTGAGCAATATCCAGCGTCGTCTTTTTTTACGCACGGTATAGTATGTAGACTGTAGTGAAGGTAAGTTATTTCTATTCGCACGCTCGACATTGGCAAATTTAAATTTTCTCCTAGCATATATCGGTATTGGTGTATTAACAACATTAAAAATTTAAAAGGTATACCTTATCTTATAGCTTATTTTTAAGTTTAAATATATTTTATTCCTTCAGTTGGTTTTGTTTCGTGTATAGTTCTTTCGTTATTAGTATTATTTTGCTTGCTCCACTATCCATCCATAGGTTGTCTGGAAGAGTTTGCTTTTCGATGATAAGGCCGCCCAATGTACTACCATTGTATAGATTTGTCTTGTTGTATCTTGTGTGCAATAAAGCTATGTTCCTTCAACTGTTGAAACTTTTAAATGTATGAACATTTACAGCCTTATTAATAAACGCGTTTTAACGTTTTTTATTTTGACGCGGAACGTTCTCAATTGATAGAACAAGACGAAAGATTCTCTAAGTCAAGACGCGTTTATTAATTAAGCTGCTTATGTACACAGTTTATTTTAAGCCTCATTTATTCCTTAATAATACTTACAAAACCTTTATGCACCTACAAAAAGTACCACAAAGCGAATTTAGTTATTAATTTAGTATTTTTAACCAAAGCATGCATGTGAGTACCTAAGCACATTAACCTTATATTTATTGATAAAGAATACAACATTATTATTATTAAGGACCTCTCAACGAGTAAAGGCCTCCTCCAATATTTTCCATTTCTTTCTATCCTATCTTTATATCTATGTACACAGTTATGGCAAATAAATATATATATGTGCTTATTATATTGTTATTGTACGATATGTGCGCACACCACATTGCCTATTACTCTGCCAATCTAACTGTGTATTTAATTCATCACTAATCTCTTTATATATATATATATATATATATATATATATATATATATATATATATATATATATATATATATATATATATATATATATATTACTTTTTATAAATACTTATATATCGGTGTGTATGTATTTGTTCTAAATCTTGTAACTACTTTTATCTATTTAGTTATGTTTATCGTATATGATTATGTTTACTTTATCTGCTCCAGTTTTGTAATGTCTTGTACGTGCGTGGTTGCTTGGAAGAGATAGCTTTAAGCGATAAGGCATATAGTTATAATACGCATTACGAGTGTAACATGTTCTTTCATTCTTTAATTTTTTTGTTATACTTATTCTGCTATTCGGGACGCCGGGTCAGCAAATATTGACATTAATATTTATACCATACTAACGTCACTCAATTGTTTCACCTTCCCGGAACCTCTCCACTAACACTTACACTTTATGCTACAGTAGACGTTTTAGACGTTAACATACAATTTTTATTTATTTTTTCTCAGCAAGAGCCATCGCAGCCTCGTTCACAATGTAAACAACACATTCAGGGATTCATTTTTATATAATAGAAGATGATTTATATATCATTAGAGAAGCATTACAGTATGTATTCCTAATGCGCTTACATACGGTTCTTTTATCTACCCATACATGCTCCAGTCTACTCACAACACGAATACTAATATTTATAACTACTAAAATATTGTTATTTATAAGCTAGTTATAAATAAAGACTTGTCATATCAGATAAAATTCATCATATCAGATATCATATCTCATCAGATAAAAACAAATGTTCAATTTGTTCGCACGACCGCAGATACATTATTTGAAATAACTCAATAATTCGGTGTGATGCAAGGAAACGTTTACAATATTCACTGAATTTGTATGCATCCTCGAAAAAGTGTAGATTTATGGAGATGCTTCGGTGTGAAGACGTTT
The DNA here is from genome assembly GCA_947049295.1 of Ligdia adustata. NCBI lineage: Eukaryota > Metazoa > Arthropoda > Insecta > Lepidoptera > Geometridae > Ligdia > Ligdia adustata. The sequence goes on from OX346242.1 coordinate 1,256,871, forward strand.
TCCTCAGAATTGAAACCATTTACTTGATCGTCAAATATGTATGAATACATACATTATGTTGTTCGAGACATCCTAACTAATATTATAAATGCGAAAGTAACTCTGTCTGTCTGTCTGTTTCTCTTTCACACCAAAACCACTAAACCGATCTGGATGAAATTTGGTGCACAGGTAGATTGGACCCCGGGAAAGGACATAGGATACTTTTTAACCGACTTCAAAAAAGTAGTTCCCCCATTATCTCGACAATCCATTGAGGAACTACGCGGGTGAAACCGCTGGGCACATAGGATACTTTTTAACCGACTTCAAAAAAGTAGTTCCCCCATTATCTCGACAATCCATTGAGGAACTACGCGGGTGAAACCGCTGGGCACATAGGATACTTTTTAACTGACTTCAAAAAAGTAGTTCCCCCATTATCTCGACAATCCATTGAGGAACTACGCGGGTGAAACCGCGGGGCACAGCTAGTTATGAAATATTATTGTTGAACCAAAAGTAATACTTTGAAAAAAAAAAGTGTAAAAACCGACTGCAAATCAACACGCTAAATTTTTGTTACAAATATGTCATCTATGTATACTCCGAAAATTAAAAGTTATATTGATTAAAGAAACAATATTTTGATAAAATGTCTAATGGTACCTATTGGAAATAAAGTCAATATATCCTTTCAAACAAAAACATTTTTCCAATCGATTAAGCCACTTCTGTGAAATGGGGGGACTTACATTAAAAAAACCGACGAACTGAGTACCTCCTCATTTATAAAGCATTTTTTAAAGCGTCTAGTTGACGCTACTCGAGACCAAAATGCTGGCCTCTACCTGGGTCAGCGCATTGGTATTGCCATTCAACGAGGCAATGGGGCCAGCATTTAGTGTACTCTACCAACTGGCAGTGGTTTAGATTTAAGTTAGTTTTAATTTTTGGATATTGCTTTTGTACATATAGTTTATAACTTTATATAGTTTTTGTTAGGTTATGTATAGTCCCTATAATTACCGAAATATGTATTCTGGAATAAACTCTTACAAAGATATAATAATTCTCCACTACAAGTGGCATTGGAGAATTATTATTGCAAGTGCAATGCTCTAAATTAGTTAGCCGATTTATTTCTAATCTATCACCGAATTACGGCCCGGGCTGGTACTCGCGTACCAGCCCCCATATCAGCTAGTTAAGCATAAAAGAAATGAGACCGAGCAGACTTGGTTTCGTTTTGACAGTTCGCAGCTACAACGCTGTCAAAATGATACCAAGTTTGCTTGCTCTTGTTTTCCCAAGCTCTTTCACGCGTAACTCTAATCGATAGCCTTTATGGGAATACCATGATTCTAAAAAAAATGTTAAGATAACCTTTCTGAATAGGTTTTACGTTTTTTTTTGTGTCAGTTGGCTACGGCACCGCTCACCATATCGAATAAAGCGTATAAATATAACTGCCAAATAAAGATCAATCCTAATCTTACTCCTAATTACGAGTAAGATTAGGATTCATAGATCAAGTTGTACTTACTCTTGTACTGAAAGCAAAACAAGACCCGTTGGATCTTTTTATAGTCAACCTCGAACTTAGCATCAGATAAAACCCATTGCCAATAAACCGGCCAAGTGCAAGTTGGACTTGCGATCCGAGGGTTCCTTACAAAATTCAAAACTTAACTAGCTTAAAGAGTAATTTATTTTTGCCGTTTATTTAAACACGGTTAGTGCATCACGAGCAAATAATAAGTTGAAGAGAGAAGAGAAAATTTGCTCCGTTTCTACTAACTTCAAAAGGACATTCTTAATTTGTCGGCATTTTTTTATTATGTATGTTTCCCGTTATTTTTTTGTTCGATTTCTCAGAGATGGCTCAACCGATTTGAAACATTGTTTTTATTCGGAAGAGTATACTTTGCAATTCTTCCTATACAGAATTTATCATAACTGGCCAAGTAGTTTTTTTATTGACTATTCATAGATGACATTCTGTTTTGTATCATAAGGTTTTGCTTGCCTAATTTAAGTCTGTTTTAACTTTTCTTGAAGTTACATTAGGTGTGCTACTCGTATAAGATTGCTATTTGCTTAACATGATTCTAAGCCAACAGAAAGTACCCTAAGGGGTTGTTTAACATGAAAATAAACGATCAAGATATGGACACGGACAAACCTTTTGATCGCATTGACTTACAAAATTGATTTTGGCAACTGAAAGAAACCATACACACGAGCGAACTTCAACTTTATACCCTTACATGTTCTTAAGAAAATAGGTATTAACTAACAGACTGGTAATAAAGTGATCCCATAAGGATTCATACTCCTTTTGAGATACGGAACCGTAAAAAGGTAACGGGATCGTGACTATGAAAAAGTAAGTCGTGTTACCGCACAATAACATATAAGAGGGACGCGGTTTAATATACCATTGTATTAATAACTTCCTACGTCTTAAACATATGACACTAACATTATGCTATATAGGTATGGACCTCGGACCGCTTAGTGACCATACGAAATGTTCGAAATGGGAGTCGCAAAAGTACTCAAATTATTGCAATTCATTACAAGCAGTCCGTGATCTAGATATTAACCGCATTCGAGTTAAACATATGTTAATGATTATATATAATGGTATATTATTTCATCCGTGTGTTTAATGAACAGCATAAAATATGTGTTGCAAAGTTTGCCTGGAAAAATCGCTATTCGGGGTAAATCGCTAGTTATGGGTAATGTGCTGTATTTTTTCCGTATTTATTTGATTTTTTGGTGTACAATAAAGTTATTTGTAATTGAAGTAACTAGCTGAATTGAGTCCACTTACCATGTTAGATAAGGCATGCACTCGACTCGTGATCACATTACATATATTTATTGATTATATCAATAGTGTGAGGTTTCTTGTCGTAGTACTTTATTGAGGTAGTGCTCGCAAGTAACATGATAATACAAATACAGATTTTTTTATAATACCCTTATAAAAATAATGACAACTTAGTGACAAAAAAAACATACTAAATGTAGGTAGTAATTTTGAAATAGGTAAATATTATAGATCAATCTGTCTTAAAAGGTTCACAGATATACTTGTAGGCCTTGCACTTAGTGTGTCCTGTGTAGCAGGCGCTCGCTATCGGCTTACTTAGGGCAGTACTGATTGGTGCGTTTTTTTTAATTGCAAATTCTGTACTGTAATTCTGACTGTACAAGTGGCTTGGCTTGCTTGGCCATTTGGATTTATAATTTGGTCTAGTCCTTGACGGCTCTCATGTCAAAATTTACTTTGATACGGTCCTTCTTAACGAAACAAACATTTGATTCCTATGTCGTAATAAATAACGGATCATAACCATATTGCAAGTCAAAAAAAAGGCGATAAAAAGTGAGTTTGACAAAATCCTACCGTGGTTTGTTGTGTTCGATACGTAAGCACCTCGACTGCATGACGTCAGCGGATTTTATTCATGCTAATTTTAGTTTAGTATCCGAACCTCAACGAACAAGTTCTGCGTGATCTGTGTTTTGTACAATATATAAACAAACAGTTAATAACTGCTTTATTCAGAAAATTTACATGAGTTTAATTAATTTTCACCATGAGGCTATTGAAACGGATTAATAGAATAAAATTTCGTTTGTTGACAAGAAGTATCAAAGAAATTGTTTGCCGAAATAATACACTCACTAATAGAATAATTTATTTCTTTTCAGATGCCTTACCTTTAGCTGTACGAAGTAAGAATCGATCCTCAAACCCTTCTTGGAACTATGGGCAGTCCTAAAGAATCCAAAGCAAAACCACAACTACCAATGGAAAATAAAACAACAAGAACACCCCTACTATCTTCACTCAAAAATCTCTTTCAAAACAAAAAGAAAGACAAAGCCAAATTTGCAAAAGAAATCCAAGAAAAACCAAAGCCTCCAGTCATACACAATGTAAAAGTCGATACAGTTGCACACATACTGAAAGGCATCGAGAATCTCGCATTAAAACAGGAAGAAAGCAAAAGAAATGTTGCCATACGGAAAGATTCTGAAACAGAGGAAGAAGAATTCAGGCATTTCAGTTACAAAGTCATCGAGGATGATAGGAAACGGCATTCTTCAGAAGACAGCGGCTTTTCAGAGACAAAAGATGTTTTGAAAGATGATCAAGAAGTTTTAGATTCGTTTCACAAGTTGAAAATCGACAATGGAGAAGAGGAAAATACGAAAACAGACGACGATGGAGATAAGAAGGAAGAAAGGAAGTTGCAATTAGTGGTTGCTTCCAGAGCGCCTGTGAGGGGGTCGAGAGTATGTAATTACAACGTAGATCCCTACCAAACTAGACAGGTAAGAGTTACTTAAAATATTGTTGACCCGTTTTCTGAAATATAACTTCGTATCAACAGTGGTGGAAACGAGTACATCGACCTTACATAGTTTTTCAAGGCTCGACACTGGTTCGTCGCGTCGTTTGTTATTTACCCGACTGCGAAAGACGGAGGATTATCTTTTCCGAGTGTATGTATGTATATTTCTTTGGCACGCCCTAAATCCTAAACGGCTTGTCGTATTTTTATGTGAGTGGTGTCAATAACTTCGTCTTCATCTGCAGATGGTCATATGCTATATTAGCTACATCCCACTATTTCACTTGTTAGGATTCGAGAGTCTGAAGTTCTTGTCATCGGGTTTTTTTGAATTCACATTTAACCACTGGTTTTCTGCTTTAGCCCGCATCTCTTATCTTGCACCGCCCAGTGCCAATTAAACGCAAGCGATAACGTAAATATGGCTAACGATACATACTCGTAAATATTATGGACATCGATTTTTTCGTTTTCGTTTCGTCGCGCGGCGATAACATGTTACTTTCATAACTTCGAATTTTCATTATCTCGGCCATTTTTGGGTCTGCAAAGTTACGTGACAAGTTGCAAATAAATAAACGAATTCTTTAAAAAAAAGGTTATCAATTACCAACTTCATTTAGGCGGGCGTCAATACAAGGACTGATTTTGATTAAATCTGAATGTAGTAATAACACTCTTTTAAAAAAAAAATTTTTTTTAAATTACTTCTTCATTCTATTAGAAAACAGGCAACTGACGTTAAAAAATCTGCTTGAATCGAGTACTTCCTCCTTCTTCAGGGAATCGGTAAAAAATTTAATAGATAAACTAACAAACACTTTTTTGTTCCGTGTCGACTCTGGTGTACCTGTTGTATTAAATTTTGTACGAACACCTTCGACTTTGATAATAATACACGTATTTGCCAACTCACAAAACTAAGAAGGAAAAATCGCAAGGAAACTTTCCAACAATAATAATTTCAAAGATTTAAATTAATTGCGCTGCAAACCGGTACCATCTTAAAATGAACAATTTCATCACCAGACCGTGGAGTCAGTCCTCCGATGATGACAATGAGTGACATTTGTCGTTTACAACTAGAATTATGTAACACTAGCATTTTAAAGAAAAAGTCAGTTCTGTTGCATACATTTGGCGACGACCGATATATTTTTATTAATTACCTGATTTCTTTGATGATTTAAAAATTCTGATTTAGTTATTTTATGTTGTATGTGTACATTTATATGGTAATATAAATTATATCAGAATCTGTCAAGAGGTTTGCTTTTTAATTGTAATGTAAATATAATATAAAAGTTGGTTTTGGCGCATTCGACTAATAATTCTCATTGTGGCAACCGACTCGCTAATGGACTACTTCTCATCATGGCCACTTCACATTTTGGCTACTTCTCATTTCGGATACTTCTCATTTTGGCTACATCTCATTTTGGATACTTCTCATTTTGGCTACTTCTCATTTCTGATACTTCTCATTTTGGCTACTTCTCATTTCGGATACTTCTCATTTTGGATACTTCTCACTTTGGCTACATCTCATTTTGGACACTTCTCATTTTGGCTACTTCTCATTTCGGATACTTCTCATTTTGGCTACATCTCATTTTGGATACTTCTCATTTTGGCTACTTCTCATTTCGGATACTTCTCATTTTGGATACTTCTCATTTTGGCTACATCTCATTTTGGACACTTCTCATTAGGGCTACTTCTCATTTTGGCTACCTCCTTTGTTAGGGCTAATTCTCATCAGGGCCTTTTCTCGTTTGGGTTACTTCTCATTAGGACTTCTTGTCAAACTTTGGGAATGTTTATTAATAAGTACTCTCTCTAAATAGACTGTCTATATAAATAGTTTATTAATTCATAAGAGATTAATGACATTATTTAATGAAATAAATCAACATTCATTGAACCAATGTAATAGGTAAGTACACAATATTATAAGTAATACTTCTTGTAATTACTTTATGAGAATTAGCTTTAATGTTCTATCGGTGGCGCCTGCCGTAATCACTATTCTACCGACTTCCCAAAATAGAAGGGGTTATAATTCAAACCCTAAAGGGTTCAAATGGGGGTTCAAAGTTTGAAACTTATTTATATTAATATCTCGTGTGACGCCGCGGGTAAAGCGATAACTACTAGTCCTAATATTAATATTATTAACATGAATTTTTTTAACATGTGTGGATTTGGTGCATGTGTTTTTTAAGGTGTTTGTTACTCTTTCACGCAGAAACTAATGACCGTGGATTAACACAGGCTACTTTTTATCCTGTATTAACGCCCCCGTTAATACAGGATAAAAAGTAGCTAGCATTATTATAATCCCATCTGCTTCGGTCCTGTGCCAATCTTCAACAAGCTAGACCCGCGACAGTTCTTATGTCATTGACCCATCTAGCCGCCCGCGTCGGTCGACCAAGCGCCACCGCTTTGCAACCAGCATCACGCTGAGTTGGGACCGGCTTGTGTTTATATTTTTCCATATTAATGTAACTGTCATACTTGAGATTTTTTGTCTCAAGTATACAAAGCTTAACAGAACGGTGTGACAATACTTAAGGGGTTTAGTCTACCTATCAAAGTGAACCCCTTGTTAACATTTCGATAAATTAAAAAAAATGCGGTTCTCATACAAACATTGGTCGCGTGATCGGTCAAGTTGTATGGAGGACGCAATTAAGTTTTCCCGAATTTGGAAAATTTTGTTTTAATGTTTTAAAAATACAAATTTCTTTGATGGCTACACTAACACCCTTGAGAATTGTTACACCTTTCTGTTACACGTTGTATATTCTATTATTTTAGTCTCGGACACTGCTCAGTATTACTCCACCTGTCATCACTTCTCCAGATTACGTATTCTGCCCAGAGATAGTACCGCTTAACGGTAGCGTAGAATGAAGTGAACCATTGACAGCAATCTCAGTTTCTTCTCGACAGGCTTTAAAGGGTGAACTGTAAAAATTTAACCAAAAGGCTTCATTTTAATGGATAATACTGTGTATTAATGAAAAATGCGTCAGTCGCCTCCTTCATTGTGTACAAAAATATGATTTAGATAATATGTTGACTCCAATGGTCGCATTGGTCTATAAAGTGTACCGCCCGTCACAAATGTCAAAACTGACGTAATAGAAACGCGTAAATCACCCTTTTGCGTAAAAACATGGAATTTTTTTAATTCGAAATTAATTTTGTACACTGATATGTTACTTTACTTTTGACTTTGGTTGATATATTAAAGATTAACGTATTTATGGTATCATATATCACTGTCCTGGCCGGAGCTCCATACATTTTAAATACAACTCTTTTGTCACTTGTTTCATTTCTTTCATTGCCAACGTTACTCAATACTACCACATCTCCACTTTAGATTCGTTACTAAGTACCAACCCTATGTTGTTCGCTATTATTTCCCTATCACGCTCAAAACTCTTTCCTTGTGTTTATATAAATGTCCGAATTCTAAAAATATCATCCACTGACGTAATTTCCTCACAATATGGTAGTATTTAAGTCAATTTATCACGTTTGTATGAAATGTGTGAGTTGTATGACAACTTGTACGGTCTGCCAAATGCTTTGTTTCTGTACTGACTGACAATTTGTTAGACAAATTGTTTACGTTTATTTTAGGTAGTTTTCTTAGAAATGTTAACAAGTGATTTATTACTATTGACCTTGATGATATCTCCTACAAAATGTTACGATGGAAAACACGAGTCTTAACTAGAAATTTAGCATAATTATCACTTAGAGCGAAGTACTTAGCACTTAGTGATTTCGTTTTTTATTTCATAATGTGAATCAGCGTTTTAAGCTCTTTCTAATCAGCTCTCATTTCTGTAGCTGTCATAGTTTCAGAATATTTTAATAAGGGAAAATTACCTATGTAAGTTTTTTTATTGGTTACATAATGTAAAAGTTTATATCCATTTTAGTTTATAAAGTTTTCATATGCGATTATCTCGAACACACACTTTTTCGTGTTAGTGACTTCGAACTACGGGCACGATATCTTGTTACTCGAACCTTAATATTGTCTTAAATTATTGGGAAACTGCGTTACTTTTTTTTTATCCTACACAGCTAGGCATTTGACCACAAGTTCTCACGGCCAAGGAAGTCGGCGATACTGTAGCCCTAGATGGAGCATGCCTAGTCTGGAATACACTGGCTCTCAAGGAAGGCTGTCGGAACACACCGTAGCGCTTGGCGACAGATTTTACGACTTGAAGGTTGTAGCTAGCCAGGCGAGCAATAGGAATCACCCTACCACCATGCTATGGTTTCCTCAAGTTTTCCTTCACCGGTAGCTCAGGCTCTTTTTGCATGTTTCGTGGGATCGAACCTCGTACCTTTTGCACGGCAATCGACCCCATTAACCACTTGACCATCATCGCTACTTATTTTTATAAATACGAGGATATCTCCTTATATGTGTTGATACGAGTATATCGCGGTATGTCTTTGTTTAGGTTCCTTGCGAATATGTATTAATCTTTTTAACACACCTTTATAAGTTTGATGCAGCGTGTGTGTGTGTGTGTGTGGAAACGTAGCTGCCAAACTAATGGACCCATTTTGTTTTTTTTTTTGGTATGAAAGTCGATTAGTCGGTTCTAAAGTGTTCTTGGCTATATTTGATGAAAATCAGCGTATTATTGCCAGCGCCGCCACGAAAGAAAGAGGGTTATTTTAACGCTGATTATGAATATATAACTATAAATGTTTTATTGGAGTTTGTTGTAGAAATGCTAAGTTTAAGATAACCTTATAAGATTTAGAAATCGGGATTTTTTTAAGTCGCTGTAACCACTAGTTCCACAACTCCCTCGATATGGTTAAAATGAAAGGGCTTCACTATTAGAATACTAATTATACATTATGATAATTTCAAATCCAACTCGACATTTTAAAGTTTTTTATTTAGAATTTAAGTAGGTAATTTAGTCATAATTTTTTTTTTACTCTAAAGATGCCACTGGTGACTGGTGGCTCATTCCTTGCTCAAAGGATTTCTGTGGCAATTCCACCAGCGTGGAATGCAGCCAGCGTTCTTGGTACTCTGCCACACGGACATCATTTTTTTTACAGTCTTTTAATCATTTTTATAGTCTAGGTTATTTTTAGGTTACTTGGTGTATAGTTTAGTTAGAGTGTTTTAGATTAGTGTTAGAGATTCTTGTTTGTTTTAGTTTTTGCAATACATTGCGTTTAAATTATTTTCAGTTTTTTAATTATTTATTGACAACGATTCTGTATTTCTTTATAAATAAATGATATTTTAGTAAGCTCGCATGACTTAACTTCCATATTAGTTTGAATACGGGGAATTCTTAAGTAAAACCTTTAAATTTCGTTTATTAGCTCCAAGATTTATGTTTTTTTTTGTATTAGCATAAAATATAGAAGACCTGGTGTTATACGAAGTATGCAAGTAGAAAATAATTATTATTCTGCTCACAGACTCACAAGTTTTTATTACAAGTTGCGATTGAATCTATTGACTGTTTGCATATTCTTTTCTTACCTGACTGTATGTTTGTAAGTTTGTATGTATGTCTAATTCTTTGAGACCCTATACAGAGAGAGAGAGACTTTTGATATGTGTGGCATCATTGGATTGGTCGTGTGTGCAGATGGTCATAGGCAGTGATCATATTTTCAATTAATTCATTCATTTATTTCGAGTAACAAGGACTCATACAAACTTATATAACATGTTACTAGGTATTATAGTTAGTCATATTAAATTAAATTGTATTACAATTACAACGAAATACAATTACATTAAGATTAATATAAATAAACACAATTTCAAGACATAAAAATATTGATATAGTCGGCTAAAGTTATTACAGTCGAGTTTCTTTAAACGTAAGATCACTGTATTACACAGTGACCCTGATTCGCTCAGGCCAAATTTATTAAACTAACCTAATTTGACAGATCTAAAATTATCTCCTCTCGTTTTTTTTTCCAAGTGAGAAAAGGATGTATATAATTTTAGGAACGTTTAGTTTAGTCAGTGTTATCAAATTAAATAGTAAAATATACTTAAAGGAAAATAATACAAATTAAGACATATTCTAAAAGACCTATAGTGTAAAGAAAGGTCGTCAGAATGCTGGCGGTATTGCCACATTGTATGGCAATGCTTAATATTATTTACAATTGTATTTTTGATGGAATTTTAATAATTGCTACATTTTTCGCGTGTCTTTAGTCAAAGATGACTAAAGACACGCGAAAAATGTAGCAACTGTTGCAAATGCAATAAAACCCACCATATGCCTGATCGCCGATTGACGAGTACACTGTATGAATATCAAATGGCAACGACAGACTGACATTGACAGCTATGAATTAATTTTATTACTTCCAAAGGAAAACCTTTGTGACAATGACTTGGAGTTTTAGGCCATAGAAAAAGAGAAATGGGGGATTTTTGAAACATATTTGTTTATAAATTTAAACTGTACGAGTATATTTTGTTTTGATAGCCGATATACTAGATATCATTTGATTTTGGCTATATTAGGAAAAATAAAATACTTGCATAAAATTGCAGATATAAAACTTAAGACAACTCATTACAGAAAATTCAAATGCTTTACGCCTTAGCATGCATATGCACCCTAAGAAAGATAGAAGCGACTTCAAAAAACTCCAAACCAACTTAATTTTTTCAAGTTTTGGTGTATCCAGTGTCAGTCTCACGGCTAAGACGAATCTTTTGACACCGCTCACATGATAATACTTCAAGCCGTTTAGGCTCTAGGGCGTGCCAAAGAAATATACATACATACATACGATCGAAAAACACAGCCTTTGGCAGTCGGATAAAAACAAGGAGAATTTCCTAAGTAAAAATTTTTATTTTTAAATCCAGCTGATTGAAAAGCTACTTATTCCTTTGAAGGCAGTTAACAACTGTTATCGTACATATACATAGAAATGTTGCGTTAAAGAAACACGGTCAAATATTTAATATATCGTTCTAAGTGTCTAGGTAACAGGAAATAAGTATGGTTTTCCTAGTATGAACATAACTATGTTGACGCGCTTTATTATATTAGTTATATATAATAATTATATATGTTAAAACTCGTATTTATAATAACGCGATAATTATTTGAAATATTATTGTGGTTAGATCTCCTATATAATTAACTTCCAAAAAGAACGTGTAAGTAATATTTCAATATGCATTTCATAATTATCGTCAATATATAATATATGCGTCATACATTTGGGAACGGGTCTCTTTATGAGAGAGTAGAGAGAGTAGGTAGTCCATTTTACTGGCCATATTGAGGATTTGTTTGGATTTCACTTATCTTCGTAATCAATTTGATATTATAAAGGCAAAAGTTTGTATGGGTGCGTGTGTGTTTGTTTATTCCTCTTTCTTGATTTGGCTTATCAGAGCTTTTATTTAGATGGAATTTGGCACTAAGATAGAGCTTATACTCTGGATCAACACATAGGCTACTTTTTATCCCGGAAAAACGAAGTGTTCCCATGGGATCATAAATTATCCACAGCGGGTAAAACCGAGGAACACGGCTTGTAAGTTATAACATTCTCAGACGCTTGGTTTCCTTAAAGCTCTAAAGCATGTAACTGCATTTAAGAATCTCGTTATTTTTTGGATTAAAACAGGGACAAAATGTTATCTTCTTCGCGATAACTCTTAAGAAACAATGTAAAAGTTTATCTCGCATAATTATTCTTATCATTAAAGTATCCTCTCTACCTGTCTGTCTCATCCAACGTTAATAATCTAAACTTATAATTTTCCAGGTGGACCTTCAAATCAATAAGCAAGCCCTGTGCGGAGGTCAAGTGTTCGTCGCAGCCACCTCGGATAATTTCAACGAAGTAGAGTCAGCACTTCAGCAAGTAGAAAAACTCTCACAGACTTCTGTCAACCAATCAGAATACTGGGACGACGTTTTACAAGTCATCGGCGAGGACTCACAAACGCAAAACGCCGAAGACATACTCACCGATATCCTTGAAAAAGAAAAACCCGAGGACTTGCTGAGAGATTTCAAAGATTTCGTTGAAAAAGAGCAAAGTTTTTGCATCGATGTTGTGCCTAATACTGTAGTTATATCTAACCCGATCGAAGAGTTCACGCATTCACATAATTTACCCAATTATGAAGACACGATTGATTTAAATAATCCGCTGTTAAGCTTTGAAAATGGGACGGATTTTGCTAAAATGGACTACATCTTTCCCACTCCGCCTCGATCCGAAACGGTTCCGAGTCCGATGTCGGAGTCACAAGTATCTTTCTACCCATCAAACTGGGATAACAGTCTTTCACCAGAACGCTCATCCCCTATTTACAATAGCGATTATGAAAAGTATCAAGAAATTTCACATTTCGAAGAGCTATCGCCCATATCCGACAAAGATGAGAAAGACACGCAGAAGAAACGCGAAAGGACCAATTCACTGTCGTCGATGACGATGAAAAACTTCAAAGATATGCAAAAGGATATTGCAAATGAGTTTTCTAAAAAAGACTGTTGTCAAATGAATAGGAAGACTTGCAAAGAGCTTTTCGACGAGCATATAAGCAAGTTGAATGCGACCGACAGGAAGGGGTTGTGCTTTAAAGTATCGAAAATGGATCTCAAAACCGCTTTTGGGTAAGTCTATCACTATGTGCGACATTAACTGCATTACTTAGGTCCACACTACACCACACAACTACAGAAACTATTAACCACAATAATTTTCCAACCTAAACGAACACAAGCTGCAATAAGAGTTATAAATAGGTATCTTTGCCGATGCTTATTTTATGCCTAAAAGTTTTGTGTTTCGCACGCACCCGATAACATTTATACATACTGCCTTTAGGACGAAAAAATGATTTGTCAAACTCCAAGTAGTGACTAGTGACTAGGCATGCTCCATGTAGGGCTACAGTATCGCTGACTTTATTGGTCGTGCGAACTTGTGGTCAAATGCCTAGCTGTGTACGATAAAAAAAAAACTTCAATAAGTCGGGTTAAAAAGGCGTTGAAATCTGCACTAAAACCTCTTACGAAAATATCTATCGCTTGAGGTAGGTGAGCAAACAAAGCATACGTATAAAACCTGACGTGATCAGACGAAGGTAGCTACCACTGCTATCAATATATAAAGTGAAATACGTAAAGCATGAGCTCATTTTATAATAAATACATTAATCATGTATCGCGAGCAATTTGCGAAAACCACGACACCTACTTTACTCACACTCACATAGGTACATTGTTTAGCTAGTGCAGAAAATACTTGTCATTTTTAAACCACTGTGCCTCTGATCTTCGGGCGAGTATGCATCACGATGCAAGCTTATTAAAAACTCGCTGCGCCTTGGGACCCTTTTTGAGATAGCTCGTATGCATTCAACATTCACTTGCGAAAGAAATCTCTGATGAATTTCATATCGTATCGTTAGCGAAGGGTATGATTTTTTAGAAGGATGCGATTTTTTTTTCATGTCGTTGTAAGTGACGTCATTGGTGACTGATGAATTCATTCGAACTTATTTCCAGAAGTAATAGGTTATTGTTCTGTTTACGTATATTCCGTATAGTTACTATCTTCATTGCCTCTAGCTTTAAAGGATAAGGCCGCCATTAGAAATCCAGCATGTTTTTTGTATTGTTTGTTTTAAATTATAAGCTGATTTTTAAATAAAGATTTGTATTATCTTATCTTACCTCCACGCAGAGTACTTCACCACGTGCTCCTGGCGGCTTCAACCAGCGCCGACAGTGATCTGAACCTACAGCACGCTCTGTTCGTGCTGGTCTGCCAACGAGTGCTGGCGCACACTCCAGCCTTCTTCTACTCGCAGTATGGTGAGTAGCAAGTAGCTAAATTATTGTGAGCACAAGGTCAACTGTTCGCAGTCAACTTTTTTTTTCAACTTGTTGGGTAAATATCTCCCTCATATCTCCATGTATCCCTATCTCCTGCAAGTTCCGACCAATTGTGTTGGAATTTGCAAATATCGTCACGATCTTTGATCTAAGATCGTCGTAGAACTATCTTTTTTGACGCATGGAAAACTCCAGCTGTAGATATGTAATAAGTATTTTTTTCGGTTCCGTACCCAAACGGTAAAAAGCTATCCCTACTGGACTTCTACTAAGATTTCTTCCGCCCGTCTGTCTGTCACCAGGCTGTATCTTATGAACCGTAATAATTAGACAGTTGAATTGTCACAGATGATGTATTTCTGTTGCCGCTATAACATCAAATACTAAAAATAAAATATATTTAAGTGGGTCTCTCATTTAATAGCAGTGATTTTCGCGGATTCTTACTCGATAACGACAACAAGTAGATACTGAATTAATATTGTATCGATAATGGTACGAAACCTTTAGTGCACGAGTCCGACTCGCACTTAGCCAATTTTATATTATTTTTTTCTTGTCATGTTGTTACGATTTATCATATCTATCTATAGTGTCCAGTAAGTTGAAATATATGTGTTTTTTTCTTTATTTTGATTATTTAGTATAAATTTGTTGTTCAATAGCCAAATACAAAATCGTGTACAACACGAGCCAAAAAAACAAGTCCATGGCACCACGTAGGTACCTACCAACTAAAACCCAAAAAAAGACGAAACCAGTTTATATTTGAAAAATACATATAATTTCTGCGTAATGTTTTTCCCCGAGAGCAAAGCAATTTATCAATTTAAGCTCATAATTATAGTATAGTACTCGTATGCGTAAGAATGGTTTAGACGGGTCTGCAAATGGATAGAATTACTTTTTGAACATTTGCGTATGGAAAGTATTCGATAATCTGCTGAGCATGGGTCTCCCCGATGTGTAAACCACAAACCATCACGGTGTCTAAATGCGGGCAATAATATTATTCGTGTAATTCTTTACCCTATTCGAAATAACTCCGTTTCGAAGAGTTTTTAGAATTTGCTTAGGTTTTTTTGGGGAATCTTTACATCTAAAACAGAGATGTTTGCTACGGCTCCATTTACCGGCCAATTTCAGTAATATTTGGCGGGGACATTCGGAACACAACCTTATATAAAAGGTCTATTTTTAATTCAAGAGGTCAACAGTTCGCAGAACGACTGTTTGTTAAACAGTTGCACACATCAATGTGCAACTTACCCATGTTATGCAATGAATAAATCTTTCGGGACCACATTAAATGAACAATATTAAATCGCGTGTCAGATTCAGATCATTCATTGCTTCTATACAGTACATGATGACAAAAAACAAGTACATTGTCCAATGGAGCCAGCATGTCGGGCACAGCAAAGTTAAAAGAGAGGAGGACGCACATGTAGAAGCTGTTACCCTTGAAATTGTCGTTATACTCGTAGTCATCAATAAAGGCTTCGAGCAATATAACTAGTTTCGATATATAAATACATATGTATATAATGTACTATACGTGAAAACCCGCGAGCAAATTGTCGAATGGAGCATTCATAAATAATCCAGTACTTCTACGAACAGCATCTACTGTTCTCGCGAGAATATTATTTTAAGCAGATAGCGTCTTCCGCTTTACATATGTACCTCAGCACAATAACCTTATTGTATAAGGTAAAGAATGGAGATAGATACATAGATGAACGCTATATTGTAGATACAGAAAACAAAAAAATATAATTTTGCGTTTGCAGTGCCACAAGTGGCGGCCTATCTTCTAGAGAGATTCATTGCTTTGGATAACTTTTTTTTACCATTAATAAAAATAATAAACCCTTGATCGACTTGGTCTACCGTGTCTTGGTCTGCTGTTTACATCGCGATGCTTCAATAGTTAGGATAACGTGGCCTGAAATGTGTAAAGACGCTTGTCATCATCAGTCCGTTTTCGTCCACTGCTGGGCATATGCCTTTCCTAATGAAGGCCACCGAGCTCGTTCTAGCCAGTTCGTGCCCTCCGCTATCCGCAAGTCATTTTCCCACCTGGACGGCCACAGTCCTACATTACGTTTGCCTAAACGCGGTCTCCACTCCAGAACTCGTTCATTCCAACGGTTGTTGGTTTTTCGGGGCCAGCCCACTGCCACTTCAGTTTGCTAATTCTTTGAGCTATGTCGGTTACCTTGGTTCTCCGTACACTTCTTTACGAATTTTGTCCTTAAGAGAAACTCCGAGCATAGCTCTTTCCATTGGCCACTGAGCGACTTTAAGCATGTGCACTAGCTTCACCGTTATTGTCAACGTTTCGGCGCCGTAAGTCATAACCGCTTCTAAGCAGTTGCTTAAATTATCTTATTCATTCGACAGGTCTGAGCATACTGAAGGCTGCGGTGTTGCGTTGCCCGCACCGGCCTCTGTTCGCGCGTTACATTGTCTACTACGTGTACGCCGCGCTAAGACAGGATAACACCGCCGCATCGCAAGAGTGCATCTTTCACGAGGTTCGTATTTATTTATTTTATTTTAGTGCTTTTAGGGAAACTTACAGCTATATTAACAATTAAATTAATGTTGTACTCGTATGTTCAGATGGCCAATTACAAGTTGCTACTGACAATATATAAATATAAAATATTATGAATAACTAAAAATATGATTATTGACAGGGGTGAGCGAAGCGTCTCTGCTTCGAGTCTGCCGAAATGTGCTTTCGTCTGTAAGTTTGTATGTATGGATTTTTGTCTGTAAGAAATTACGTACTCGCCGTACAGGTCGTAGTTGTTGATTGAGTTTAGTCGTCGGTAATGTTTAGTGATCGGGGATTTTCGATTGGTAGAGAGAGTATTTCTTCCAAAAATTTGCTTTCGTAAAATAAGGTCTAATATACTCTGGCTAAGATAACCTGCAATGATACATTTTGAAGATGTTACGATTAGTGTCCATAAATACCGCTTTGTTGTTCGCTTCAACATCACGTATGAGCCAGCTATTTAGAAGTTAAAAGCATTGATTTGAATCACTATTATTAAACATGACACCTGTGAGTATCATACTTTTGGATTTGGGATCTTGTAATATACTGTGCCGGTCGGAGTGGAGCGTGTTAGGTTTATTTTCGTTACGGAATTTCTTGATTCGGTCGCCGCGCTCAATGACCGCGATAAGAGATATGCAGTAGTTTAAAAACTCAATCAGTTAGACTGTGTTTGTTGGGAATACTTTTAATGTTATTTCCAACGAGTAGCACTCTGCAGTGCCATAGCATACAATTTTATATTCTTACAGGTAGACTCTCAAGGCGACAATTTGATAATCGCATGCGCGCGCGGCGGCGACGCGTACGCGCTGGTGCTAGCGGAGATCACACGCATCGACGTCAGAGGAGACTTGCCCCCACTGTTCCGCATACACCACGCCAATGCTGACGGTTAGTACCACTTAAGAGGATCACCGACCCTTCACTGTTTCCATGTTTCTGATAGAATTTTCGTTCCGGGACCCGACCTCTTTTCACCCCCTAAATTGTAACGTATTTTTTTGTTATTGGTGTCAATCGCTTCACTATGATGTATAGTGATAAGTAGTTTATTGCACAAACTTATAAAATAGATAAAATTTTAACTAAAACTATACAAAGTTATAAACTATATGTACAAAAGCAATATCCAATAATTAAAACTAATTTAAAACTAAACCACTGCCAGTTGGTAGAGTACCCAAAATGCTGGCCCCATTGCCTCGTTGAATGGCAATACCAATGCGCTGAATGGCAATACCCAGGTAGAGACCAGCATTTTGGTCTCGAGTAGCGTCAACTAGACGCTTTGTCAGGGCTTTGAAAAATAATATATGTGTATTACTTTGAAAGAAGTTATTATATTCTGCATAATAAAAGTTTTTAATAAGCAGGGTATGAGTGCAAAAATATGACTGCTTAGTAAGCTTGTAACTTCATATAAAAAAAAAACAGAAAAAAAATAAAACGGCAAAGTCTAGTAAGTAATGTGTCAGCTATGTGAAAAAAAAACCCACTGGAATCGGACAACAATCAAAGGTAGAAAAGAGCTGTATGTTATTGTATGGACAAGTTGGCGGTGTATACTCGTAGCTGTCTTCATATATTAAAATTTGCTTCTTGTTTTGTAGTATAGTGGAACGCCTCCCATGTGGTCCCATATTAAATTGTATCAAGATCGGAAAATAGTTTAAGGAGACGGGTCTTCACGCGTACGTTGGTGGAAAGGTCCAACTATAATTACAAAAATGAAACAAGTCATTTACAAAAATAAATCACGTACAGATATTCCGTTACATAGATAAACTACTTGAATAAAGATGTACTGATTGATTATTTATGCTTTTATTACCCAAAATGAAAAGACTACAATAACAACATAAAATATAGCAGATAGATTATCTACAGATGAACCTAATGCTAATAATAATCCTACTCACAAACAGAGCGCAGCATGCCTAGTATGCTAGCCGCATTACCACGCTGAATGGCAATGCTCATACGTTAGACCAGACAAAAACCGTCATTTTGGTCACACGTCGAATCCATTTATTACCCTACTGATAGTATCATGGGAAATTTTATTTTCCCATCTATTTAAACTTACCCGTGGCACTACCATTCAATGGATCTGCATTTTAATATTCGTTTGCGAACTTATATTAAAGCTCTGATAAGTTTTGGAAAATATAATAAGGTCCCCGGTCCCCACGGCCTTAGAGTCTAAAGCAATGATTGATTTTATAAATTCTTTATTGACTTAAATAAAGAAAGGTACAAGTTATACTTAGCGTTATACACTAAGTAACAATTAAACTTAATATTAATAATGTTTGGTCGGCTAAGGTCGCCTTGCCTTTTAAAACTGAGCTAAAATAATTTGAGATAATGACCCCAATCCGTTCAGTCACACTGACTAAACTAAAAGTTCCTAAAATTATATCCATCCTGTTCTCACTTGTGGAAACAAAAAGAAAGGAGGTAATTTTAGAACTGTCAAATTAGGTAATTTTAGTAAGTTTGTTTCTTTCCTGTTTAATCATAAACGTTCTCATAAAATCAATAAAAAATATAAGATGCGGGTAGAATCCACTTTAATCGCACACTATTTTGCGATCTCGTATGCTCATACATAACGAAAGCAATAATTGCTTGTAGGTTACACGGCGCTGCACGTGGCCTGCAGTCAGCACAGCGCGAGCTCGCCACGTTTGCACACGCAACACGTGCTGTTAGAGCACGCACGAGCTGACCTGTGGAAGGGGGTGAGTGTCTTCTTAAACTATTTCAGAGTATCACCGACCCTTCACTGTTTTCGTGTTTCTGATTCAATTTTCGTTCCGGGGCCTTCCTCTTTTCACCCCTTAAATTGTGACGTAATTCTTTGTTATTGGTGTCAATCGCTTTACTATGGTGTATTTTAGACCTACACGGTTTATTATTTTAAAACAAAGATTTAGAACTCTGCATAATAAAGGCTTTTAATAGGCATTGTATGAGCGCAAAAATATGACAGCTTAGGAAGCTTGTAACTTTATAGTGATCGGACAACATTATAAGGTGGAAGAGCTATATCTTATCATATGGACAAGTTGGCGGTCTATAGCTTTCTTAACTGATCCGAGCGAGCGGAGCGTCTCTGCTTTAAGTCTGACAGTTTATATGTATGAATTTCGTACACGCGTACAGGTGTGTCTAGTCTGTTATTTGAATTGTCTCAGAATTACAATTGGATTGTGCCAAACATGCCCGCTCTGACATAGAATATATCAGAGTTTGTATAAAAAATGATGTTATGTTAATTACCAACTGTGGCGTAATCTATGTCAAAACGGCCATTTTGCACAATCTAATTGTAAATTTGAGACGATTCAATGAACAGACCTGATCACCAGGTCGTACTCTCCTTCCCATCTTGAAAGAAATAAATAAATTTATTTATACAAAAAAACTACTAGTACTAACAGAGACTTCACAAATAATATTTAAGTGTCTTGTCACAAACCGGCTCCAACTCAGCTTAACGCTGGTTGTAAACAACCAGCGCTGGTCTTCCGTTGGAGCCGGCAGGTGAAGTCACACACGCACAGAAGCTCGTGCAATGTACATAACATATAACGAGAAATATATATTCCTCACTTTTCTTTTTTTCTTGACAAAACTTGATGTATGGATTTTTACGATTGTTTTATTGGGTTATATCTCAGGGTTTACCTCCCAAAAAGGGAAAAGGTTGCTTGAAAAGACAAAACACACGAATCTGCACAAGTAGACTTTATTACTCATGTAACTAGGTCTAAAATACAAGGAAACGAATCGAAGATGTTAGTTTCTACGGTAACGCCGGCTGTTATTCCCTTCAACAATTAACATTTTTCGAAACCTTAATATATAGAGCACCAAAATTATTTACAGAACCACTACTGCTGGTATTGGGACGTCATACACTACACTGTTCTTAGAGATCCTAAACTAATCGTTTTGAGCATAATAGTTATAGAACAGTTTTGAGATTTGTTCTTACTGTTTGCATGTTACATTCGGTTAGTATTATCAGTGTAGTGTTTAATAAAAAAATTCAGATATAAGTTGTGAAGTCTCTGTTAGTTGGTACAATTTAGTTTTGTGGTACATATAAATTTATTTATTTATTTCTTTCTTTATACAAAAAACGCGATTTTCGTAGAAACTTGTATTTATAGATGCACCTCTTAGTGCGCGAGTCGGCTCGCACTTGGGCGATATTTTTAAATCAAATCTTAGACTGTATTGTTATACTTCCGTTTAATTTAGGTAAATAATAAAATTAACGTAATATATATGATTGTAGGATGTGAAGGGCGGCGACACGGCGCTGCACCTGGCGGTGAACTCGTCCAACTGCGACCTGCGCGTCGTGATGATGCTGTTCAAGCAGATCGACAGGAAGATGTGGAAGAAACTAGCGCACTGTCAGAACATGAGGTTACTATAGCTTTATGTTTTAGCTATAGGTTTTACCCGCGCCCGTATTAGAATAAAATAGAATGTATTTTATATCAATCACAAATAATCCATTAGGATTAGAATCTTACTTTATTGTCAGTATTAGGATTATTTGTGACAATAAAGTAAGAAAGTAATAATAGAATTGAACAATAATAGAAAATACAATTCTTCCGTAAGCATGTTTTTGTATTTATGGCTAAAAGTAGCCCATGTGTTAATCCAGGGTATAAGCAATCTATGTGCCGTATTTCATCTAAATCCGTTAAGGCGTTTGAGTGTGAAGGACGACCAAACAAACATACATACAATCTTTCGCCTTTAGTAATATTAGTGTGATTAATAGCTGCGTTGCGCGGTGTTGCCCACGGATCTCTATTTTGAACCGTCGCGCAAATACGGCAGGTTATGTGTTTGACGTGTCTGTGGCATCGAAGCTCCCAAACGGTTGGACCGATTTTGTTTTTTTTTTTGTATGAAACGTATTAGTCGGGATCGGGATTGAAAATCGGTCGAAGATGGCCGCCGCCACAAAATGTCGATTGCTTTTTTCATTCCTCCCTCAAAATGGTTATCAAATGAAAGGGCTTGACTAGTATATGTTATATATAGAGTGTTATGTTATAGGGCTTGTTAGTAGAATGTTGTCTTCATGATAGTTTCATATCCAGGATGGCAGCCACTACAAATGTCGGGGGTTTTTATTAATTTTGCAATTTTATTTGTTTTCAGTAACAATATAGCCTCCGTATTACTCAGTGATAATGTAGCTTTCTAACGGAAATAGAAGTTTTGATATCGGTTCAGTAGTTTTTAAGTTTATTTGTTACATACGAGTACTAAATACAAATCTTTCCTCTTTATAATAAATACTATACGGTGTGTCCATTTGACCTTATCCCACTAGACGGGGTTTCTAAATCTTAAGCTGCACAATTTAGGGTTAATCACACTTCTGCAAAACGTAAACCATATTGTCTTTTTGTATTTATCCGCAGTAAAGTTAAATAAGAAAGACTAAATACGGTAAATGTATCATTCATCTATATCTTAAGATTGAGACTTTGTTATTTGGTTTTATTGCGGATGAATACCAAAAATAATATCGTAACCATATTGTTTTTGCATCAGTGTGCTAAGACCCTAACTCGTGCTGCATAAGGTTTAGAGACCAAATCTAGTGGGGTAAGGTCAAATGGACATATATTTATATCAAATCTTTTCACACTATGATACCTATATCTCAATGCTGGACACGGGTCTTTCCATGTAGGCTATACTCCAAATTTCAGGTCGGGACTTATGATCAAAAGCTACTCCAACAAACACTTTTCTTTATCGTTAAAGCAAGTGGTAACTAATTCTGAAATGCACATGAGTGTAAACAAATTATTATTGTGTATATTTACAATTTTTAATATTTTTAAAAAAACTAGCTGACCCGCCTAACTGTTAGGCGGTACGACACGTATGTAATATGTATGTTTCTCAGCTTTTGGTGAGAAACATACATATTACATACGTGTCGTACTCCAGGGAAGGTTTAAAAAAACCTTCCCTGGAGTGCGACTATCATTTCAAGACTAAAATCAGATATTCAGCCGTTTTCGAGTTTAAAAAAAAATTGAATATAAAATGGTTCATTTGTGACAAAAAACAAGCAATTTTTGACAAAAATAGAAAATACAATAGGGAAGCATGTTTTTTATCGCAAGCCGATCCCAACTCAGCATGTTGCCGGTAAATACGTATGCGACAGCCGAAGGACTTAAAAAAAACCAAAATGGTTCCAACTAATTTATTACTAAAAATTAATATTACAATAAAAATATTCTAAGTCTAAAATGTCTTTCTCCAACTGAAGTAAAGTTAAGAGTGACTCGCGTCGAAGCTCGAGGCATCGGGTAACCTCCGATGGTTAGGTGGCCAGCAGTGGCGTGGTGCTGATGCAGCAACTCGTGGTGCGCCAACGTGACTCGCATGTAGGTCGTCGAATGCTCTGCGTCATCGGTTTCCATATAGTAGGAATATGTAATTCCTCCACCCGCAGATCAGCAACTATTTTCCTACTTTCAGAGAAAATGTTGCTGGAAAACTTCCAGATTTTTCGATGTCTTCGTAGGCGTGTTGCTTAGGAGATGGCTTCTGTTTCTGTTCATAATTCGGAGATCCATCGGACTTCGTGATGCAAGTAGTCGGGTAGTAACGTCGAATTACTATAGCTGCAGCAAGTGCAAATGCACTAAGTAGTACCACGTAAAATGGGATAGTGGTATGGTACAGTGTGTCGGATGTACTTGATTCTCGTTCCAGATTCGGTTGCAACATGCTTTGACTATAAATTTCATGAATCTTGGTCAGGTCGATAGATTTTAATGTCATTCTCCTTGAAGATAGAGCCTTGTCTTTGAAGTCGAAAGGGATGTCAGCTATTAGCAGAGGCTGTCCGGATACTTTGTTGTCTTCGTTGGCTATTGTGAATTCTGACGTCATCAAGGTGCAGTTGATAGGTAGGGTGATAAGGTAGCTTCCTTGAAGTTGCTTGTGTTCTTCTCTACCACATTGCATGTGAATTTTCGTAGGGCGAGGAAAAGTAGCAACGTAGCTTTTGTCGTCCAGTTGCTCCATTGCTTCGGTGTCCAGGGTCACGGTGGTCAGGTTACAGGCTGCTCCTAGTGAGTGATGCATGACTAGCTCTCGTGCGCAATCATGCTGGTACTTGATCCGGTTGATGGTGTCTTCCACGCAGAGGTACTGCTTGTCTACCTTCGGGCATTCAGCCTCCATGTACGCATAAGCATCCTCATTGGTTGCTAGGAATAGTGCGGGAGGAATGAGGACTTGGTTATGCCTGTTCGGTGTGACCGAGAGCTTATATAAATCGAACGCGCTAATGCTAACTATAGGTATTTGAAAAACTATAACTACTTGCCTACGAGTGAAGTATGACCCGGGCTTTATTATACTATAATAATCACGTAAATCTAAGTTTAA
This sequence comes from Ligdia adustata, assembly GCA_947049295.1. NCBI lineage: Eukaryota > Metazoa > Arthropoda > Insecta > Lepidoptera > Geometridae > Ligdia > Ligdia adustata. The sequence goes on from OX346242.1 coordinate 1,281,176, forward strand.
TACTCTAGTGTCTCCGTAGATCAATCGGAGTCTATCTACCATTTTCCTTAATGTTTCTATGTCTATCATAGAATGATGCGTGCTTAAGGCGCGCACAAAAGCTAAAGTATTTTCTAATCTACCTATTTCACTAAATAAATCGTCTACATTTTCTGCAATAATAGTCAGCAATTGACCAAATCGAGCATATTTAATAAGGCTAGTATCCTTGTATGCGTCGTTATTAAGTAAAAGTTCTAGTGTTGAGTTAATTAGCTGCTGATTTTTTACTAACTGTTCCACGACATCATTATGTTGCGTCATCCAGTCTTTGCTAAGACTGATATGAGAATTGAATTCAGAAATTATTTTATTTTCATTACTTTCTAAAGCTTTTATTGCGTTATCAAATTTTATTGCATCTTGATAGTCTAAATTGCCAGTGAGACTTTTAATCACGGAACCTAACCCGTCGAAGAGACCTCTTTTTACCCGGCTAGGCTCAAAACTTTGTAAGCGATTCAAAACTTTATCAATTTTGTGCGACAAATAATTAATTTGAAGTTCATAGAGCGCAAACGTGTCGTTATTCAATATACGTTCAAAACTTAAAAGTTGAGTTTGTACCGCCATAGCTTTGTTCTCTAGGTTGTCTATCTGGATATACTGCAAAAAACTATGGTAGTGAGTAATGAGTCGGGTTGGTCCTAGCTTAAATGGTAGAAGCCCAGGACCGTCGTCAAGGCTGTCAAGTTTGATTTCCTGTGCTTGTGTTCTGTGAACAAGCAGCGCCATCACCATCAGCAGGTTTCTGCAACAATTTTGCGCTATTAGGCACTCGCTTAAGGCGAGCTTTAGCTATTGGTCCACGTTTCTTTGAAGTGTATATATGAATGGGTAAATTAGCAAGGACCGTGTCATTAGTATATCTCGAAGCTAATTTTTGTCGGCTAGCTAATGGATTTTTTACAAAAATCTGCTGGTCTGGCTCATACTCGATTTCTGGTTCCCTATCCTTGTTTCGGTTTTCAATAAGAGTAGTTCGGTTTTGTAGGGACGATTCGTTGATTACCTGATATACTAGATTCATCTGATCCCGGTGATTTTGTGTGTACTGCTGTAAAAGGTGTTGAGTTATATCTATTCCTACGGGATCTCTAGGGTCAAAATGTCCTGTTATTATATCGAAAGGCCTGCATTTGGTGAAGCTGTGAACTGAGCTATTATAGGCTATAATGGCGTACGGCACCAAATTCACTACAGGTTCGTCCTTGCGCTGTAACTTTAGGAGTCTGAGATGTTCCAGTAATGTAGAATGAAATCGCTCTATGTTACCGTTATCGTTAGGTGAGTGCGGGAGAACTTTATGGTGATTTACGTTATGAGTTCGTAGAAATTCCGAGAACAATTGATTGCTAAATTCTGTTCCGTTATCTGTCACGATCGTTAGTGGCAAACCATGGTGTGTGGAGTATTTTAGTAATGCCTGTAAGACACTGATGGCAGTGCCATCGCGGAGGTGATAAGCTTGTCTGTATTTAGAGAAAACATCCATGAAAGTGACGTACTTTTCGCTATCTACTGTGAACAAATCCATGTGAACTATTTCCATTGGCTTACTAGGTGGTGGAACGACATTAAATCGCGGTTTAACGGGATTACGGTCATATTTTCCTTGGCCACATATAGTACACTCATTGATAAATTTAGTAATGTGATCTTTCATCTTGGGCCAAAAAATTTTTTTCGAAAGTGAGAGGTAACATTCGTTGATACCTCTATGATTGGTCTTTCCATCGTGGTAATGTCTAATTATTTCCTGCTGTCTGAGATATGGTTTAACGTTTTCGAGTTCGACTTAGGTTAGGACGAGATTCATCGCGGAGCTCTTGAAGTTACTCTGGATGATTGGAATAATCGAATAGAGGCCTAAAGGAGGGTTAATTAAAAGACCTGTCTTAACCTTAGGGCTGACATATTCTTTTATCGCATTTACAACATCCTGTTCTAAGTTGCCTTCAGTGACTTGCACGGAAACTCGAGTGTGCGTCTCGAAGGGTTTCGATACAACTGGCCGCTTTTTGACGTCACCGACAATCGTGAAAACTAACTGGAGGTGGAACTTATTTAAGGGATCGTCAGTTATTGGGACCTCTAGAATAGGATCTTCCTGGCTAGTGTGTACCGTTGCTGTCGCAGACTCATCATCAGGTATGGGGTGTTCTGAGGGATTTACCATGACTGAACTAGTTTCTTCATTATGAATCTCTATTCGGGACAACGCGTCGGCGTTTTTGTTCGCTATTCCTTTCTTGTACTCAACAGTGTAGTCGTACTCACTAAGCTTTAGACGCCATCGAGTAAGGCGTGAATTAGGCTCTTTTAAGCTCATAATCCACTGAAGGGGCTTATGATCTGTTAGAATTTTAAACCTTCTTCCAAAAAGATAAGGCCTAAAATACTTTGTCGCCCATACTATCGCTAAGAGTTCCTTCTCGATTGTGCTGTAATTCAGTTCACTATCGTTAAGTGTACGTGAAGCATAGGAAATGGGTTTGTCCGATCCTACGGGTCCTTGGGACAGGACAGCTCCAATTGCAAAATTGGAAGCATCTGTCGTGAGTAAAAACTCCCTATTGAAGTCTGGGTACCTTAAAATTGGATCATTGGTTAGGAGTGTTTTACATTTTTCAAAACTAGTGACGTATTCCGGGTCAAAGGTGATTTTTTTACCTTTTTTTAGACACTGCGTCAATGGTTTTGTAATGCGTGCAAAGTCCGGTATAAACTTGCGATAGTAGCCTAATAGACCTAGAAATTGCTTAATTTCTTTAGGCGTTTTTGGCATGGGATATTTTACTATCGCTGCTATTTTATCGGGGTTGGGTTTCACCCCTTCATTGCTGATGACATGACCCAGGTAGGCTGTTTCTAGCTTCAAGAACTCAGATTTGTCCATCTGTACCTTGAAGTTAGACTCCCTAAGTCTTTGGAAAACTTTTTCCAAATTAGTCATGTGCTCCTGCAATGAGGTGCTGAAGACGATAATATCGTCGAGGTATACCAGGCAGATCTGGTTCTGGAGACCTCTGAGGATATTATCCATCACTCTTTGGAAGGTCGAAGGTGAATTTTTAAGTCCCATAGGCATTCTTAAAAATTCAAAATGGCCATGTTCCACATTGAATGCTGTCTTGTAGACATCAGATGGGTCCATTTCCACTTGGTAAAACCCGCTTGCTAAATCCAGGGTCGTAAAGTACTGACATTTCCCTAACTTATCCAGTACGTCGGATATGTTCGGGATAGGGTATTTGTCGTCTATGGTTTTTTCGTTAACCTTGCGAAAATCAACAACTAGACGCCACTTCTGCTTCCCTGACGCGTCTGCCTTTTTGGGAACAACCCAAATTGGTGAGCTCCACGCAGACTCAGAAGGTCGTATAATACCTTGTGTCAACATTTTGTTAATTTGGTCACTAACCTCTTGACGGTGTACGAAAGGGTACCGATAACTTTTGGTGTACACCGGTGATTCGTCGGTGGTACGTATGCGATGTTTAATTTTATTAGTGAAGGTTAAATTTTCACCGTCTAGATAAAAGACATCCGCGTATTTTGAACAAAGAGCCATTAGGTTAGCTTTTTCTTCTTCGTTTAGATGGTCCGTGCGAAGCCGCGATAGTACCTCTTTAGCGCGCGCGGATACATGTTCAGTGCGTACGCTTTCGATGTTAAATAATTCTGCGTAAGCAGGACGATCAAGAGAGAATACTACGTCATTGTTGTCCGGGTTTTCTATTTCAAGAATACCTCTGTTCTGAACAACGCTAGTTACGCATTCATGAATAATACAATTACACAGTACTTGTTCGGGAATATAGACTTCGCTGTCCGGAGCGTTAATCGGGAGTCGAACTAGCTTCTTGCTGTTCGCTGGAATTATATCTTCATATAAATTCACGTTTCGGGAATTATACAAGGAGATTGGGGTTACTGCGGACCTCGTGGTTAAACTCAGCTGTTTTAAATCAATTTTAGCTTCCCATTTAGTTAGCAAATCGAGTCCTATTAAGCCATCAAAATGATTATGGAATTTATATATGAAAAACTTTACGGGGTCACGGTCGTTGAATTCCGGAAAACAGGGTACTGTAATCGAGTAATTGTTTTGGCTAACTGCATGAACATTTGTTACCTCAAAGGGGTCGTAATCTAACTGTATATAGGAGTAAAATCTTTCTACAGCATCCGGGCTAAGAAATGATTGATTCGCGCCGGTGTCTATTAAAAGTTTTAATGGTGGATTTGAAGTCTGTATATATGGTAATTGTCGCTGGGTTTGTAGGTTAACCTCTATTTTAGTTTTTCTGATATAGGAGCCTCCTGAAAATTTTCGTGGTGGCTCGTGGAAGCTTGAGGTTCAGAAATCATTTCGTTGACCTCATCAATTTCATTAACCTCTACGCCGTAGTTTCCCTGGTCAAAATAACCAGTGTTATAGTCTAGATCATACGAAGGGTAATCGTTGTAATCATAGCTGTAGTCGTAGTAATAGTCCGCATATCCATCATGACATTCGTTAAAATTCATCTCCCTACTTTTAAAATAATTGGTAGGAGGAGGATTACCATGTTTACTCCAATCGTGACCAGCAAGTCTTGGTACGGTAGGAGGTAGTACCTTAGGTATGTAGTGCTGCACGCCGCTCATAGGCTTGGGACCTTGGTTCTGCGGCTGAAAACGCGGTTGTAGACGGAATGCATTACTCCTCGCATTATAATTTGGCGGTGGTGCACTGAACATCTGTTGAGTGCGTGTGGGCATGCGAAATGGTGAGGTTTGTGGTACAGTATTTGGTCTGTACTGTGGGTGTGGATGTAACTGCTGCTGCGGCTGATTAAACCTAAAACCTTGAGGTGGCATAGGCATAGGCATGGGCATAGGCCTCTGCATGGCTGGTGCAAACGCAGGGGGTGTCGGCTGATAAATCGGTACGCGTTGAGGAGCCACTAGAATTTGGCCCTGAGATTTTAAAACTTTTGTCGGAGCTTCGTTCCGTTGTTGAAGGTACATAACGTTGAGCTCTTCTTGAACAAATTGCAAAGCCTGCTCTATGGTACTTGGTCTCATGCACCTAATCCGGGATCCTAGTGGTTCCTGGAGACCACGTACGAAAGCTTGCATGGTAAGCTTCTTGTATAATGTGCGTTTAGATTCAATGGTAGTATCGAGTGTTTCGTGTAAGCTTACGTAAGTCATAATAGTACTACACAAAGTTTGGCAGTAGTCATAAAATTCTTGAGGACTCCGATGCCCTTGTGCGGCTAAAGAGAGGTCATTGTATAAAGCTGTCTCGTCGCGTTGGTCGGCAAAGTTATTGACTAAGGCTTCGCGAATTCCTAACCACGTGTCCGGGACGCCATTAGAATTAATGATAGTTGCCGCTGGCCCGGTTATCTTGTTAAGTATGCCGTTCAATAAACATAAGTTGCCTAACTGTCCACCGGGTTCATTTGTCATATAGGTACTAACTAGCGTATCACATATTTTAATAAAACGTGTTAAGACATTAGGGTTCCCGTCAAAGTCCGGGACAGGCCGTAGGGCTTTAAAAATCGCATCAGGCTGGTGAGCCATATTATCTCTAATTACAAATAACTGTTCTAAATTTAACTCGGAATCGTCTAAATCACTATCTATTTCCCTAATAGTATCTAACTCTCTATAACGGCGAGACTGTCGAGCTGCAGCCTCCCGGTCACCCCGATCTTTGGGATAAAAAATCTTGAAGGATTAAGGGTACACACTAAGGAATAAGGAAGCAACACAAAAAAGAAGTTTTGCGTACTTACAGTTGCATTTTGGTCCTCTGCGTATCAATGTCTGGATACTTGTCCAAAGCTGCCGCCTCACGTAGATTCGGATCTTAGAAGATGGACTTAAGAGCCCGCCAGCGACTACCGGAGCCAACCCGTTCGATCGATGATTGATGCTGGAGACCACCGTGCACTGACTCTAAGATCCTACCGACTGCGCCAAATACGTATGCGACAGCCGAAGGACTTAAAAAAAACCAAAATGGTTCCAACTAATTTATTACTAAAAATTAATATTACAATAAAAATATTCTAAGTCTAAAATGTCTTTCTCCAACTGAAGTAAAGTTAAGAGTGACTCGCGTCGAAGCTCGAGGCATCGGGTAACCTCCGATGGTTAGGTGGCCAGCAGTGGCGTGGTGCTGATGCAGCAACTCGTGGTGCGCCAACGTGACTCGCATGTAGGTCGTCGAATGCTCTGCGTCATCGGTTTCCATATAGTAGGAATATGTAATTCGGTTGTAAACAACCCGCGCACACAAAAATCTTCCATTGGGTCCGACAGGTGACACAAACGGACTCATTTTTTTATATATATGTATTTAAAAAAACTGTCATAAGAACCTTCTCCTGACAATAATAAACACAACAAAAAAAATAGTGAAATCTGTCCAGCCGCTCACGCGTGATGTCGTGACCAACGGATATAGGGATTCATTTTTATACATATATATATATTAATTTATTTCCTTGTTTGCAGCTCCGTAACACCTCTGGAGTACGCCCGCTCCGCTACGAAGTCAACATCACGACAGAATTACCCGCAAGAAGTCTTGGATTTCCTCAAGAAATGCCGTTGAAACTGCCAACCGAAATTATGCACATACTTCTATAATTGGTCTCATTGTGGCTACACGCCTAAATTTGCTACACGAAAGTTGCCTCGTTTCGCATAAGAGATGGCAGCATTTGTCTGTATTTTTTTTTTGAAGGCTGTTATTTTTATAATGCTACTTTTGTCAGATAGAATGTCTGATCTAGATACGAAAATATAAGCTTATGATGATGAAATTTAGTAGATCGGAGATAAAAGAAGTTTAGTAGCAGTCTTTGTTTTTCAGACAGCAAGATGAATTTCAGTTCTGTCAAAATAATAATTATATATTTTTGTAAGTTTTGTCATCTAACACACATGTTTAATAATTACCATTGTTAAGACATATTAAAATATAGAAATAAAAGATTACCTTGTTTCCATAGTTATACAATATGTACGATACCTACTCTGCATCAATATATATTTATTCTCTATTATAGAATCAACCACAAATCCAGTTTTCCATGAATGTAAGTTAAACAGTCGATCCACATTAAAAAAAATATTAATTTATAAATATGACCTTAATAACGACTATGTATTTTTTGTTACATATTTTGTATTGTGACGAAAGTATTTTTTGAAAATTTGAAGCTCTCAACTATAGTCTAATAACATTTTAGATTAGAATTGTTATTTTATTAAATATTTTAGTAGTATTAGACTTAAACTAAGATACGACAGCAACCCACCCCCATTGCTAAATGTAACCTTAAGTTTTTTGATGTACTGATTAAAACTGCACAGGATAAATGAGAGCTAATGGAGCGGATGTTTGTTTGACAAATGTCCCAAATATCTCAAATGTGAAGTCTAAGCGACTTGGTTATGGAGATATGGCACTAACTTCGACGTGAAAAGAAGGTTCGACTATAATACTTGAGGTAAAAGTTGAACATATTTTTGGACTATCCCGGGGATGGGGTCATTTTATATTTCGTAGTGATGAACATAGAAAGTAAGTTTTATATGTATTTTATGCAATATTATAATAAAGTTTATTGTAAAAAGCCAAACTGAGTTTTATATTAATCGTAACCTTATGGAGCAAATAAAAGACTTAGGTGTGTGACTAATCGGAAGCACGACATTATTACGTCATAAGCCATGTTACGTAGTAATGTAGAACTCCTTAGATGATTCAACACAACATTTAGCAAGTAACGTGTCTCCGTTTTGTGCCAGTTCTCAAAATTGCATTTGTATTGTTTTGTGTGTATACAATAAAGAATTGATCTATCTACGATTATCTGTATTTATACATACTAGCTGTGCTCCGCGGTTTCACCCGCGTAGTTCCCCATTGGATTGTCGAGATAATGGGGGAACTACTTTTTTGAAGTCGGTTAAAAAGTATCCTATGTCCTTTCCCGGGGTCCAATCTACCTGTGTACCAAATTTCATCCAGACCGGTGTAGTGGTTCTGGCGTGAAAGCGAAACAGACAGACAGACAGAGTTACTTTCGCATTTATAATATTAGTTAGGATCATAAAATAATCAAGTGGTAAAGTCAAAAATGTCATAGTACCCAGTAGCCTGCGCTGCGCTGCGCTGGTACCTACAGCGGCGGAGACTACTACACTTTCTATGGAGATTTTCCGCGAACTCTAATACTACATTTTCCAGATAAACAAGACATTATTACTTAAATAATCCACTATTATTACGCAACGATACTTTGAGAATCACTAGATTTGCAATTAATATACAAGCGAAGACGCCATTATTACTGAAAATGAATGCAGTTTTACAACAGTAACAGCCTGTCACGATCTAATGCGTTTTTGTGCGACATATTACGAATATAAAACAGTCGACAAGGTATTAGATCTGCTGCTGTTTTAATTTATAAATTCCTCATTTGAATAATAAGTTCCTGTACATAATTGAGTAAAACTATCGTCGAGTGTAAAGCGATCGATTTTTATCTGACTGCCCAAAATGAGGGTAATGTTGTTCGAGTGGGTGGCAGATACGTCAACCATCTGAGCTATGCTGATGATATGGTGCTGCTCAGCCCCTCGATTAGCGGACTACGAAAACTCATTGGAATTTTCGAAACATATGCTGAGGACGGAGATGATAATATTCAGGTCGGGAAAGGGTCCCCAAAACGTGCCCGTGGTTCGCCTCAATGGGCAACCGGTGGCCATAGTCGACAGTTTCAAATACCTTGGCCATATCGTGACCAGCAGCTTGTCAGACGACAAGGACATCGAACGACAAAGAAGGGCGCTTTGTGTAGTAGGCAACATGGTTGCAAGAAAATTTTACAAAGCTGTGGATGACGTCAAGGTCACTTTGTTTAGGTCTTTTTGCCAGACATTTTACACGTGTCAACTTTGGACTAACTATACACAGAAGGCGCATTGTGCGATACGTGTAGCATACAATAAAACTTTCAGGCACTTAATGGATCTGAAATGGTATTGCAGTGCTTCGGAAATGTACACTGAATCGCGGGTGGATTCCTTCAATGCTATACAGCGGAAAGTGATAGCAATGTTGATGTCCAGAGTTGACACGTCTTAAAAATTGTATTATTAAGAGCCTGGCTGACCGCCTTATACTGACTTCAACATACAGACGATGGACGGCTATTGCTTCTTAATAATAACCGGTACCTATTTTTAATTTATTTTTATCGTTATTTTAAGTTTTTACTCTTGACTAATATTACTATTGTGTGTGTCTATGGATCTTTGTCTCTGAATTAAAGTAATATTATTATCTTCGTATTCATTTTATTTCTTAAATTTAAGTTTTTTACAATATGAATATAAAACATTAAATATTATAAAAAACCTAAACCTAGAGTGCCACCAGCAACGGGGTAGGACCCAAGCTACCGATGGTAGGGACTACAGAGGAACCTCCTAACAATACGTGCTGTATCGAGGAGCACAGCCCCCTGTACCTGACCCTTGATCCAACCATCTAGCGAGAGCCTCTTAAGATGTTGATTGAGACTTCTCGCTATCAGGCCGTTCGCCGAAACGACTATCGGAACAATGATCGTCGAATCAACATCCCACATGGCGGTAACCTCATGAGCCAAGTCGATGTACTTGTATATTATTATTATTATTAGTTACTTTAAAAACAATCTTAAAGGACAATAAATAAAAAGCCAAAAATTCGTTTTATTATTAATTTATTTATCAATATAATAATATGTATAGTTATTATAATAATGTATTACTTACAGCCATAGGGGCGCCTGCGTTGGCCTCCGACTGCGCTCGAAGCACTCGCACTCATAGCCCTCATTCTGACTACGTCTACGATACTTCATTATTAAAATCTTTCGTTTCAGTTAAGTTTTTGGAAAAAAAATTACATCACTTTGATTTCACACAAACAATATTAATGAAAAAAAAAAATGTATAATACCCCCGCAGGCGCTAGCAAGCAACCTTATATAAAACATATTTTCTTAATTTTAACTTTTTACTTCTCAAAGAGTATACCTACCGTATTGACTATAGTTATCTACGCATTTTTTTATACAACAACCAATTATTTTTCTTCGAAATTTATGATAAAATGAATAGGACAAAAAGAGGTATAACAAGTCGCAAAAATTAACATTAGAATGCACTGGAGTTACATTAATCTATTAAATCAAAGAAACCCTTACATGTACATCACTTAACTTAGTAGCAAACTTTTTTTGTATATTTTTTCATTATAGTATGCGGTTTATTCTAGTATGTTTAGCACATGTCTTCTCCTTTGGCGTACTTACGAATAAAAAAAATTGCAACATTTTTTTTTTGAAGAAGTAACTTACAAACTTAATCATTAAAAAACTTCATCCTATGACGTCACCACGCGGCGTCACACTTTTATACTATTTTTTTCATGACCTTCATTGAACATTCAAAGGCATAAACTGTACAATTTATTAAATATACCATCAAAAAATCATTAATTCATCGTTGCTTTATCGTCCGAATAAATAGAGAAATATGAAATTTCTTAATAATAACCACATCTATAGGTGTCCATAGTTACTTTTACATTTTTTAGAGCTCATAAGATTTACCCAGTTCATTAATTGTTACTCATTTTATATTATTGTATGTATTTACTAATTAATTATGTATCAATGTATGATGGGCTTCAGACACTTAAAAAAATACTTTAATAGATATGCATTTGTGCTATTCATTTCTACTGAGTTACGAGCAGCCCTTACGATATGATTGTATGAAAATGTGACGCCACCGGAACCGAGCCTTCGATCGCTTCGTTAAAACCAAAATACCTAAACACCGTAAAAATCATGGTTAAAATAATTACAAAATGCATTCTAACACCTAGTAAGTTTACTCAGGACGGGCAAAGATATACGCAGACAAATATTTTATAACCATGGTTTACTTTCACGGACACAGAAATCGAATTCAACCATAAAGCTAAAAAACCAGATTATAGAAATCTTTCACCGATACATGGTGAAATAATTGTTATATTACATACTGCCGATTTACTAGTTGTCTATTTTAGCTAGGCATTTGACTATGCTCTCGGTCTACCACGGGAGTCAGCGACACGGTGGCGTTAGGCGAAGCATGCCTTGGCAATTGTCGAACAAAAATTGCAATTGATAGACAAAGTTGATCGACTGCATAGCAGTGAAGTAGAGTTCATAAAAGATGGATAATGTAATAAGCGATTATCACGTCTATATCCAGGCAGTCTGTCATTCTCACAGAGAACGTTAATTTTAGTTTAGTTTAGTATAATTAACTGAGTTAACATGCACGTATGTGAATCATTCAGGCAGTAACGCGTTTCTATAAAATTTAAAATCGAAATTAGATCTTTTCGATTTCTGTGCCACTAAGACGATTTGTAATATAATAAATCATACACTTAAACCCACAATTTGTTTAACATAATCATTACATAGGAACTATTGAATAAGTGTATCAATAAGAAGCGATCTATAGCATTATCTAAGACGTATTTTTTTATAATTTTCTTTATTTATTTTCTAATAGTTACGAAATATTTAAAGTAAACTAGCGAGTACGGTCGTACGGTCGCACGGTCGCGGCGAGCACAGCAAAATGCTTATAATATTTGCGTCATTATTTTATTTTTATTTATTGCAGAAGGCACTTACGAACAAGCTAAGCTGTCTTGTCGCATACCTACGAGTATATTACAGTCTTACCTAAATGAGGGTTTGATTCTATACGCCATCTCCCAAAACTAAATTCTTCAATACATTAAAAATTTATTATATTCCTCATTCAATCTAATTTACTAATACACATGATGATAAAATGATGTGTATCAAATATATCTTGAAACAAGGGACAGCTGTCATCCGTTTTTTGATTAAAACACACATATTTTAAGAAACCATAGCTAATAAAAATGGTTTGCATATTAAAAACGGTGTATAGTTCTGATAAAATCGTTTTTAGTTTATGTGTTTGCTAAATTTAATTGCCACTAGTATATTATTATTTCAGTAATATTTAAATGCCAGTGCCACGCCGCGCTGAGCCCGCACACGCACACGCACACGCGCACACGCGAAAAATAAAAGCACACTTACAACACTAAAAAAAAAGTTTAAAAGAAGTCACAATACAACCACCCTAAGATGTCGTATATTGATTTATTACATTATCAGTGCAATAAATCATTTCTCAATTATTTAAGAGACGCTCAAGAGTCTTTCTCTGAATTAGAAACGACTACAGATTCTTTCTGATATCGCTTAGAAAATCTTTTTTTTATAGATACTTTACATAATGATTCAGAAGAGAGGTACATTTTATTCCATTTTAACGTCAAACATAATCAAATTAAATAAATTTGTTTGTTTTACATTTGTGATAAAGCATGAAGGCTACAAAAGTTTGATGACGTTTTGATAATTCAGACAAATTCCTCCGCGTCCTAACCGTTCCATCATATTCTATACAAATACACTTAAAAGAGAAAAAATAATAAACAAACAAATCGTTGAGCAAGTTAGTACTATTACTGTTAATTCACGACTTAACGAATCAATTCCATCAACTTTGAAAAGGCACTTGGAAACATTTATGCGAGAACCACTGCGAATCACAATGTATTTGTATATTAGAACTATTTCGCAGTGGCTAATGAGAATTATTAAACCCTCATTAATCGTGGGGTCATCCCGCCTCGATTTATAAAAAAAAAAGTTAGCTGTTATTTTTTTAGGTTTGTCACTTTTATTTTAATTAACCTTTAATAACCGATTTGCAACTTAATGTCTATTTAATTGAAACATGTAGTTACAATAAGCACGTACACCGGCCAATCTTTACATCGTTTGTCTACTTAACCACGCGACACTGGCAAAATTGCGACGAAACCGCAGAGGCCATATACAAAGATAGAATAGAATAAGCACGTAATAAATTAAAAGAAATTTATTGTAAAGAAATTTCACACACGGTAATAAATAAGCTATAATACAATTGTATTTGTTCAAAGTAGATGGAATCGAGCCTTTCTTTCATCTTTAATATAAGACATTCACATTTTTTGCCGCATATCTCATTTAAGAGCAAGAAACTCCTCAAAAACGATTCTTTAAGTTTCTAATAGACCAAAAATGACTTCAGCGTGTTTTCAATATTTCCACACCCACACATTGCCGTAGGTATTATATTAAAGAAAAAAGTGGACGTTTAATTCAGTACATTGTGTATATGTGCAGCATTTGTGTTTATTATACTTTTAATTTACTAAATGAAAATGTGGCAGTAGATTTAAAAGCATACCCGAAAGCGATTTCATAAGAGTAACTAATACTAATGTGACAGATGTCAATGTCAAAATGACACCGTTGATTCTGACAGCCATATCTAACTTGACATCATCGAAGCAACTGTCTTTTGACATGTCAAAGTGTCACTGCAAAATATTATATTAGACAGTATAATGATCGGAACTTACATACAATAAGCACTATAGAAAAGCAATTGGCATTTACCGGATAAATTAGATTTTGTAGTCGGCTCATTTTTGACATATCAACGATGAAACGTCAAATATGTTTGACAAAGACAACTGGATAAAGACAACGTTGATGATAATGGCGATGATCTTTTTGTAGTGCTTAACGTGTGTAAGTCATACCGTATACTGTACCAACCTGTCAAACATACACGTCAGCATTATACTATAGTTTAATTCTTTACCGGTTATGTACAAACGGCATGTCTTAGTAACTATTTTTTTTTTATATTATATATATCAATACATAATAGCTGACATATAATATAGAAGTTTTTACTTTATCAACTAGAGCTAAGCTTAAAAGAAAAAAACAAAATTAATAACTAATATTTTAAACCACGAAGAGTAAGAATTTAACTTTGACAAATTATGTAAAAAGTTGACATGCAAATATGTTTAAAACATTTTTTTATGTGAGCGCATTGACCACTTTCTGTCAATAGGCATTGTAAAATTTATTTATCAATAAATATGGCATGTTTTCATCGATAAATTACCTACATATGTGTAGTTATTGATAAATACATTTAACAGTTGCGAAATCTATAAAATGCCCACCCGCAAAGACTCGGAAACAATAATTGCTGTCAAACTAGTTACAAAACAAAGCATCATTTTGGAGTTTGCGAATCATAAAATCTATGCAAAACCCATACAAAAACGTCTCATACTATATTTTCACTAAACTCATTTTTTACATATTTTTTCATCCAGTCTTTTTGAGACTTAACTTTTTTACCACTTTTTTTTCGTTAATATCAATTCGATTATTATAGTTATATCAACATTTGTACAGCTTTACAATTATTATTATTTTTTCCAAAGAAAAGTAAGGGAAAATTTCGAGATCCGAAAGTAATAAGATGCCAGTGGCAGCACAACAAGTTAAATTAAGAAACGTTGATAACAAACACCTGATTGTTGTTTTATTAGGACTCAGATAAAACGAACTATTAACTAACAACTAAGAATGAAAAAACAAATTGTTAAATTCCCCAATTACTCTAATATTACATCTACTTTTACGAAATATATATACTTTTTTTTATGACTGCATTTTTTTAGCCTCATGCCAATTCATGGTGCGATGTTGACGTCAGACATATTATTTATATTGTAACTAATGTTTTAAAGGCCAAAGATTTTAATCAAATAAGTTCATTGATAAAAACAATTTTTCATGTCAATCGGTTTCACGGCAAGAATCGACAAATTTAACAATACAAACAATATGTGTTTCTATAAACCTACGATAAAGTGCGGTTTTCATCATATTTTTAGCGTAATTTTTGCTCAAGATACTTTATTTACAATGAGTGAGTGTGAGTCTAATTGTAAAATAAAAACAATCGGGAAATTTCGAATAAAACAAAAGAATTTCAGGATCGGACATCTGAACGTCTACATTCTCTTTTACATTTTCACACGCAAACATAAACATATGACGTGAACATCGCAGTCACAGGTAAGGCAGTCAGCGTACAACATCACATATATGATACAATGTCAAAAATATATATTCAATAGGGTATGTATAGTTTACTATAGTATACATATATAATATAACAATATGGTATATGGTCGTACAAGTACAAGTAGAAGCTAACTTGTCGAACGTGGCGCGCCAGCAGCGTTGCATTATTGTCGATGCGTACAAGCTGCAACAATACAAATTATACTTTTTTATAACGAAACCATACGCGAAGGTTGTGTTCGGAAATGTCGAGTCTTTATTAGAATTAGAATTCATTAAAACGTATGTTAGCGAATTTATTTTCAACAATTTTGATGATGGTCAAAATTAGTTATAGCCTTCCCACTTTTTAGAAAAGATGAAGTCAAAAACAAGTTTCACTGTGCGTGACACGTCACTTCGCTCGGACTTTGACGTGAGCCAACGCCCCGGACCCTGACCGAGGCCGAAGCCCTATTGAATCAACTATCAACTTGTCCAAGTCATCCCGGGAGTAGTCTGGAAAACAAACTAAAGCTGATTTATGCAGCTGGTTGATTAGATCCAACTGCCCAGCCCTAGAAGTATCTAGGGACTCATCAATTTACTGGCTAAAGTTAAGGGACCAAAAACAGAGCGCGTGTGGGAAGAGAATTGGATAACGCATAGCCTTCATGCTTCTTATCCCATAGTCGGGTAAATACCTCATAAAATAAGTATCAGTTCATTCTATTTAAATTGTATGATAAAATGTGTTTCCATTGTTAGGCTAATTGATTATCTGTACGGATTAAAACGTGAAAGTATGACACCACGACTCGAGAGAAGAATAAAAAGATAGCGGCTTTAACGAATCGCATCATCGATAAGTGTTGTGCGAATATCTTGTATTAAATTAATATTTTTTCACAAATAATTAGTATGAATATTAGTAGGGGGTCCTAGGATAATAGTAAAGTGTTCACTCACCTAGGCTCCATTAGTGTCCATCCTACACCGCAGCCGCCGCCTATATTAAGTTCATTTCACAAAATATTTTTCCATCACACCATAAGTCAATGACCACCACACTTCATAACTATCCAATAATCATATATATATATAATTTATTTATGTTTTTTTCTTGTTGATTGATGGGTTTATTTATAAAAAATGCATTATATCTCTACACTTTAAACTTTAAGTAGCACACTGTAACGTCATTGTCTCTTTTTTATATGTTTTTGTTTTTTTTTTTCAATTTTATCTCTATATTTACACTACTAGAGGTGTAGCGCGCGTTTTTTTTCTTTTTATTGAGAGTTTTCTACTTTATTTTTTGTTGTTTTAAGATTGCGTTTTTGCGGTTTTCGGGTCGGATGGAGCGGCTTCGGGCTTCTTTGATTTTCCTGTAAAACATTTAATCGAATATTATTTATGACTTTGCTGAAGTTATCAATTTAAGGGAACATCAGTACTGAATATCAAACAAAATGTTGCTTTCGAAAAATGCTCACTTCGATGTTTAATATTTTATTTTGTAATTATTTATATTTATAAACGCCACTCAGCATTACGAGACTTTTGTCTTGCATTGGCGCGAGACTATCTTTATCCGATAAAACAAGACAAAAGATGCTTAAAGTTGAGACGCGTTTATTAATAAGACAGTTAAAGTCAGCAAAACATATATGGAGGAGACCTCTGTCCAACAGGTAGACTGGATAGGAAAATGAATACTGACCCCTTGGCGTGGCGTTGGCGACGACGCTCTGCGCGCCGCACGAGCCCGCGCGGCCGCGGTTGTTGCTGCCCGCGCCACTACCGCTCGCCACGGCGGCCGGAGGACGACTGCAACAAGTTATAAAACTACATTAGCCTATTTTTAGGGCTCTATTACTAGGGTAATACCGGGACCCTCGCTAACCCGTCACTATCTGTCTGTAAGTCACCAGGCTGTATCTCATGAACCGTGATAGCTAGACAGTTGACATTTTCTGTTTTCGCTATAACAACAAATACCATCAACAGAATAATATAAATATCACAGGGGGGATGACATACAACAAACGTGATTTTTGTGGTTTTTTGCTAGTTATTCATAATGTTGAATATATAATGGTAAGGAATCCTTCGTGCGCGAGTTTGACTCGCGCTTGGTCGTTTTTTAAGGCGTTCTTATAGACTTTCGCTTGACTGCTCACTCTCCTGATGTAAAGCGACGATGCAGCCCAGCATGTGATTTAAATTTGTATCGCATTTATGTATCGTTTTCCACATTATACTCAATCGTTATCAAACATCTTGAGTTAAATGCGCCGTGGTGGGAGAAAGTTAGCTCATGTGCACTTCAAATTGATGAATCACGGGACTCCCTGCTCCTAGTCCCTGTCCCTATCCCGCACTTTATGATCCGACAAAGAGAAATTAAAAATGCGTAGTCAAGGTCATTGCTTCAGGTAGTGTGCCGGCGATGGCCATAATGACGCGACTCGACATCAGAGGACCTTGTGCTGCCAGCGACTCCGTCACTAGCTACTGTAGAGATGCAGTGTACACTCACGAGAACTTGTGCTTGTTGTTGGCGTGCGCTGCGCGGTCCGACTCGGACACGGAGCGGTGTCGGTCGTAGGGGCGCGCGTGCGGCCCGCGGCCCGGCGCCAGGGGACCACGTGCTGCCAGCAACTCATTCAATTGCGGCTGAGTGCAGATAATAACGTTATTACTGACTTTCTTTATAAAACACATCAAAGGATTAAAATGAAATAACAAATAAAATATGTCTGAATCACAAGGAATAAATATAATTCGAGGTTAAGCTATGGAATAATATTATGGGGTTAAAGCACTGCCGCGAGTGACTTGTTTATCGTGCAAATAAAACACATCCGAGTATATAACAAACATACAGTTGTAAACCGTATATGTAAATTTCAAAAGTTAACAGACGATTTGAGTATTTCCTTTTTCGAACTCTGTAAAAAATTACAAAATATTGATCACGTCATACATTTTTATTATATTAGTTTACAAGTATGTTTCGTACAATCCTCATTTAAAGAACACGTCACGATACTAACATAAACCTGTTTCATGCACTTTTATAAAAGTGCTAATAGGGATGTACTCTTCCAGCACAACACTTATGTCGATGAAAAAATAAAAAAATAGCTGTTTGATATAAGTAGAAAAAAATAACCGGCCATCAACAAAATGTATGAAACAAAATTATTATTTTTTGTCTGTTATATTGGTGATCAGTTATCAGAAGATTTATTTATTAAAGTGTGAATGACAAGATGATTGCCGGACGCTATACGAAATCTAATCACATTATATACAGGGTTATCGGCTAGCGGTATACTTAGCCGAAAGGGGGTCACTGTTCTAATCCTAAGGAACAACTTTTACTATGGGACCAACTCTGAATTCGAGGAACAGCTGTTCCATACAAAACGTTGATCGATCGTCGACAAGATCGTCGACAACATGTATGATACAGCTGTTTCTTTTTCTCGAATTCAGAGTTTTTCCCACAGTGAAAGTTGTTCCAAAGGAGGTCACAATACTCATCCTAAGATGAGTATTGTGACCTCCTTTCGTCTTAGTACACTCCTAACCGATAACCCCGTATATTGACTCGTATACAGTGTAGGTGTGAGTTAGGTTACCTCGAGCACGCGGAAGTCCTCGATGCTCTTGAACTGTTCGAGGTGGTGCTGCAGCGCCGGCTCCACCTGCAGCGCCGCAGCGTGCTTGTAGTACTTCATGAACGCCCAGAACTTCTCCAAGCCGTACAGTTCACCTGTCAGACACATAATGAAATGTTCAATATACTGCCAGTTCTAATTCACTTCGCAATTTAACTAAACGTTTAAGCAAGTCTTTTATAAAATGTGACTATCAATGAGACAGGCAACGACAATTTTTTTTCAATTATTTTGATTTAAAATCCAAACAACTGAACATATTTTGATAAAATAAATAATCAATAAAATTAATGTATCACATACCCTCTCAAATAAAACACAAATAGGTCCAGCTGTCTATAAAACCTCAAGTGATACAATAAATTAAAAAAAAGAAACATTCGAATTGGGAAGTCGGTTGTCTTGATTGTTTTGCACAGAGATATTTCGCGGGCACTGTTTTTTTTTTGAGAAAACAGTCATAACGAAGGCGTAGCCGCGAGTAAAAGCTAGTAAATAATATTAGTGACCTTTCTCGTAGTCAGCGAGCGTCTCCTGCTGGAAGTGCTGGTAGAGCTCGGGGCGGAACTTGCGCTCGAGTCCGTACGAGTAGAAGCGGAACAGACACTCGAGCCCGTAGCGGAAGCCGGCGCTCGCGTCTTCGTTCGCTAGCGATCTACATAACACAATATTATCATTGGGAAGTAGTTCAAAGCGACTTTAAACAGCTATAATATATTAATGAGTAAAATCGGGGGATGCAACCAATTCTAAAATTATGTTTTACTAATGGAAAAAGAGAGAGATATATACTGAGGTTCCTTATCACCGTGACCGGATTTATGCTTGGTCAACTGTCTAATCTGACAGAAGCCAAACAACTTGAGGGTTGCTTGCCTATATAATACCCTAATACCGATTTTCCCAAATCTCCATCTTATCAGAGGCAGTGGTATCGACCGATCTGTGCGTCAGATAAGTCAATAGTAATAAATAAGTTACGTAGCGGGTATTATGAAATTCGGGAGTGATAAGAGGCATTTAACCTTCATCAAGTGAAAATTACCTTCGTCAAGTGGAATTATAATTTTATGGCAATACCTTTTGGAAGAACGGGAAGCACTATAGTGACCACGAGCGATTCTATTAGTATACCTTCAGAGTTTTAGGGTAATAAGTGAAAAAAATAATCACAACAGGCAACACTTGGACCATCCTTCCTATACCCCGGTGAGAAACTGTCAGAATAATGCTCGGTAAACATTTTGACCTAAAGCGTTGTTGGTTGTGGTTGTTGCGACGTATTTTTCGTACAAATGTGCACTGCTAATTACCATTTGCGGTCTCTCCGCATGAAAGGTTATTGGTTCAAATTATTTGGTGGTTATTTTAGATTTTTATTGCAATGTTTAATAAGAAAATATAAATATTACCTGAATTCGTTATACATGGTCCGGTTGAAGTGGTCGCGCAGGAAGAACGACCAGAATCTGAAGAGCGTGTTCATCTCTTGAGACTGGCCGATGCCCAGCTTCTTGCGCTCTGTACAGGAAACAAATATTATCGAATTAATGATAATGCTAATTGTAGTTTAATTACACGTTTTTGTAGATATTTATTAATAACTAATAACTAATAACCGAATAACTAATCATTATGGGTATGAAATGAAGAGGATTGACAACAGTACTTTTCAAATCCAAAATTTGTTGGTGGTGGTTGAGCCTGAGCTAAAAAATGGCGATGTCGTGGATATTTAATTTTACAAGTAAATTGGTATTACAAAATTCATCCTATTTAATATTATAACCGCGAAAGTTTTTATGTATGCTCTTAACCGCTTTGGATGAACTTTGAGACCAAGATAGCTTATGTCCTGGATTAACACATAGAATACTTTTATCCTAGAAGAAAAAAGTCAGTGTTCGTGGTATTATGGTAGTCAGTGTCCGTGGCATTATCAAATATCTAAGACACAGCGGGGCAGTTATTAAAATATATCTTACATGTACCTAAGGTTGCAGGCCACTCGAAGGGTCTGTTACATACAAAAAATTACTCGGTCGTTGACAAAATTTATAAAACGGCTGATCCCATAAATTATGATTCGCAGTAGGTACCTTTGAGACAGCGCGAGTGGTACTTGTGGTACGCTTGCTGTGTGAAGTGGTTCTCTCGCAGCAGACCGTGGCTCGGGTGATGGAACGTGGGGAGCGACGCCGGCATCGAGCCGCACGAGGAGCCCAGGGTCGGGGACGTGCCCACAGACGACCTGTATGGACAAACAATTTTATTAATACTACTTCTAAGAACCGTTGACATCCATATTGTTTAAAAAGACGGGTTTTCACGCGTACCTGATTGTTGGAAAGGTCCAACTATAGTTCACATTTGGTGACCTCCATCATCGTTGGACATTTCCAACAACCAGGTACGCGTGAAAACCTGTCTTTTTAAACAATATGAATCAAACACGCGTTAGTCAATAAAGTTGATATCAAGCATAAAAATGTTTACCGGAGAGGAGGAAAAATAAAAACAAGACTTCATGCTCTGGTTTTGCTGCATTCGTTTAAGGGACCACCCACTGCAGACTTGACTTGGTCGGTTCAACATATGAGTGACCTTCGTAGCGGAGCTTTTCACTTTGGAATACAAGGCGTTTCATGAATTGATGATCGCGCCAGGAAACGTGTCTAAAAACGTGAGCATCGACAGTTGGACTACCGAAAATAAACGCTGTCTAGTGCCGAGTTCTTCTAGTATAGAGACATTTGTGCGAAATTCGGTCTACGATACCCGAGCATTCTTCTCCAGAACCACATGATTAGAGCGTTATTGTTTCTTTTGTTTCTGCTTCACTTGTCTACGTTTAGACAGTATAAAAAAACAGTGAACTAATGCAGCAAGATGACCTCCAGTTGCGAAAAATGGCGAAACATCGTGAGGAGCGTTGTACCTAGCCCTACTTACAATACAACGTGACGATCACCACCGCTCTGTCACGAACGTAGCGACTAAGACGAAGATCTACATGTCTCTTCCATGTGTATGTTGACGACGGCCGTGGTCTGATGGCTAGCATGTTTGATTCGAGATCGGGTTTGATTTCCGGTCGGAGCAGGTCGAAACAGATGTTCTCAACTCGAGACAGATGTTCGAACTCATCGTTCAAACATCTGTCTTCGAGTCTGGGTGTCTATTTAATTTTTATCTTGCAGTTGAACTCTGCAATTCCAATTTTTCGCCTCGAAAATTATAAGTAGTTAATTAAAACCTCTGATTTTAGATAATTAATTCGTACGCAAGTTACAGGTTCATACTGACGGTTTATGGCAATGTTGGCACAAAATTGTTTTTCGTAGTAGCTAACATCAACAAACAATTCTAGTAGGTGTAGTTGTACGAATAAGTAATACTAACCCAGTGCTGGTGGTCCTTGGTCTGTGCTCGCGCACGTCCATGATCCAGCCGACGTGGTGCTCGACCGGCGGGTTGAGGCTGTGCCTGCTCTTCTGTTTTCTACTGCAACTGTGGACATAAATAAAAAACTTTAGTAACCTTTTCATCGTCATAGTCACATAAACGTGACAAGCGCTGTCGAGCCCTGTACTCCAACGTTGTCTATAGTCGACAAAAAAGTATTGAAATTGTGTTCCTTGGCCGTGCGCCAAGCACGGCACGGCAATACAGTTTTTAGGTTGGAAAATGTTAAGAGTATTTCTTCTGCGAATTGTTAACTTCACGATCACACTTTTTTTTGCTATTTGAATAAAAAAACAACCGGTTTAACGATTTTTTTCACCTACAATATTCTTATCAAAAGTTTGGCTGCAAGACTGCCAAATCAAGTCAAAACTTGCTTGAAAATAGTAAAGTAGCGAACTTGACACTCTAAAATTCGTAGAACCCATACACCAAGTATCGTCAAGATCGAATTAAAACTACGATCGGTATACGAGTACGAAATTTCTTGTGGTCAAACATGCATAAAAACTGACAGACTCGAAGCAGTGACGCCTCGCTCGCTCGCTCGGTCAATAGTAAAATTCATAAAACTCAACCTCACGAAAATTTATGTTTCAAAATGCATATTTATTTTAGTGAATGAAATATGAGTATAACTTACATGACATCGGTGGCGTGCGGGTCCTTGCTCGCTGCGTAGAACCGTGCGGTGCGTCGCGGCCGCTTCGCCTTGCTGCCGCCCTGCTCCACCACTTGCTCCAACTAATCAATCATATTCACACATCATTAGTTATTAAACCTAAGGCACTGCGCAAAAGAAAAAGTACGTTACTACCGCGGTTTATATTGATTGCATTGCTAGCGAATGTAATGAGCAAGAGTGCTGCGTAGCGCAACTCTAGGACATCACAGCGCGGTCAGCATTGCAGCTCTCGCTGTCCAAGCTGGAATAAGGGCCGAGACCGAAAGTCGAGGCCTTAACAGCTCTGACAACAAGAGCTGCAATCCTGACCGCGAGACACGGGCAAAAGCTAATAAAAAAGAATCTTACTCTCGGCGGCGGTGGCGGTGGCTCGGCCGGGTTGGCGTGCTTCTCTGTCGGCACGCTCGCCTCGAACTGCTCGCGAGATATCAGGGACACAGTTCTGTACTGCGTCTGGCTTCCGTACGACTGCAACGTACAATATATAATACAAACACTGAGTTCATGGGATATGCTATTCACTAAAGTATAAATAAATAATCTGAAATAAAACAACTTTAATGCACTTAGCCAATTTCACAGACTGAATTTCTTAACAATGTCTTCAAACGCTGAAATATATGAGCCTTTTGCGCCAGTAACATAATTTACTTGTATGTGCTTTCTATTAGTAAATAATATTGTTCCCGGCAAACTATTTGGACCAAATGACCTTGGGTGCACAGTGACGAGTTTAAGGTCTCTTTAGTCGCGCGGCATGGATTACGCCTAGACGCTATCTGTCATTAACCAAAAAGAAGTGAATGTGCGCAGAAATATCCCATTTGGTTCAAGAAGGATGCATACTTCCACACTAAGATTTCGCAACCTTTTAAGGAAACCGTGGCCACCGAGAGGTTTTAGAGGGGTAAAAATCCCGCATAATCTTAGGCGTATAATTGTAAGAATTGCCCAAGTTACAAAGCACAAAGAACTAACACTCACCGACGGATAATCTGTATCGTTCCATAAGTCCTCCTCGTAGCGTCTCAGGCCATCAGTGATAACCTGATAACAAAAATGCACTAAAATTAAGATAGTCCTAAGTTTCTCTCCACCCAAAAATCTTCTAGAAACTAAAATGACTCACAAATCAGCCATAGATGTGAGCCATGTAATAATGAATTTTGTTACAAAGCCATAGTTGGGGCCATTTAACAATGATATTTTATTTACATGGCCATGGAATGGGGCCATGTAATTATAAGATTTTGTTACAAAGCCATAGTTGGGACCATTTAATAAAGAGATTTTATTTACATGGTCATAGATGGGGCCATGTAACAATAAGATTTTGTTACAAAGCCATAGTTGGGCCATTTAATAATGAGATTTTATTTACATGGCCATATATAGGGCTTGTAATAAAGATATGGCCTTAGATGGGGCCATGTAACAATAGGATTTTTTTACAAAGCCAAATATTTATCGTATCATTTAAAAAATATATTTACATGGCCATAAATTGGGCCAATTATTAATCAGGTCTTATTTACATGGCCTATTTTTTATGCTGTCTCACTCCTGGAATAAGTTCTCAGCGAAATCCTCTGTCGGATTAGGATCCATTTTGAGATAGAGCTAAAAGCTAATGATTTTTGTTAGTGCGTAAAGCTTAATTTAAAATTACATTCATTAGCCACTGGATTTGTGTCTCTTTTAAACTTACCATAGACTATGTTTACTTATTTAGATATATCATAATTTTTGATTTACAAAAGATGTTGTAATTTTTGGTTGAATTTTCACATGGTGTGATTAATTAACATTATATAAATTTCAACAAATCGTCCAGACCACAGAACACTGGCACATTGGCGGCTTCAACTTTAATTTTATCTGCATTTGAATGATTTTAGCACATACATACTTCCTTCAATAGAAATCATTTTTTTTTTAGTTGCTCTCAGAGCAATAAAACATGTTTTTACTCAAGTTTTTTTTGCGCTTGAGGGAGACTCGTTAACAGCCTTTCAAAGTAATATTATATCCAGCCTAAGGCCAATAAGTAATTTATATTTAACATAAGAATCTACATAATATTATCTCTACGAAATTTTACATCGGCGATTTTCTCATTGGTTTTTAAGGGCAAGACTTTTTTTTCATGTGTTTTCATTAAGCTTAGTTTCAGTTCACTTACATTTATTTTTCACTGCCATTCTTTTTATACTCAAAATATAAATCATGTTTCCATTGAATTCGTTCAAACCATAATAACGAATAATAATTGTACCATGCAAAAAAAGGCAAATGTTAATTCCCATAAACCGCTAATGAGCTGCCATACCTGTTCCAAGTCCTGAGTGATTTTGGTCCTGGTGGTGAAATCCCCCTGTCGGTCGTATCCATCGTGCTTTGGAACGCGTGCCTGCGCCTGTGTTCGAACCACCCACCCACCGACACTTTACTACACATCATACTCTACATGCCAATTGGGTGAAGTGATATCACTTAGGTACACGGTATATTTTTTTTGCAAAAATTTCAAATAAAAAAAATTTATTATGTTAAAAACGCAATATTTTCAACGCTTGTATTTCTCCCGGCGATTCGCACGTATTATATTGTCTTCAAACGTATGCCCCCCTTCTTCCTAAACATTTGCCCTGATCTTCCACACCTTTACCCATTTCTTTTAACACAATTTCTTCCCTATCATCACGCACAGGCTCCCATTTTACCCCAGTACCCAGCCACTCAATAGCGAAGACCTGTCAGTCGTGAACGCCACGATTGAGACCCGCGCGCTGTGTCGTGATCAATAACGGCTTAACGTCACTTTATAAATCACTGTATAGTTGTAACTGTTTACGAGATACTTGGCATACATGTATTTATGACTACATATCTTCAGATACCTTCAACAACTACAATATAATGAACTATTGTATATCCCCAAACGATTTAATCTTTCTTTTACTTTCTTTACTTCTACCTTTTCATTATTCCTGCCACATTCCGTCACATTTACCCCCCTCTTCTCACACACTTTCTCCTATTATACCCAGGTTCCCCCGTCCTCTACCCGTCGGTCGTGTCCATCATGCTAGGCAGTGCGCGCCGGCGTCTGGGTCAATATCATAAACCGCTCGACATCGCTTGTTATATCTATTTCTAATAACTTTTACACAAACACTAAACATACAGGACCACAAGATACCGATCCATATCCCAAAACGATGCAATCTTGATATACCTTTAAGTCTTATTTAGTTCTTCTTACAAATTACCTTCACTCTTTCCACACATCGCCCCTTATGCCTCATTCTTCCCCTTTTGATCCCTCAAATTTCCCCCCATCTTCCCACGTATTTCCCCACGCTTCTCCCGCCACGTACTTGTTCCAAGTCCTGCGTGATCTTGGTCCTGGTTGTGAAGTCTCCCTGCCTATCATGTCCGTCGTGCTTGGCGGCGCGCGCCGGCGTCTGCGTCACAATCAGCAACCGCCCGACGTCGCGGTCGGTGAACTCGAAGTCTGACTCCTCGTCGGACCTATTCAATTGAGTATTTTTTTAAATACGTGTCGATTTTTTATTAAAAATAAATATTTTTTGTTTATTAAATTGAATATACTTGTTGGGACAGTTATAGTGAGCGCACCTCGCGCACAGCTGCGAGGAATGATTTACATGAAATTTATAAGGGACAATTAGGAGATATAACCGATTCAAAGAAATAGGTAATAAACATCAAAAATAAAACAAAAAACAACGAAAATTTTCAACAGTCAGAAATCGGATCCGAAACCATACTTGACTCGTGTACGAAACACGGCAGGCGCTAAGCAATGAAGTATCGTATCTACCCATTTCGTCCTACTACTGGGCTCGGGTCTCCTCTATGAAGAGGGTGTAGCCTATAGTTTGACTTGCCGGTTGGCGCAGTAGGTAGCAACCCTGCCTTCTCCGCCGCTGGTCCCGGGTTCGATCCCCGGACAGGTCAAACATTTGTGTGCATGAACATGTCTGTGTGTTTATTATATATATAAGTATGTATATCAGTGATCAGGTTACCATAGCACAGGCTTTGTCTAGTTTGGGACCTGAACACCTTTCTGTGAATGTTGTCCCATATTATTATATTATTATAGTCCACTACGCTAGCCAAATGTCATGATACGAACTTCTCCGAACAGCAGTTTCTTCACCAATGTTTTATTTCTATAAGCAAACAATGATTTACCAAGCGTCAGTAAACGTGTTCTGTCTAGGAGGCGGCAGGTCTAACTCCTCGTCCAGCTGGAAGTGGAGCTCCTCACGCGCCTCCTCTTCAGGGGCGGAGGCCGACACGGCGCCCGGGGCTGCGGCGGCGGGCCCGGGGACGCCGCGCTCGCGCGACCCCGCTTTAGTGCGACGTTTCACCTGTACACACAATCATTACGTTTACAACCACTACATGCAAGAATGAATTAATGAATGATTACAAGTTTATTGCACACCGAACAGATACCAAAATATATTTTTTATCCTACACAGCTAGGCATTCGACCACAAGTTCGCACGACCACGAAAGGCAGCGATACTGTAGCTCTAGATGGAGCATGCCTAGTCTGGAACTCACTGGTTCTCAAGTAAGGCTGCCGGATCACACCGTTAGTTGCTTGGCGATAGATTTTACAATTTGAAGATGGTAGCCAGCCAGGCGAGCGATAGAAAACGTCCTACCACCATGCTATGGTTTCCTCACGATGTTTTCCTTCACCGGTAGCTCAGGTTCTTTTTGCATGTGATCGAACCTCGTACCATTTGCACGGCAATCGAGCCAGCTAACCACTAGGCCATCATCGCTAAAGTGACATGTACATTAATACAGATGTGTAAAGTGAATCATACCTCGGTCCATACGTCAGGCGTGCCGGGAGCCGCGGGGCTGACCGCCTGCTGTGTCTGCTCGCTCGCTTCGTTCGAGTTCTCGGATGTTTCTTCTGACAAACAATATTGTATGAACTACCGCACTGATATAGAAAATTCTTCAGACAGAATGAAAATAAATAGCGAAATGTTAAATTTAAAAAGGTTTCACACCCAGTAAAAAGAGTACGCACGAAGTAAATCTTTACAATAAAGTTTTTATATTTAATTTTTAAAATTAAAAATACACAGTGCAACACTAACGACGCTTTTGTCGAACTGCGAGACGATTTGCTAGCAGTTACTCACACTTACAACAAAAAAATTTTTTTTTTTTTAAACATAAATTTATTTAAAACTATATCTAAAAACCAAGAAGTTTGTAAAGATATAGAATCGCTCAACATATTACTTATAATATATAATAACATACTACATTTTAATTTATACATTAAACTGTGGTTGTAATAAACATCTACTTTAGAAAGAAGTCGAAGTTGGGTTATTTGTCATCATAATTATTATTTAGATTTTATCGAGTGCAGTAGGTACTCGTAGCTAACTCAAACCGGTTCTAGTGAGCGGTGAGCGAGCTTACTTGTACTATACAGCATGATTTCGATCGCGCTGTTTTATCATTGTTTTAGTTTCTTATATAAATATTGTTTGAAAATACGTCTGTAGTTATTAATGTTAGCTTTTTGTTTTATAGTTCGTGGTAAGTTATTAAATAAGCTGGGAATCAAATACTCAGAGGTTCTTCTTCCGTAATAGTTTTGTATTGTTGATATTTTCAGCATATTTTGAGTAATCCTTCTTGTTGTTATATCATGGTTGGATTATCTGTAGATCATACGAGTAAGTGGTCTATACGTAATATTTCTGCTATATTTTTTTGTTGTCATAGTTGGTCATTTTGTTAATGTTAATAAAGGCACGCGCCACGTTAATAAAAAACAATTAATAACAATTACTATACATTTTTAAAAAACATTTTTTTTTTACTTAATTATATTTTAAAATTTTATTGTTATATTCCATTAACACCAAGGATGTCTGGAAGAGATCGCTTTTTTGCGATAAGTCCGCCTTTTGTGCCATGTTATGTGTTCTTTTATTCTTTTTGTTTTGCACTATTGTGGTGACAATAAAGAATTATTGTATTGTACGAGGTTGATGAAGATGATAACCTCACCTAGTCTGAGTGCTTGCGGCACGAACTCTGGCACGTCGGGGTTGAGCAGGTCGTGATGCGGCGCGCTGGACGCACCGCCGCGCGACGTGCGGAACATTCTGCAACAACAACACACACGATCAGAGACACTGGTGAATGAATAAATGAATGAATAAACTCTTTATTGCAGACAAACAAACATCAAATATACAGGGAAAATCTTACATCTAGTGTCACAAGTGGCGGCCTTACTGATGATATACGATACAGAATAATATCGATGTCCTTGTTGCAAATCAAGTTTTTTTTATCCTACACAGCTAGACATTTGACCACAAGTTCGCACGACCACGGAAGTCAGCGATACTGTAACCCTAGATGGAGCATGCCTAGTCTGAAATACACTGGCTCTCAAGAAAGGCTGCCGGAACACACCATTAGGTGGTTGGCGGCAGATTTAACAACTAGGCGAGCGATAGGAAACGCCCTACCTACATGCAAAAAATGTTTCGTTCCAGGACACCTAAGAATAATAATTTTATTTCATTCTAAATATACACCTAAAAGTTTCCTGCCATAAACTGGCTACAACTCTGAAAATGATAACGCTGTTCGGTGCCGGCGGGTGACGTCACTCACAGGCATACATTGCAGAAATAATATTTGATTCTATTGAAATCATTCAGACGGAGTATATCTAGAGTCCAACAATAAACTAGTGTCTAGTACGCCAAACAGACTTTTCTATTTTATATAAAAATTAAACGCACGGCATAATACTAAAATTACTGACTGGAAATCTGAAGATTTCCTGATAGCCAATATCTAGATGTTTTCAAGTGACGAGTGAATCGGTTTCTCCTAGGCAGGCGTGCCTCCATCTCAGACCGCATAGTCGCTTCACATCAGGCGAGTTGAGGTCAAAAGTAAGCATATCTGCTTTAAAAAACAAATTAATAATTTTGATGTAAAACTATTAATCATATTTTTTTATAAACATTACCTAGCTAAACATATACATACTCATCACTTACAATATAATATAACAATAATTAAATTAATTAAAAAAAAATATATTGCACCACATAAGGATTACATTCTCTCTCATATCCAAATAGATAGCTACAAGTATGCTGGGGACCCTCCAGAGAGATCAGGGCGTGTTCCATTTTATAACTTTACGACCGTCCTTGTATGTAAAAATTATTATCTACTTGATCTCCACGTAATACTTTACTTGTTCTACACAAGAAACACGAATATTAATTTAATTAACCGCTGTCACCATGTTTATGACACGTCACGAAACACCCGAGGTTCTTTATTTATCTACGCTCTAATACTAAATCAATACTATACTTCTGTCTTACTCGTATGCTAAACTACCTACATCTACACCACAACAGAAGTGAACCAAATAATAGCAATGTTGGCATAGTTTTGACATAGTTGAAGGGTAGAACTAAATATAGTTACCTAGGTAAGGGCGGTGGAGGTACGGCCCGCAGTAGACTGGAGACGGGCGCCACGAGCGGACCGCCCATCGTAGCCAGCGGGAATATGCCCACCATTTGCTTCTTGCGTCTGCAATCAACAAAACAAACGTTATATGGTTTTACTTTGATGGAATCACTGCTTAAAAATATTTACAACAACGAATCAAAAACACATGCATATCCTAGATACATCTATATAAAAAAATTATAGTAGTAAGTAAAAATAAATTACATGTAGTGCCACAAGGTAACATACGTATCAACCCACTGCTGGGCACGGATCTCCCCATGATGGGGTGTAAGCCATAGTCCACCACGCTGGCCAAATTGCGGGTTGGGGACTTCACTTATCTTTGACAGTTATCAATATCGCCGACAAGCAGGTTTCCTCACGATGTTTTCCTTCACCGATTAATTATTTTTCATGAACTATGATGTAACAACATTTAAGCAAGTGGTCATCAAAAGCCTTATTAATAAACTCGTATCGATCGTTTGTTAAATGACGTTCTCTATCGCATACAACGAGACAAAAGATGCATAAAGTTGAAACGCGTTTAATGATAAGTCAGTTAATGTTAAATGAGCGTGAGTTAAAAGTGAACTCTATACCCTGCGAACAAATCGAACGTTCAATTATTTAAAAGGCAAACAATTCTGGACCGTTCAAGGTCTGTATCATGTGAATCTCATAATTGCATAATAATAATTAATAAGCACGTGGTAATTAATTCTAATATGCGCATGAGTGGAAAACACAGAGGTGCATGCCTGAACCTGGATTTGAACCCGCACCCTTTCGCTTGTAAGGCAGCGGGTGTACCGACTAGGCTACCACTAACTTAGTCGACTTCACAAACATAACTTTCATTATTCAGTAAGCTTTGTATAAAAAATATAAATCGGTAAATTTGCTAGTTGTGCCATTTTCAAACTGCGATTCGAAAGTTTCGTGTATATCCTTTCAATTATGAGATTCACATGATACAGACCTT
The DNA here is from genome assembly GCA_947049295.1 of Ligdia adustata. NCBI lineage: Eukaryota > Metazoa > Arthropoda > Insecta > Lepidoptera > Geometridae > Ligdia > Ligdia adustata. The sequence continues at coordinate 1,312,718 of OX346242.1, forward strand.
GAACGGTCCAGAATTGTTTGCCTTTTAAATAATTGAACGTTCGATTTGTTTGCAGGGTATAGAGTTCACTTTTAACTCACGCTCATTTAACATTAACTGACTTATCATTAAACGCGTTTCAACTTTATGCATCTTTTGTCTCGTTGTATGCGATAGAGAACGTCATTTAACAAACGATCGATACGAGTTTATTAATAAGGCTTTTGATGACCACTTGCTTAAATGTTGTTACATCATAGTTCATGAAAAATACTTAATTGTTAAAGAGGCGTGGACAACTACTCAAATTACGTTAACTTCTACAACACGATATTAAAAACTGTTTCGGGAACTTTGCGGCATCACCTCTTACTCTCCCGAAAGTATCGTTTTGCCCAACAGTAAGCTTTCACAAGGATTTTCATACAATAAAGATCATATTTTGTAGCGAACCTTATGATCTCCATTGCGACATCACATTGGAGTTCGGTTTATTCGCTGTCATGTAACCCCGTTACAAATATCATCAAGCATCAATTGACTCGACGACATACTTTACGAGGTAGACTGCAAAATCAGGATAGGGAGGAGAGATTTGAACCCAGATACGTCAGTTCAACAGCCACACGAGTTACAGCTGAGCTGGTGAAGCTTCAACGACAACGGCGAATTTTTAGCTCGCTTTAAGCTATATTATCTTATACTAGCTACGCTCCGAGGTGTTACTTGCGGAAAATTGATTATCCCACAAGAACACTGCACCTCGAAAGTCAAGTCATTTTTAAAGTTCCAATATTAAAAGTAGCTTGTGTGTTAATCCAATATATAAGCTTATCTTCTTCAGCCGTTTGAGCATGAATTAACATACACGTTGCAATCAGCCCAAAAATGGCGAAAATCAAATGGATTCATCGTCACTTTCACAATCTCAAGTCCAGGGTGGTGTCCCATGCCTCAGGGTGAAGTTGTTTCGTTGTTTTTTAACCTGCCCTTAAGCACCGAACGCGTTAGTAGAATATTTACACATACAGCAACTCAACGTCACACTTCACGGGAAAATAGCCTTTATTGCTATAGGCATGTATTGTCAACTGTCAGATAATTGTCAGAGTGTTATTTACCGAGTCATTTTGATCGTTCAATAGTTGCACCTAACGGACGCTCCGAACGCGTCAGTTGCATGTCAGTTGTTTATTTACAGTGAGGCCGCGAACGCGAGAAGAGTGAATAGTTGGTAGAGTGTATGCACGGAACGCACCCCAGCATACTTGTTTGATTCGGGTGAGTGGGATGAGCCAATCGAAAGAGCTACTGACCGTTTCTCGCCAGGTCTGTCTTCGGATTCAGACTGTAGAGGAGGATCTTCGTTGGAGTCTGTCGGCTTGCTTTCCTCGTTGGTGCTGGCTTCCGTAGGAGGTTCTACTTGTCTCCGCTGCTGGTATGAAATAATAATAATATTATATGGGACAACATCCACACAAAGGTCTTCAGGTCCCAAACAAGACAAAGTCTGTGCTATGGTAATCTGATGACTGATATACATACTTATATACATAAATACATAGTTATATATATAATAAACACCCAGAAACAGGTCAAACAGACATGTTGATGCACCCGGACCCGGGACAAGCGGTGCAGAAGGCAGGGTTGCTACCAACTGCGCCAATCGGGCAGTCATACAGCTGATTAGAACGTGTTGTTACTATTTTGATTCAAGATGCAGAGATGGGAACTATCTTTGAGCAAAACAATAATGTCTAATATCAATCAATAATTTCCAATTACCCTAAAAAACTCAAAAGCCACGATGTTAAAGCGAAGAGCAAACATCAGAGTTGTATAGATCACTCAACACATCTTTAACTCTGATAAATTAACTGTCGATTGTGTTACAAATGAACCATTTCCTTAGGTTCGTCTCCCTAAGCTTTAGCCCTATATCAACTTGAGTAACAGCAGAGAATGTATAATAATACTATGTATAGAAGGGACTCCCCCACCTGTCGGCTTTCCTCAACCCCGCACCTGATTAGAAGTGCTTATTGAGTATCTACGTAGTATCCACTCTGTGGTAACAGTCTCGACTAGATTCGCAACAAGTACCACTACTGACTTATTAACTGTAGATTGTGTTACAAATACTTCATTAATTCATTGACTCACTTCATTCTCGACAGTATCCTTAGCATCTTCCCCCGAAAGCTTCAGTTCCATTTTTCTCTAAGGTTACTTGAGTAATAGTTCCACCTCTGCTTTACTAACTACCGCTTGCATTACAAATAAATTCATTAATTCACTCACCTCATCCTCCACAGCGTTTTTAGCATCGTCCCCCGAAGCCGAAGGTTCAGCCTCAACCTTTTCCAAGGTTACTTCAGTAACAGCATTAGCGGGTTCCTCTGGTCTATCAGCTGTCGGTTCTATACTGACGGCTTCGTCTTTTGCTTTCTTTTCTTCTGCGTTGCTTTCCGTAGCGGCTTCATCTGTGATAGATAACGAATTAGGTATATGTTCAGTTTAGTTCCTAATTAAATCAGAGATATTGATTATATCATGATCATCACTGCAATGTTTTCAACATAATTCCTAACTTGTATTCTCATGTGCAGAACTGCTTTGTCAAACCCTCTAAAAATAAGTAGAATAAAAAATCAGTATTTTAGCCAGCGTGGTAGACTATGGTCTATGCCCTCTTCATAGCAGATAACTGTTCCAAGTAGAGGGTAAAAGATTACTCGATATGCACATTTTTTTAATTAAAAATACAACTTTTTAAAAAAGAGCGATAATCGCCGATAGAACTTTTTCAGTTATTTCGATTTAAAAATCAAATCACTGAACTGATTTTGATAAAAACCAAATGAGACCACACGGCGGACCCATCCTTACAAACAAAAAAATAATTTTACAAATCGGTCCCAGCACCTTCGAGAAATCCGGTAACAAACATTCTAATAATAATTGAGTACCTTCTGTTTTTGTGACATCGGTACAAAATGAAATTTAAAAGGACGCAAACTTATTTAGGAAAAATATTTGCCTGATTCTGTTGCATCACTAATTCAAATGATATTGATAGAGTGTTTCAGTCACCTTTACTCCCTTTCTCAGCAACGGTCGTCTCCTGTGTCTTATCATCCTGAGCGTTGATCTCATGCTCGGCCACTACAGGCACAGACGGCGCGGCCAGACTCTCAGGCTCAGCGACTTTGTTCTCAGACGGCGGAGCCTTGTTGTCAGGCTCGGACACTTTAGGCTTGTCCTCGGGCGGCTTCGGCTTGTCGGCGTCGTCGGCTAGGTCGAGTATCGGCCATTTTGTCGGCTCCACTGCTGTACGGATCTGCAATTTAGGAATGAGATGATTAAGTATATATACTTTCTAAAAGTATTATTTTACTTCAATATATACATTTTTAAACGTCATTTATTTATCTAACATATTGAAAGTCTGATTCGCTTTACATAGCACTGAATTCTTTCAAATGGCGTCTTCGTAACTATCAGTTGCATTGACAGGGTTCAATGCAACTGATAGTTACGAAATTATGATTTCATACCTTTCAGTTGCATTGCTCTTTCAAATGGCGTCTTCCTAACTATTAGTTGCATTGAACCCTGACAAGTGATGACTTCATACCTTTTAGTTGCATTGCTCTTTCAAATGGCGTCTTCCTAACTATTAGTTGCATTGAACCCTGACAAGTGATGACTTCATACCTTTCAGTTGCATTGCTCTTTCAAATGGCGTCTTCCTAACTATTAGTTGCATTGAACCCTGACAAGTGATGACTTCATACCTTTTAGTTGCATTGCTCTTTCAAATGGCGTCTTCCTAACTATTAGTTGCATTGAACCCTGACAAGTGATGACTTCATACCTTTTAGTTGCATTGCTCTTTCAAATGGCGTCTTCCTAACTATTAGTTGCATTGAACCCTGACAAGTGATGACTTCATACCTTTTAGTTGCATTGCTCTTTCAAATGGCGTCTTCCAAACTATTAGTTGCATTGAACCCTGACAAGTGATGACTTCATACCTTTTAGTTGCATTGCTCTTTCAAATGGCGTCTTCCTAACTATTAGTTGCATTGAACCCTGACAAGTGATGACTTCATACCTTTTAGTTGCATTGCTCTTTCAAATGGCGTCTTCCTAACTATTAGTTGCATTGAACCCTGACAAGTGATGACTTCATACCTTTTAGTTGCATTGCTCTTTCAAATGGCGTCTTCCTAACTATTAGTTGCATTGAACCCTGACAAGTGATGACTTCATACCTTTTAGTTGCATTGCTCTTTTAAATGGCGTCTTCCTAACTATTAGTTGCATTGAACCCTGACAAGTGATGACTTCATACCTTTTAGTTGCATTGCTCTTTCAAATGGCGTCTTCCTAACTATTAGTTGCATTGAACCCTGACAAGTGATGACTTCATACCTTTTAGTTGCATTGCTCTTTCAAATGGCGTCTTCCTAACTATTAGTTGCATTGAACCCTCTAAAGTAGTGTCTTCTTACCTTTCAGTCGCCGTGAGCCCCAAAAACTATATCTCTACCGTAAACCGTATAACATATAACACGTACCGGGTGACGAATAATCCCGGTTCCCCAATTACCTTGAATCCGTGCACGAGCTGCAGCTTGTCCGAGTCCTTGATGCTGTCGAGCACGAGCTGCACGTCGGCGGTGAGCGCGCGCACGCGGTGGAACGACGCGATTAGAGTCACGGGGATGGTGCCGTCCGCGTCCATCTTGCGACGGAGAAAGAAATCACGCGCCAGGTTGTCCGGACTGAAGTAGTATTCGCTGTGAGATGAGAAAAAAACATTGCTTAAGCATATTTCGACTGATTGAAAAACAACAACAACATAATATTTTGTAAACACGGACAATATAACGGTGTATTTTATGAAATAGAAATACATTTATTGGTAACAGAAAACATCTTATAGCTACTCAGATTATAAATACTTACTGCTAAATGCTTTCGGGCCCTAGCCCTAGGTCCCAACTCAACACAGGAATATAATATCAAAATAATGTAATAATGTTAGAGTTGCAATGTCCCGTGTGTTAAAACACTTGGTTTGGTTGGGGGGCGTCCATTAATTACATGAGGTGTTCTAGGTGGGCGGGGATCAAGCTAAATCTTTCCAAATCTCACACGAGGGAAAGGGTTTTTGGCAAATAACACGTAAATATTTTTCTCGCAGAAAACAGTGTAAGACAGTGTATTTTTATGGTCATAAATTTCAAAATCGTGACACTGAAAGGAAAATAATTTGTTTTTTTTTTTCTATTAATAATCCAACACGTTTACAGGTCAAATAGAAGTTTTGAAGAATCTCGCGTGAGATTAGGGTAGGGTGGAGGGAGTGGGCGCGGTCGAAAAATTCTCAAAAATGCCTCACGTAATTAATGGACGTCCCCTTGTATGCAGAAAGTTAAGCTTTAGCAATACCGGCGGGTTTAGCGAATTACCAGTTTAAGGTAAGAGGTGCGAGCAGTATTCCGTGCTCTATTGAATTTGTGCTATAATAAGGAGTGCAACTGTTCCTACGTCCTTTCCACGGACCCTTGGAGAAGATACCTAGCTTTTTGGCTGCTAGGTAAACAAAAGCTATAGTTGACGTAACGCTTGTTTTGAAAAAAAATGACGACAATTTTAACGAAATATCAACAATGAACTATGAGGAGGTATTCTTTTGAAACAAAAAAATAAACAAAGATGGACTTGCGGTAGGGGAAAACTAGGGTTGATATTTGACAGCATTAAAATGGCGAACTGTCAAATATCGCGCATTTGCTTGCTCTAGTTTTCCCCCCTTTATGCCTAACGCAACAGCAGCAACTGATATACAGCTGGATACTCACATCTGTTTCTTGATGAGGTCCTTGAGCGTGGCCTGGTCGAGTCCCAGTCCGTAGGGCGCCGCGGTGGCGGTCGCAGCTCCGTAGTAGAAGGCCTGCGCAAGCGGTGGCGCTAAAGGCAGCTGCGTCAGCTGGCTGTACGGCACCATCACCTGGGGAAGCGCCGGTTGAGCCACGCGCAGCTGTGCGGGACGGGAGGGACGGTTACACCGTGAACAATGATGATGGTGATGCGATTGCGTGGTTTTGGTAATCATATTTAATCGTGACGTCATTTATTTTTTAATTTTCATTCATTTCCCCGGACAGGTTAAACATTTGTGTGCATGAACATGTCTGTTTGACCTGTGTCTGGATGTTTATTATATATACATAAGTATGTATATCAGTCATCAGGATACCATAGCACAGGCTTTGCCTAGTTTGGGACCTGAAGTCCTTTGTGTGGATGTTGTGCCATATAATAATTGTAAACAAAAAGTTTTCAATGTATGTTTGTGAAGAACGCTTTATGTCAACCATGTCTACATACTCGATTTTTGACCAATACCACACAATACAGTTTGAAAACACCATGATAAGAAATATATATAAATAAATAAATAGCATCGTATTATAGATACATGGATACTTTAGTAGACGTTTAATAAGAATGTACCATAATGTATCAAGCCAATATGAAACTTAAATTGATTTTTGAGTACCACAATACTAAAGATAATATATAAGATAATATGAATAATATTATAACAGATTTTGCGAAATAGTGAAGATGATACAAAATACTCATAATGTTTAGAATCATGCGTATACCATATTACATGATACCATGAATGATTATATGATATCATATAATTTACGTACTGCCTTGCTCATAATATTATAACTTTTTAAAGCATTTTATTTACAAAAATGTTATATTTTTTTTAATGTATATTTCAGACATAAGAATGTATTTAATGTAATGTATAACACATACATAGTTTAAAATATGTTTATATAAAATAAATATGGTTATGCTTTGTTTCAAACAAATATTGAATGTTTTGAAAAAAAAATAAACATAATTTTGATTAGATGATAAGATTGTTAATAATGGTCAGTTTAATGTTCATTAATGAATGGTAGTTTATATCCCAGTGAGGATGTAATCCCAAATGTAGTTAGGTAAATTTTGAGGGACAAAACGACCCTTGATTCGAGCCGATCGCCCCAATTTAACTAAGCTACAAAAATATAGCGACACATTCGAAACAAAATTAGGTAACTATTTAATAATAGTAAAATCCGCTTTTATTAGTAACTGAGTAATCAGTATACAAAAGGGTCAAGGTCTAAAAGATTTAAAGATTCAGTCACACTGATGCAAACAACTTGCAACTTCAACACCCTATTTTTAACCAGATTGATAAATAGAACGATTAGGGTATTTTCATGCATGCCTAGCATAGCCATCACGAACAGCGCAGAAATCGGCTGAAATACTCTCAAATTTTAAATACCCTTCCCTCCTCTCTTTTCTTCCTTCCCCCTTCCATGACATTTATAATATTGGCATGCTGCAAATTGCTTGAATAGAGTGACCAAATATTCTTTGAGAATATGTATATTAACATAGGAACTCTCATCGATTCCATCGGCACACACTCTTTAATTCACAACACATAACATTACTCCCAAATGACTCACAACACGCAATCACTCACAATTAAATGTCTTTAATACACTGTTTTTAATTTAACAGTCTTATATTTGTTTAATAATTTACCAACCACTAATAACTTAACGGATTTGTAGTAACCATACACTAACGCCACTCACACTCCACAGCACACTATGTTTCGATTCACAAAACATTCATTTTTACTCAATACACACTATTCCTTGCACACAAGTCCACACACACACTCTACAACTCACAATACGCAATTCACCTCAGAAAACACTCCCATATGACATAGCTGTTGTAAGTCCACATGCTGTTCAAGCTCAGCCAACTTATGATGATAACCATGGAGTAATGCGGCGCGGTGAGTTACGTCAAAACTGACTCGACCCGCGTTTTAGTTCGACTTCTGTTCTGTCTTTCACTGACCAACACTTATTAATTCTGTCAAATGCCTATCCTTCATTCCATTATTTCTTATGGAACACATATTAACGCTACTTACACTCATAACACATCCAACTTACAACACGCTATTTCTTACTCATTACACATAATTTCTTGCACACACGGCCACACACACCCATAATACGCAATACAACACACAACACACTCCCATATGACGTACCTGTTGTAAGTCCGGATGCTGTACAAACTCAGCAACCCTATACATAGGGTGATGTGGTGCGTTGAGTGACGGCATTGCCGACGCGGGCCGAGGCGTGTTGCGTCGGGCTCCGCCCCGGCCGCGTGCTAAGCCGCCGCGGGGTCGGGAGCCTCCACGACGGGCCTCATCGCCGTTTAGAGAATGTGTGTCTAGAAACGGATAAGATTATATGAACAATGGTATTTCTGCGAATCTTTTGAATAGATTTCTGTTTGAATATTAAATAAGTCTGGTAAGTTATTCTTACTGAGACTATGAGGCAATTAAGGAGTAGTTTTCCTAATATTAATATTTTATTATCATCATTATCTTTTAATAAATCAATATTTGTCGATAACATTTGTTGCATACAGACATAAATGCTTTCAGGGGAATATTTGTTAGTAAGATGAATTCAAGAGTGAAAAAATAACTAAGGTTACAGTCGGCATTAAGCGGCACATAAAATAGAGTAACTTAATTGTTTTTTTACCTTCGAGCATGCCATTTTCCTGGCGCGCCGCGTGAGGCGGTCCGTGCTTGCCCGGGCGGGCTGCTTTGACGTCTATGTCTAGTGGCACCCATTTGTGCTTGCCAGACTTGCTACCGCCTTTGCCGGCATTACCTAAAATATAAACGATTATTATTGAGAATTGGAGAGAACAATGCTAATGCTAATTTCAGGCAGAGACAATAGAGAAGTTTACTGAATCATCTACGGAGAAGTTCGCTCTGGTGCCTATTTCTAACGAAGGCTTACGATTGTTATCGGAAGACAAACAACCGGGAATTACATTTTATCCTGCCCTTCACTTCAAGGTCACTCATCCACAGTCGGTCCGGGCAGGAAGTTACTTTTTGCATGGGTGATCGTTTGAAAATATCTCAGCTAAGTAAATATGCTCACCAGCAGCCTTGGCTTTGTCGTGTTTGTCGTGATGCCTGTCGATCGGCGTGTGGTGATTGTAAACCTCCGAAGGCTTCGGCGGCGGGGGCTGATGCTGCTCCGGAGGCATACGCTCCGTTTGCTCCTGGATGAGAAAGATAATAAAATTTATTTGATCTAGAAAACATAACAATAAACACATCTCACACATACGAGTTAGAATTCAACTCAGCATAATGCTGGTTGGAAAAAAAACAAAGAATGTGGATAGTGACTTGATAATGCATTTTTAATTTTCCAGTTTCTTGTATACCTCCTATAACCTCTAAATTTAACCGAGCGAGAGAAGAGTCTCTCGAGTTCGTATGTTTGTATGTCTCCTGAAGTTTCGTACTCGCATACAGGTCTTGGTGTCCATTCAACTTCGACTAAACTTAGTGTTTTATATTTCCCACAGTCCAAAATATTGAAAAAAAAAATTCTAAACTGTGGAGGCTACACAGGGACACCTACTATTGGTCAAAACACAGCGCCATAGAACCGTCTGACACAAAAAGAAAATATAGAAGAATTTCTCCGTAGAACAAAATATGAGTACTCACAGTGTTGCCATTGTGATGCGAGCAGTCGGCGTCTTGAGGCGGCGGTGTGGAGTGACACCTGGCGGCGCCCGTCCCCGCCGCGCCAAGAGTCGGCCAGTCGCCGATGTCAGTGAAGTCTGACGCCTGTGGACAAGAACATGCACAGAATCAGTAATAAAGTCAGCGAGCAAAGTACACTAGCACACTTTTATATTCTCGTCTCACTCGTCTAATCTGCAGAAGACTAGGGAAGCAGAACGTTGGTCGACCGTTGGCAAGGTGGGTCAAAGACATAACTGTCACGGGTCCAGCCTAAACAAGAGATAGATAACCATCCATACCCAGCAGTAGCATTAAGAAGGCTGTGGTGGATAATCGCTAGAAACAAGATTATTTATACAGATGCTCTGGATATCGCGAATACAGATTGGTTTATTTTGAGATTTCCTCATCACCTACAAAAACGAGGGATAGGATGACATTTCCAATTACCTGTCCATCATTTTCAACCTTTGCCCAGCTTCGCCTGGATCGCGACTTCCTTTTAACGGCAACGCCGGCCGTCATACTACCGTCCGTCACTTTTGACTCTCGTTTGACACTCACACTGACATTTTACACTCTGTTTGACACATTATAGCGCCATTTTAACACTTCACACGTTCACTGGATTGTTATGAAGTTTGTTTTTCGAACGCTAAATGGTTAAATAATAGTAAATGTTTGTCTGGTAACAAAAGTTTGAGAAAATGAGTTGAAACAACAAATATTATGTCAATTACGTGTTGGAAATGTATTGAGAATAGGTCGTGGCGTGATTCAGTCAAGCTACACGATCATCACATCACATGGGAACCAATTAAATTTAGCAGTTCCAATATCTTTGCCTCCAAATTAGTTTCCGTAAATAGGCACTGGGCATATTTTTTTAATTTTCTATCAATGGAAGTCTCTACCAAATGACATATCTGTACGCATCCGTTCAACAAGCTGTCACATCGCAGTATTAACGCACTTTCATGCAGAAACTCTTCAACGATTAAGTATTAGTATCGACCAAAAAAGTTGTTCGCGACCTCGAATTACAAAAACTGTTCTACTAGTTCAAATTTGTATAACTCTATAACGTCTTGACTCTGATGTAACCATGGAAATATAATTTCCACAGAGCCAATTTATAACCATAGCTCACACACACACTCACACAGTTTCACACAGCAGTGTGTCATCCTAATGTGAAATTAAATGTCATGCAGTTATCACACGTTATAAAATTATGCGAAAATTTGTTTGTTGGTATTTTTAGCACGGCGACAAGCTATTGATCTTACGAAGCGAAGGCCTCAGAGTCAGCGAATATAAGTCAAAGTCAAATATTTGTTGTGTCAAAAAGATAATTGCAAATTCTATGACAATTTAATTAAAAATAAAACATAAATATAACTAGGTTTTTCGTATTCTTATTAGCGAAACATTTCGTCCCTGCGAAATCAAAGTAATCGACCGGTATTTAGCGCCGTAGAAAACTTCTACCTAATTTCGAGGAAATACTTCTGCTATTGAAAATCCTTTACGTATAAAACTTTAAAAAATTGGCAATTCTGGTCCTACGACTTGGACCAGAATTACCAAGTTTTGACAAAAAAAGTTCTAACCACGACGTGCGAGAACACTATCATTCAAGAGCACCTAATCAATAACCCTGTACAAATTGATAAATTTGCATAGAACTAGTTTATAGACCACGGTGACCCTCAGTTATTGCACAATAGCACACCTGCCGCCACATCATCTGTCAGACTAATGTCAAACCAAATGTCACCTAAATTCCAAACACATCCGGTTAGCGATTCGAGTTATTTTTAGTAAAAATTCAAGACCCAATTTTGAGCTTATCGAACGAGTAAATAATTACAAACATGTTATGGATCGATCTGAACAATTACGATAGATTATAATGAAATTATTTAGTTCTCAAATAAGTGCCGTCACATGTACGAAATAGAGTTTATAATCGTGCTATAATCACTTGTGCTTTCGATCTACCAAAAGGTGAATTTGTCACATAAAAATTATCAACATAAAACCTGAACTATAAACATAATCCGATAGCAATTTATAAGACAAGCGGTGACATTTGCGACAAAAATTAAGGAAGCCATTATAAAACTGGTTTTCGTACTTTTGCTTTATTTATTATTTCTTAATAATAATTATTAATGCAGTTTTTCGATTTAAGTATCTCGTTTTAGATGTCTAGCGGCGGAAAGCTATAGTAGTATAAAAACACCCTTTAATATTTCGGTTTGCGTCCATTCCTTCAGTGTGTCTATTATTAATAGCTTTCGTCGATAATGTCATATGCACTATTAGTAGAAATTATGACTAGAATAATTCTGCAACTATTTTAACACAATTTATTAACTTTATGACCGTTTTTTTAAATAAACTAAACTCTTATTTAAGGTTGTGTTAGCAAAATAAATGACATGGTCGTGTGATACTTTTTAAGTTTCGTTAAAATTGGATGGTGGTAACTTCGACTTGCGAGTACGAAACTGCCAGACACGAAGCACAGACATTTCGCTCGCTCGGTCAATGTAGACTACTAGGCTTCGATACGAATATCTGTGAATTACTAGCATACTAGAGTGCCGTATCGTAATTAACGTAGCAACCGAATAATAACCCACCGGTGGCTATTTGATAACGCATCGTTATCATGTTATTGGTAAAACATAGGTAGATAACTACAACGTGTACCTACCTATTACAACATTTAATTTTATAAAATTAAAAAGTAAAACACAATATTCAGATTCAATGTTTGCAACATCATTTACGAATAACTGTTTTTTAAACGCGGCTATAAAATAGCGAATAAAGTGAATAAATAACATAATCCAAGACATGCGCTAGATATGTGTAATCATATTCATAATTTTATCCAACATTTAGTTAAGTCTAAGTCTAGGAGCCTCTTCGGCTAACTTTAGAAATAAAGATGTGATAATGAAAGAGCAAGCAATGGCGTTAATATTAAATAGTTAGCCGCTTCAACGCTGTCAGATATCAGATAGACGCCATTGCTAGCTCTAGCTTTCACCTCTTTAATGTCTAACGTTAGCCGATAAGGGCAAATTTTTTATGGTAAAGGTACACAACACACCCCACGAAATGTCGCATATTAGTGCCATTCCTTTGACGCACCTAACATGTTCGAGTTGTTAATGTCGTAGGTAAGCATGTATGCTAAAAATAAGTCACCTATATAATTTATCATATTATAAAAAATGACTTTTATTTCTACTATCGAAGTGTTTTAATTACAATGAGTCATTTCATTCTACATGTTCCTAGGCCAAACAGTCACTATTGACCGAAATAAATTAATCATAACATGATATAACACGCGACGATTTGCGAATCCTAATGACATAACCTTAAATTTTAGCCAACGAGACCACGTTGAAACCACGTTGCGCGCGCGCCGGTTATCCCCGTCCTTGTCTGACGCATGACTTGTTTCGACCATCTCTGTCGCACCTAGCAAGTAGTTTACACCCCTCTCGCTCTAACACATGATAAACGTGTCTCTCTCAGTACCGTTCACCAACCAAGGTCGTACGATATCACACCAATCAGCTTTACAATGTAATATGACTTTTGTGATAATATAAATCTTAAGTTCGAAAATATAGTTTCTTGATAATGGCCTTTTGATTGGAAGGTTTTCGCTAATTTATTATGACGCATGATAGGGCTGTGAGTGTGAACGCGAACAGGAAATACGTTTTGATTACGTATATCACCGTATACGAACCTTTTCTCTATCCAAAGGTAGCATGGAAGAGATCCCTTAGAGCTTGAAAAGCCGTCAACTATGGCATTAGATGTAATAATATTCTTTGTGTATTTAATGTTCTGTGTATTCTACAATCAACCGGGAAACGTAATGTAGACCTAAAGGGTGCCCTGCGATAAGATGGAGCAAAGACTAGACCCCAGGCATCAAGGGATAGAAATGATAAGCTCAGAGTCAGGCTGAATGGCATACCTCGGGAGAAGCTTATACCCAGCAGTGGATCAAAGAAAGAAAGAAAAGTATTTATTTACTTTATCACACCATTAATAAAATCAAACTAAATTAATTACCCACTGCTTTCTACCGGTCTCAATTTAACATGCTGGTTGAAACAACCATTGTTGATCTTCAGTTGGAAACGGGATTAGGATACGCTGAAGACAATGTATCTTTCGTTAATGAATTAATCAATTAACGTGATATAAACTTTCTGTTGTAACAGGGCGAATATGTAGAGATGTATAGTGTCACCGTTGAAAGGACTCCGTTGCCTTCCCTATGGAGACCATCAGGTTAGCCGCCGTGGTTTTAGTGGGTAAATATACCACATAACCCGTATATCTTATATGGCACGGCATTCGGGCATATTGAGAAGATCTCCAGGTCCGTGACCAAGCGAAAGAAGTTTCGAAAGAAGACATGCAAGTAATATGGTTTAATTTAGTAGTGATGATGGGCACGTGGTTAGTGAGGTCGATTGCCGTGCAAGAGGTATGAGGTTCGATCCCACGAAATATGCAAAAGGAGCCTGAATACCGATGAAGGAAAACATCGTGAGGAAACCATAGCATAGTGGTATGACGTTTTCTAACGCTCGCCTGGCTAGCTACTAGCACCCTCAAGTTGAAAATCTGTCACCAAGCACCTAGGGTGTGTTCCGGATGTCTTCCTTGAGAGCCAGTGTGTTCCAGACTAGGCATGATCCATCTAGAGCTACAGTGTCGCTGACTGCCATGGCCGTGCGAGCTTGTGGTCAAATGCTTAGTTGTGATGGATGAAAAAAAATATGGTCATCAAAACCACAAAAATAATATGGAAACCGTAGTAAATAACTACGATAGCACGACTCAAGTTAGTCGTATTACATAACTGCCTTGATTTGGCTAGAAATAGATACTTATCGTATATTTTGATTTTATCATGATCGATGACACGCGAGCGTTATTCATTTTTGCCAATTATTTCAAACTAGCTGACACGGCGAACAACGTATCCTAATAGTGCTGTATATTTTTCGCGTTTATACTTCCCTGGACTTCACAAACATTTCAAAACCAAAATCAGCTAAATCGACCAAGCCCTTCTCGAGTTTTAGCGGAACAAACGAACAGCAATAGATTTTTATTTATACAGATAGATTATACGTGCTATTCATAATGCGTGTAAAATCTCAACTTGATAGGAAAGTCGTTGAAAATTTCTAAATGTTGAACGTACAAATAAATAAATCGAACGCACTTGTGCAAACACAAATACTGTTTTCACCACATCCTCAGCAATAGAGTCGTTCACAACAGTAGAGATCACATTCTCGGCAAACAGTCCTTGCTCTATCAGTTCATTTAATTTTTTATCAGTTACCTAATTCTTCAAAAGTCAAGCAACAACCAATAGTCTTGAAAACCCAGAAAGACATTGTGTGCAATTGTGTCCAGTGCACCATTACGACATCAGAGCTATTTTTTGAAACAGATAATAATACGGAATAGCTGAAACAAAATATTAAAGCTTAATTACAAGCTTTTTTCCATAAAAAGTGTAACTATAATGCTCCTGCAAGATAATTCAATCAAACCCTATAATTACTATATAATTAATATACTGATACTATAATTAAACAATTTTAATAAAAAAAATAAAAAAAAATATACTCAAAAATAAAAATATATATAAACAATAAGAGATAAATAAATGACTTCAATTCGGCACACAGAGCTTACTTTACGAAAACATCATTCATGTAATATTCAAACAACATGAGAAGTAGAACACGAAGTACATGGGACCAGCTGGAAAGTACGTTCTTATTAACAACAAAAATAAATTTTCAAATCCCAAGTCCAGCTATTATTGAGAAATCGGAAAACATACATAAATTAAACGCTCCGAAGAATTGAGACCCTACTCTTTTTGATAGGCGGTTAAAAATAATAATCGATCAATTATAGGTAGATATAGATATCTGTCTCATATAGAGTTTACACTGCGAACTAAAAATAATGTGTAAGCAACACAATTCCAACACATCAACGGCCAAGGTCGTACGTTGCGCAATACAGGTATATAATGATATCAAACATCGTACTGTTACACGTATTAACTACCCGCGTACAACATCATGGAAATATGTGACAGTTGAATGTAGGTATGCCTGTAAACTACTACTTTTGTGAACTGTTGACCTTGTGACCACAATATTTTTTGTGGTTAACAAGAGCTGAAACCACGTTTTAAAGTTCCATACCTAAAAGGTAAAAACGGAACCATAACAAACGTCATTTTTTTGCCGTTTTTTGGTCGATATTTAACAGAAATATTTACAGAATATTAAAAAGTATAATTACTTAAAATATAAATAATTAAATTAAAATAAAATAAAATATTTAAGAGGGGCTCTTCAATGCAACAGACGTAATTTATTGCCGTTTTTTGACCCTTATTAATAATGTTGTATAGATAATGGTACGGAACCCTTCTCGCGTGAGTCAAATTCGCACTTGGTCGAATATTTTTTTAAATTTAGTACTGACATTTAAAGCTGTGTTTGTTCATGTCCCTCCCCCTCGAAGTTAAAATGAGTGTGTATCAAACTACCTTATTTTTTTAATGAAATACTCCCCTAAACAAATCCTGAAGATTAAAAGCAATATTGCAATGGTCGTAAAATAAGACTTGTACGTAGGCGAATACCAGAATGTGACAAATATGCAAAACGACAGATGAAAGAAATTTGGTCAAATTCGAAACAGAAACTCTTCGCTCGTTCGGTCAATAAAAATTATCGGTTCATCCATCCATTCGGAAGCTACGAATGTCACAGATGTAAAACTGTGTATAGTATATCTAACACGAGGGGTGTTAAGTATAAGATATATATATATATATTGAGTTAAAGGTTAATAATACCAGTTGTCACGACTATAAAATTCTTCAAGATAACATAATCGTAGACATACATTCCTATGACGCGAGCGCATTTCTCACGAGACATCCGCGACTTTCGGGCGGCGTTTCACAAAATTGCACGACCGAACGAAAATGCAAAATGTCCTGGCTGCACGACAACCACTTGCAGACAATACGGATCACCTCGTGTGTTGGTGCTAGTTACCTACTCCACCGTTAAACAGCTAGCCAGGGCTATATCTAACAGAATGCTGTGGCAAACATACCTAAGTCCAGTAGGGGCTGAATAAAGATTAGATGATTAGAGAGGAAAAAAACTAGTATTGTATATATATACCCTTCAATAAAAAAATCCTTAATGACTAAAAATTAGAAAAACTTGACGAAACTTGGTGTGTATTGAAAACATCTAGTTTCATCAAAATTGATCGGAAACTACGACCTGACGGATTTTAGGAGACTTACAACATACATCTTAAGTGACAGACGAAAGAAAAACTTACCCGACTCGAAGTAGAGACGCATCGCTCGCTGAGTCAATTGTTAGGCAATCGATAAGACAGCAACCGGCTGCCGAACTAAATTGCCAAAAGTACGGCACAGACTTAGACTGCAACTGTAGAAAGGTGAAGGCCGTCCAGTGTCTACGTATGTACATGTATGTTATGTATCTACATTATTACTTTTATATCCCAGCTGTGTTGTAGACTTTTTAGAGATCCGTACAGTGATAATTCTCCGTGTCAGTTTGCAAACTAAGTACGCGGACGAACCGCGAAGTCCAACTCGATGGCAACTAATCACTAGTTTTAATAAATTAAAAATAAGATGACAATTTGTAATTCAATTGTTTTAGGACGACTTTAAGCCAGAGGTTTTTGCTTCAACGTTTTTTCTACTCACAGATTTCAGAATTCCAAAACGAGGTACAAGTATAAAAGCGGTACTCGTACTCCATTCGAGTGTATTACTTTTTATGTTTTTTTTTTCAGATTTATCGGTGTGGACTCGATTTGCAAAAAATAGTTTTATTATCTGAAAGAGTATATCTTAATTTTATAAGAATCGGTAAAGAGGCACCTGCCGTAATGGAACTAAGTAGTCTTTTTTTTTTATAAGGATTATTATTCCTTCGGAACACCAAGCGCTTCGACCCGTAACTCTTAGCCAATACTTTATACGAGTAGAAATTGTTATTTGAATATGGTTCTCGAGGCAACAAATGTATGGTAAAATGGAGTTATCTGCCATATCTGCCGGATTGAACGGCGGAATATGTTTTGAATGTGAAATCTTTTGAATATGACGTAGAAACTTATCAATGATCGACAATATTTTTCACATTGTCTAAGGAGCAATGTTATTATACAACATGCGGTTAAGTCAAACCACTGAATCGAGTACTGAAACCCGTTCACACTAAATATAATCAAACCGCTCCAGGCGCCTTTGAGAAATTGGATTACATGCATAGAGAAAATTACAGCAGCATTTTACTGCCGAATTGAGGACCTTCTTTATTGAAAACTATTAATTATCGAGATTTTGCCGTGAACAATTTAACGTACGGACGTCACATCACACTAATATAAGGCGAAAGATCGTATGTGTGTGTTTGTTCGTTTCCCCTTCACACTTGAACGTCTGAACGGATTTGGATGAAATGTATTCCTGTAGAATAGTCAAATATCAGCGGGTAACACCGCGGTGAGCAGCTTATAAGTGTAAGTGTCAGACATTCGGCCGGGCGCAGGCTCGGCCCACTGTTTACAGTGTACTGTATGCGAATGGCACATTGTCACCATGTGTTCATATAACAACGTTGGAAACACTTGCACTGATTCACTCAACACTTCATAATAAACTCTCACTCTCAATATTGAAGCTCAATATCACATGAATGTAATGTACAAAATAACTAGTAGTTCTGCGAACCTTTCATCTCGCGACTCAATTATTTTGCTACTTAAGAAAAATTGACAACCTCTTGACCACTTTTTAAATTTATCCTTTTTTAAACTTCCATGCACACAAATTGTCAGACGATAGTTAAATTTGCAAGATTCGAAACAGAGACGCTTCGTTTACTCGGCCAATTATTCGATTTGCCATATGCAGTCTTGAAAGTCTAACATCTTTTATTCTAGAGAGTATTCAGAATTTATGTAAGACTTAGCAATACAAAAAAAAACGTGTGACATTCTGTGACCTCGAGGACGTTGCTTCTGCCCATGTCAGTTCCATATCGTTCACTGAATCGTTAATCCGATCAGACCAAGATTTCATCTTATGACATAACGTTGTGAATATTAAGTGTTTACGAGAAACTTACACGTTGTCATTTTATTTATGATAGAGCTAAGCATTCTAATAGAGTTCCGAAAACCTTAAGGTCTTTTAACGGCATTCATTGCCTTATTCAAATCAAATCAAATATGAATTTATTGTACACTAAAAAAGTAAAAACGGATTTTTATTTAGGACTAGCTGACCCGGCGAACTTCGCACCGCCTAACATGCCTATTCCTACCGCCTATGCCTATGATCGCCCATTCATGTTTTTCACCTTTTAAACCTTCCTTGGAGTACGACAAATATTTCAAGGCCAAAATCAGCCAAATCTGCCCAGCCGTTCTAGAATTTTGCGAGACAAACGAACAGCAATTGATTTTTATATATAAGAAGATTAGACTTTAAGGCGCTGTGAATTCGATAGGACACTGGATAATAAAAAAAATCTTAATATCTTGGATAGACACCGCTGCCGCTGATAATGTAGACCTTATTAAGTTTACGTAATGAATGATGTGGTAACAAAACATGGCCCATAGGAACTATACTTAGCACAGGTTGCTTGTAATAAAAAAGAACACTAGAATCACTCTGGCATTTGTGTCTTAGAGAGGAAACTGTTGCCTTGCAAGACAGGATATGATAAGACCAAGTGCGGGGCATAGTGAGAACAAGGTACTTTCAGTGCATCCCAATATTTAATATCATAAATACGAAATGTGTTTGTTAGTCAGTTTGTCCTTGAATTTTACAGCTACCAAATGACTGATTAACTTTACTTTTTGCACAGAGATAGATCGAGAGCCGGAGCTGCCATAGGCTACACATTTTCTCACATAATGGAGGCGAAGCCGCGGGCAAATGCTAATTATACATATAAAAGAGTAAGTCCAGACTGATTAACTGATATTTTTTTGGAAACAACGCTTAACCTAAACCACTGAAGCTAATGACATGAAATTTACAGAGTGTATTCATTATAGGGTGTAGCGGTGCACTAAGAAAAGATTTTTGGGGTTTTACCCCATTTTAATTCACGGGCAGTCGCGTGTGATTGTTACTAGTTAATTTATATAACCGACCGCTCCCCGATATTACCAAAATTATTCGTAACCGCGCAAATCGCGCTTAATAAAACTCTATTATGATTCATCTCATGCCGGTCACTCTCAATTTACTGTCGTAAGGAAAATCGTTGTTACCCCGACTCCGATCCCGAGACGGTTGTATGTAACACTGTCAGAGCGATACATATCATTACAACAACAAACTGACACGTTTTAAATCGTGTGCATGAGGGCAGATACACGTAGATAATAGGAAAAAACATACCTATTACAGAATTGGTAGCTTGGAAAACCCAGTCCGTTGATGTATTGCACAGCTCGACCTTCAGAGACATAGGTTTGCCGGCCTTATGTTATTATTTATGCCCTTTTTAAGCTCGAATGTTGTAAATTGTAGACAATTATAATTACCCTTGCCCTTTTTAATTTGCATTTTGTATCTAGTACAGTATTTATACTTCGAAAGAGAGAAGTGAAATTCTTCTACGAACGCACGGTTTATTTTGCAAACTTAGCTTATGTATTTGGGTTGTTCCATCGTCATGAAACTAAATAGGCGACTCCTTTTTTATTTATACTACTCATTTTATATTTATTTTTTTAAATTTATATCAGAGAAGATGTTGTCGAGAGCGTTGTTTAATTCGAGATGAATTACTCTAGTAGAAAACCTTTTTGATTTCAAACTAATATATATTTTCATGTTCAGATTAACCTATGCTATTTTTATACTTTATTATATTATATTAATTTCGTGTCAAGCTAAATAAAATTCTTGCAAGCTTCTGGATTCGATTCGACTCGGTGGATTCGTTACAGCACGTGTTTGGCCCTTCGAATCCAATTCGAACTAACAGAGCGGTCCCTTCTAAAATGAGACGTGTTTTTACATAACAAATTATGCGAAACGAAATAACCACTTTCACTATGGCCCAAACGGCTTCCGTGTCTGATAGATTCGAGAGAAAAAAAAAACAAAAGTGATTTTGTATTCATAGTTCATAGACACGATGCGATCGAGGTTTGGTTCGGAACGGCGAGACCGGTAGTGGACGAATTATAAAGTGGTACGGTGTAATTATTTGTGCAGGTCTGGAAGTAATAGTATGTGAAAGAAGAGGTTTATGTCCTGTAGTGAATTATATAACCAGTTGTTCTACGAACTGATGACCTATATGGCGACCACAATAATTGTTGGCGACTTAAGAATAACAACCATTTGATAAATTTTTTCATATTGAGAATTATTATTAAGGGCACCGTACATTCCACTTTGTCTACAAATCACCCAGGTGATATCACTCAGGTGATTTGTGGTGATTTTTTGTACCCATAACAATATTTTTTCATGACTGTCAAACATTAATGAAATTTAAATATTAATTGCGTCCCAGCAAATTTTCTCCACAATCAGAGAGAGAGAGAGAAAATACTTCATTAGATAAAATCATCTTTTTAACAGACAATTACAAAAATAGAAGATTCTGAAAGAGATTAAAATCTCCAATCTCATTTCATATATAATCAACATTATAAGTTAATCAATATTCAAGATCAGAGATCCTGTTACCAGTGAGAAAACTTGTTTCGTAACCTTACATGGGAAAATGTCAAGCCAAACTGGCAAGTTCCTTCGTCAGAGAAATAAGAGCAAAATGGTAACACCACGTACAGCGATATAATTGATTGCAACTATGTAACAGAATAAATATACCGATTATGTATAACTTCCAAAAACTTGCAACTTAAAATAAATAATAGTTTAATAAAACTAAAAAAATACGCTTTTTATAAAAAATCCAACTAAAAAATACAAAATAAATTTTAAAAAATAGTGTAAATAAGAAAAAAATATATTTTTTATTGTACAAAAATCGTGGGGTGCACATGGTGTCAATAGTTATAAAAATTTTATTAACAGATATTGGTAGAAGGATTATCATTTTGATAATATCTTAAAAAGCACCCCACGCTTTTTTTACAATAAAAAATTTTTTTTTTCTTTTTTACACTATTCTTAATTAAAATTTAAAAAAAAAATATTTTCTATTTTTTATTTGGATTTTCTATAAAAAGCGTATTTTTTTAGTTTTTTTTTAAACTACTATGTATTTTTAATTTTTTGGTCGAATTTTAATATTTAAATATTAGCCTGGTAGATTCCTTTATTGGTCTTGACGCAGACCTTCCGGGTCTCAGGAAAACAAAAATCGCTGATCCTGATTATCCTAGTAAGGGTAACGGGTCACAATGTTTAAAATATGGAATTGTCATCGGTCCTTAATAAGTTTGCCGAATTTTGAGTTAATCCGACGTTTTGAAGGGGGTTAAAATCATGTTCAAAGATTCCGTTACATACAAACATACATACGTCTGAAGCTAATAAAAAGCGTTTAAAAATGTATACTCGTAGTAGTCATTTAATGTATTCAAATAAATAAACAAGAAATTAAAAAAATTTATTATCACCCACTTCAAATCCGTCAGTGCCGTGTGAACCCATAACAAAAAATAGTTTTTTAGTTCTGTACTGGACCGATCTTTGACAAAATGTATATACATAGTATTGGTTATGCAACACTGTAAATTTCATTTATGTTATTATTCAATACAACTTTAAATTATCTAAGAGGAAATTATTAGTAACGTAAGTATTGCGCGCCGAATGGAATTCGGTTAGCACTATTTCAAAGTGTGACTTGTCTCCATTCCTATTCGAATAATAAAAAGAACTTAACATTGTCTCTTTGTGCCTCCATCAACTAACAAAATGTTATAGAAGGATACAAGAAACACTAAATTTTCTTTCTTTTTACTTTGACAATTAACGCCGACGGCTAGAGTAAATTGTGACGTAATCTCCGAACGCTGAACTATATGCTACGGTACATGTTGTTGGTTGCTATGCAATTGTCTCGGTGAATTGTTATTACATAAAAACATGTATTTATAAGCAATAAGTTTACATGTATTACACAGAAATATGATAATATAATAATAATAAAATAATAATATAATAATAATATGGGACAACTTCCACACCTAGGTCTTCAGGTCCCAAACTAGTCAAAGCCTGTGCTATGGTAACCTGATCACTGATATACATACTTATATATATAATAAACACCCAGACACAGATCAAACAGACATGTTCATGTCAAATGTTTAACCTGTCCGGGGATCGAACCCGGGACCAGCGGCGCAGATGGCAGTGTTGCTACCAACTGCGCCAACCGGGCAGTCAAAGATCGTTTGTCCTTCCTACACGCAATTAGCTTGCAATGATATCTTTCGTCTCCGTTGAAAGAGTGAAACTAAATATGCAGACAAGCAGGTTTATTAGTGATGTTTTTATTCACCATTTAAGCCAGTGTTAATTAATGTATAATTAGCACAAGATTCAAAAATTCTGATGTTTGTGCCAGACCAGGGTTCGAACCGTCGCGATCTCTCTTGAAAGGTTCACCGATAACGCTAACCCCTGTTTACTATTTACTGAAGGTCCCCTAACTATGAGCATGTGCTCATAGTATACGTGTTAAACCAAAGAACATAGCTAGTCTAACTAGTTCGTATAGGTCTTTATGAAATGCCGTACCTAGAGTAAAAGCCGGCTCTAATGTCTCTGTCTAACTTTTAATTTATCACTCACTCTGTCCCGTTCTATGTCATTAAAAAGCTAGTAAGATAATGCAACCGGTCTGATAAGGTATTCAATAGCTATATTATGGATATGCGGTAGGTACGGGGCAGTGTAAATGGTTAAAATAAGAATTTTATTGCTTTTACATAGCTGTGAAATGGCAAATTCAATGGTAGAGTATTTTTCATCTTTATCTCTTTATTGGCAAGACATTTAAAATTAGAAAGTTTTAGAAAAACTTGACAGCCAGTACTTAGTCAATTTCTATCTACAATTTTAATTGCAATGGTTGATGTACTATTCATTCGCATAAGTGTTTCCTATTTGTCGCGAAACTTTAATGCCAACCATTGTTAATCTGTGAACGAGGAACCGTGAATAACATTAACGGTCTTATTATTAACGCGTCTTAACCTTTAAACGTCCCTTGTCTTGTTGTATCCGATTGAGAAACTCACGCGTCAAAACAAGACAAAAAACGTTTAAAGTTAATAAGCGTTTATTAATAAGACCGTTACATTTATACGCTTATGTGAAATATGATTTGAAAATTTCCCACAAGTTCCATTGACTAGTCCCATAATGAGACCACGGAGACTATGTGTCACGTTAAACATTGTAATAAAGGTTCTGGGTAAAGCTAAGCCACATATTTTGACTGAGTTCTAGAGTTTGTAAACTCAGCCCTTGTAAGAGTTAGAAGCTTGGCTCTAGACGACATCTGTGGTTTCATTTTTGAAACGTTCGAATGAATTAATTACTCGATAAAGACGTCACTAACAAACGATATGCAGGAAAGTAGCATTCTTGAAAATTCATAACCTTCGCTAACAATACGAAATGAAATTCACCGGTGGTTTCTTTCACACGTGAATCTTGAATTCATACGAGCGAGGGTCCCCGATAACTTTTTGTCAGAGCGACATTTAATTTTAAAGGAGTAAGAGTCGCTCGATACCTTTTCAACAATTCAGTTATCTTATACCAATACCACAATTTTATACAAAATTATAAAATTTCACACAGAATATTGAAACAATTACAAACATCTCAAAATATTGTCAGCAAGAAATATGCATGCATTTAAAAAAAAATTATAACATTTTGTCAAGTTTTAAAGAACTATTATTTGAATTAAAACGAATATAATAAAAAATGTTTTTAAACGCTTTATAATCAGCACATTAGGTGTTTCTAACAAACCACAAACTACTGCCTTATCTGTGACCCCATACTAACTACAATCACAAACAAAAGATTAGATAACAAATTACTGTAACAACTAACAGCAGTTTTGAACAATCGTTTCTTTTACCGAGCACGCAACGCGCCTATTCTTCGAATCCCACAATTTTATTTTCATATTTTAGTATGCACAATATGTTAGTCCTTCGATCGAGGTCCTTCGATTGTAGGTGGGGGGAGTCATCCGAAAAATGGGGAAAATTGCACAAAGTTTAACAACTGTGTATCAGCTACGGAACACGACTGCGGGAAGTACGGGGGAATATGCTACGGCGCCATTTATTGGACAATTTCAATAATATTTAGTATGAAATATGAAAAAAAAAACGGTCAAGTGTTTTTTTACAGTCCGCTAATAAATATCTCTAAGATATTTAGATCGCGGAACTTTTTGTTATCGTAGAGTCGTGTCAAAACTAGCTTATCCGCGCAGAAAAAAAACGCTAGTCTGAAATCGCTATAAAACCTTGAAACTCATCACCACTAAAACACGCATGGTTTAAGAATATAGATACATTTTAGTGTAACAATCACGAGGAATCGATCACGCGAGATTCGTGCGAATTAGAGGTCAGCGGTGTGTAGCTTGATGGCGTGATCGAGCGGATTCGAATGCTAAGGGTGCAAAATTTTCATACTAAAGGCGCATCATTATACGTCAGAACGGCATAGATCACCCAATATTTACTCGCGACCACAATCGTTTTGCGATTCCTAAAAACAAAATAATCTTTTTTCCATATATAGAATTTTTTTGGTTGTGTATTATGAACCGGTAAACGGCACCGAAGAAAACTGCCCCTATTTTGAAGAAATACTCAAATTTAGAGAAATACTACGACCTATACGCGAGCACGCAATTTTACATACAAACTGACATTTGATTTGAATAGTATATTGAGTCGAAGTAGTGACGGTTCGCTCGCCCGCTCACTGAGACCCCCTGGTAGTCTCTAACCTAGACTGTCAGCGATAAAAACGCGATATGACAGTGCAGATAGCGAAAGGTCAGTGTATAATATCAAATGATCAAATGAAACTCCGCCCGGCATTGTGCAAGCGAATCTGGTAATAAACCGAAATGAATATATTATATTGCGACACGCCAAGACGGCTGACCGTTCGATTGCGAAAACTGTTTTGATGCTTCGCACTGTAATTATTAGTTCACTGCCATTAGGGTTAGTTGTATAAAAAACATTAAAGAACATAGAGAAAAACGCATGATACTTTTAAAAAAATATATTTCATTTTGACAGGCACAACTTACGTTATAAGAATGTCATCTAATCAGTCAGAAATCGTAATTTATTCGCAGTTTTACATATCCTTGTAAGTATATAGAAATAATCAGAGAAACTTTGAATATTTTATCAAAAATACTCCAAGATTCCCGATGCCTAGTACAACTAAAGATTCGTATAATCTGTATATATATTATTATATACGTTTTGGAAACTATACATTTTTTGTAAATAGGTGCAAAGAAAGTAATGGTTTGATTGTTTTAAAAGGACGGTAAACGGGTTATTGCCAACGAGTGACTAGTGAAAGCCCACAAACTCAACCAACCTCAACTTTTCGTGGTGGGTGTATTGAAAACGTCCTTTGTGCGTCAAAGGCAAATAACGTCAGTAGCAAGCAAGCCTTATTTGTGGTAATTATACAAGAGAGCGGTCACGTCGATTTCGTTCCTGCATTGACGATTATAAAATCAGCTGTCCGAATGGCCGAGCCTTAGTTAAATTAATAAAAAATCGCTACTTAACGACTAAGGTTTTCCAATTAACAATAGTAATTCTTATTGTTAGGCAATGATTAAGACTAATTAATGTATTGTTTGATAATGAAATTTGCATAACGGAGAGGAAATAAAAATGTACCTATTCAAATTTACAGTTGTTAATCTAAAAAATTATATAACTACAGCTACTACAGTCAATATGTCCGATATTTTTATGTTACTGCGTGATGGATAATATTTGCGAAAATACGAAAATACTAAACATTGGAAAAATTGTATTATCTATAATTGACGACAAATGTTTAATGGTATCATTTTTATGCATGCACATTAAGTACGATTTAATGACGCGCCAAAGAATTGGCACTTTCCAGACGGCCATGCAAGTGATGACGTAAATAACGCCTATAATTTTATAAAGGTAAGCGAGGTGTAAAATATAACAAGTAGATCTAGTACAAGCCTATTTACTCTTGAAAATATGAATTTATAATTCCTATAAACAGAGCGGGTGGGAGTTAAAAAAAACTTTTATAGTGCAAATGAAGGATATTTAAGTACTTACGAGAGATTCCGTCCCCACTTACAGAGGTACGTCAATTAGTAGATGCGTTGAACGAACTAGTAAGCTAGCACTGATCAGTCCGTCGAGGGTTATTTTCATTACCATTGCCTTATCTATGTAACATTCCGTTGCCGCTAGGTACTCGTGGCTTGCAAGTAATCTTGAAAGTCGTATCGCGCATTCTCCATGCACATTTGATAAATCAGGTTCCAATATGTTTGTGGTTTGCTAACATTTTATTTATCAAAAAACAGAACTTTGCTGGAAAAGTGTTTACATGACTAGGAAGTTGAATTTTAATTTTAAAAATTTGGTTATTTATTATTGATAAATTTATACATCACAATTACATAAATTAATTTTTGTAATTGTATTGAACGACATCGTATTCAACGCGAGCGTAAACGTTAAACTCGTGACGTGTGGTGGGCTCGTACGTCAACTGGCCCCGCTCAAACTGATCCCCGGGTTTCAGTTGATCTAGTATACATTCGAATCGGTCAATTACTGATCCAGCTATAAAATTTTCTTATCATCCCCTACTAAGGCTACAATAGTCAATCTTTTATGTTAAGCAATTTACCTCCCTCGTATAACAATGTACAACTGTTTCTTGAACGAGCCAGCAAAGCTACTCGTGTGTGTAGCAGAAGAGCTACATAAACAGCGAAATTGGAGCTGATGACCGGCAATTAACAATAAAAGGCATAAAATTTTTCGCCGATTAGCCAATTTATAAAAACGCCACAAGCCATGCGTATCTACACATTTAAACGTAACTAATCGTTTTTTTTTAAATAATGTAAATTTTCAAGTCATGTAACATTTACTATAGCTAGCCACGGTGTATCAAGTTTTGAAGCAAAAAATAAAGCAAATGCATCGATAAACCTTCTGCTTATATAATTATTCCTCTTCGATCGGAGGTTGAACAGCATCAGGGCAATTCTAACTATAGAGGATACCGATCTGAAGAGTCATGTGATGCTGCTGCCGAACCACTCGCAGATCCTCAGCCAAGAATGTCGTCTCTGGTCTCCGACATCGGTAAATAGCAGGCGTCATTCACCGATATATTTACCTATTTCTATTCTATTTAGTACTCACATACCTAACTACAGTACAAACTTATAAAGGTAAACCACGAAGAATAAATAGTTCGAACAGAATTTCTGAATGTTTAAAGTGAAGAGGTCGTCATTGGTTCATAGATCTAATATAGTAATACTCGATTTTACATTATATGTACAGATAATAACTTTTAGAAATTAACATCTGCATGAACTAACTTCCTACTTATTAAGTTTTAAAGTTTCATTTGGATTGTACGTCGTCCGTCAAGTTCAGTTAAAGTCACTTATATTTTTAAATTCCTCCCAATATTTGTCAACTTTGACCAAAGCGTGATAAAAATACCACTGAACAAATTTGATTTAAACATTATTTTAACCATCGTGGACACAGTATAGAGACTTTAATGGAACGTAATAAACAGGCAACATATTGAACATAAATAATTCGACGGCTCGCCGTCCACAACGCTAGCAAACACTTGGCAGTGAATTCAATACACCCTTATCACAACAAAAACCTATTATACTTCGTTAATCGCATATGTAACACTTGAATCGATAACAGTTGCGCCGCTCTAATCCCGATAATACAATAGAGAGAAAGAAAAAAATTCGATACGCAACGTAGCAATAGCAAAACATTTTGTTTTAAAACATAATTTTGTGTCACCAGAACAAATTAGATAATATTTATTTTTCCGTACACAAATTAACCACACTCAATCCAAACTGACACTGTAACGTCCCACAATTGGTAGGAAATTATAAGGGCAGAAGTCTTTTGTGAGAACCAAACGAGTTTTTTGAATTTGGAATTAGTGATTCTCGATTTGAAACGGCGCGGGAAAAAGCGCGACCGTCCACGGCGCGACTGGTCGGGAGACTGGCTTAGGGATGCGACACGCTCACCAACGTGTCTTGAATTCTATTAACCGATTAACGAGTTGGAACAAACTCGTTTGTTTACGTGCTCACGATATTCAAAAATCGAACACAAAGATTTCTAATCATTGTTTTTTTATTCAGCACACGTTGTTAAAGTAGACAAGGCTCTTAGATCAACGTCTAGGCCCATCAATCAACGCTTGTTTCCTATATTTATGTAAGCGAGAAAATTTGTATCGATTTTCGTAAATATTGTAGGTAATTTATTGCTTCGATCGTGCTGCGCCGTAGCCTTGAGACGACGTAGTACGACGCTAAATATAGCGTACGTCTAATCTAGCAACTGTAGCATTATTTGATGTTACATATTTTTTTTAAAACAATAGTATTATCTAAATTATGAACTTCGTAAGTTTTACTTACGTCGTCATCATCTGGCAGAAACGATTGGTTATGTATTTACAATGTCATTTGATAAACTTGAAACAAACTACTCCGATTTATACTTTACGAACTAGCCACCGATTTTTTTTTAACTTCGTACTCTACAGGATCACACTAGTAATGTCATATAGAGCAGGGTCTTATTCACGATCATAATAATAGGAAAGCATTTTGCCAGCGCTTTTGTAGCTTATGATCATGATATGTATCGACTCAAGTATAAAATAGCCTACCCTAGCGCTAAATTCGTCTGACATTGCTGGGTACCTACTACACACCATAATTAAGAAAATGGTTTTTTTAAAGTAACTTACAATTTTAAATAATGACAATCGATTGATGACCTCAAATCGATAGTGCAGACGTAAATCGATAAATTCCACCACTATACGCAAAACAATAATAAAACGCGACACGTAGCCGAGTGGTAACATGTTTTTGCGCAGCAACTGGCTCGTACAGACACCATGATACTTGAGAATAAAAGGACAGCAAGTTAAACTAAACAAAATCAGCAATAACAAAAGGCTTACCAAATCAACTGTATAATTATTTCTAATAACTATCAATTTATCTATCTGTTTTCATAATATAATGCTGTCAAGTAACAGACGATGACATTGAATGGGCGTTAAAAACAAGTAACACTTTAAAAAAAAGTGTTAACCAACTTCAATTCAGCACGCAACGTGTCCAATAACCTTATGAAAAAAAATATTTTTTCAAATCGCTCGAGCTACCACTCAGAATAGTAAAATGGTTACAGAATGAAGTCAGTTAATAAAAAAAAATGAGATTCGCGGGAGCTTGTGATCAGATCAGAACAAGTGTACCAAAAATTCACCAAGTCGAATAACAAACAAACTACCACATTACTGTGATGTTATATTTAAATAGTGTCGTCGTCGTATCGCTTGGATTTTACACAAGAGTTTAACGAAGCCATGCCAGACTATAAAACTATTATTAAACCTAGTCACGGCCGCTTTGTAATCAGTTTAAAATTGACAACATGTGCTCAAAACCGTTCTAAATTGTGTGCTAATTGTACAACAAGAAATAAAGAAACAAATAAAACATCGCTTTGTTATTTTTCTCTTTTCACTTCAACAGTTTGACTGTTTGCTAAGTTTAGGTTTCATTGGTGATAAGTAAATTTTTCTAGATGGTATTGCGTTTTTTCTGTCTCAAATATGCTAGAAAATCCGGACATTATTTTGATGACACTATTTGAGACAAATCCATATCTGTCGTGTATACCCAAGTTTTCTGTAAAAAAAATTTAAACCTTTCGAATGCCTTTGACACGGCATCAATACAAGAAATTCCGCGAAATGTCGACCACGCGTCCACGATATTTTTTGCGACTAGACAATAATAAACGACAACCCTATAACCAGTAACTGTTTTTGGTTTTTTTTTTTATATTCATTAATCGTAATTAATATGGTGTTCCACATAATATCTGAGCCAAATATTATTCTAATCGGCCAGTTAATGGCTCCACGACAAACTTTCCCACTCTGGTAGAAATACCACCGCAATAAAAAATCTCTGTCGACAATAAAAATCGAATAATTCGTTTATCATACACCAAGTTTTGTCAGGATCGTTTCGAAACTATGACCTGTACGCGAGTACGAAATTGCAGCAGACATAAAAACACATAAACATACAATATGAAAACAAACTAACTGCTTGTATCATTGTAAGCCTAAGACATACAACCCGGTCCTAAAATCTAACAGGCTTCCACGGCACTGCTCAGTTGGAAATAGCACTCCTCGTGATCACCCAACCAAAACCTGAGCTTAACTGAACCTTACTGAACTGCGGAAATCGGTTAATAATACACAAACAAGCCGCCAAGCTAAAGCGCTACGCCATATTCTATCATAAGACGTAATACAACTACAACGTATGTCTACATCGTAGACGGAAAAATGCTACTAATATTTTCTCGTTTCTCAAGGACCATGGTCACCCTTGTGTCGGTTATACCGGCGCGGACTCCAATATATCAAATTAATAACTTCAAGCGCAAACAAAGTTGCGCTCAAAATCTACAAAAATAAAATCCACAATCATATTATATAAGCTTACAAACTGTTCTATAGTTTTCATGATACGTTGAGAGTTATAGAATTTAAGCAGACTGGAGAAAAGTAAAATAGGTGTGTTATTTTCATATATTTTGGTACAAATGTGTAAATAATATTTAAAGAGACGAATTTACTCTCTGTGTTTGCTGATACTATGCCAACGTTTTTTAGCATATTTTTTTGAGAATGTCGTATGAAATTTTTTTGTTGGATATGACTTTAGCTAGTCGATCAAGCTAGGCCGGTTTTGCTGTCGCTTCCTATCGAAAATGACACTAGAAAGGACGATAATAAACAATATTTTGTAACAAACTACGAACATTACATTTTTAAACATACTCTAATTAAGTAACACGGATTATGTCTCAGTTAGAAGGTATTTAATTCATTTGTTTCTTTCATTGCTTATATCCTAAACCCAAGAGCAAATCGGCGTTTACATAATAAACTAGGATAGGCTGTCGTGTACAACAACATCGTGATGTTGACTGCTTGCGGCTTAGCCTATAGCTGATAGCTTATATTTTTTGTAATTTCTATAAAAATAAACAAACTATCTCATATCTACCTTTCCAGATTTGATACAATATCCATTAACCGTTTCCACAGTAAATAATAAAACTGCACTAATCAATCTTTAGGCATGTTTGCCACCTATTCATTATGTCTTTAGCGTTCTCATGTAAAAGCCTTTACAGACTCGACTTACTACTTTTACTACATACCACAGATATGAGCGACAACGCTGAAGGTCGATATGGCTGCAGTGAAAGGTATGCAAGGTCTCTTACAGGTGGTCTTACATCGTGACAAAACTAAGTTCACCCCGAAAACCCTTGAACTAAGAATGGAACTGCTTAACATTTAGGGGTCCAGGAAAAACATGTAGTATTTGATTTATCACAGGTTTCAACAGTAACAGTGAGTGCTTATGAACCCACCAGGGGGGATGTTGAAATGGATTGCACGCTAACCTTATACCTTAGCGCTACCTTGGCCAGGCCTTACTAAGTTGTATCTTAGCGCAATGATCCCTTTGAAAGCCGTAACTTAACGAAAATATTGACCGAATACTTTTCGAAACATACCCTAGCAAAATCTTGAATTAAAAAATCAGAATTAAGATAATAATAATAATTTTAACTCTTTTTGCAGCAAAGATTTTAAAAACACAGGTTAAACTTGAAACACCCCACCATTTTTGTTTAAAATTGACAATAGTTTTGACTGATGAAATTCTTGACTCACTAGACCTTAATATTTGTACTTCATCTTCTTTTATTCAAGAACGCACTAGTCTTTTGCAATTTTACTTAAAAGTCGAAACAGATACTGTATATTTAAGTCCCAACATTTCTTTTGAGGAGTAAAAACTTCTATGTCTGCAGTTATTTTTCATAAATATTCCACCCAGGTTTAACTTCAGTGAGCCTATAGCCGTCGATATAATATATCACATGCCTGTCTTACGGATGTAAGAAGCGACCTAAGTGGACATAATCCAACAACACCCAATTGCAGCTGGGTACTCTTTAAAGATTTCATGGTGAAAATACGATCATCTCTACATTACATAAGTACGAGTAAGTAGTAGTAATGTAGACGTACCTTGGCGTTGATTTTTGCATTCTTGGGTGCCTTCACAAGGGCCGGTTTGAGCACCGGAGCCGCCGGGGGTTCTGTTGACAACAAAGATAAAGCTGATTAAATGACCTTATCGCTGAATGCATTGTTGAGGATAACTACGCGTCTTGATTTATTTGCACTGCTCTTGCGCAATGACATTTCTACTCAGATAGTAAGATAACGTTATAGCATTTGACCGCAGTGCCTGAAGACAAGGTGTTCTACCTATGTGTATTGCCAGTGCTGACGTATGGCACAGAGACGTGGTCTTTAACTGTAGGCTCGCTAGATAAGTTCAAAGTTGTTCAGCGTGCAATGGAAAGCGTGCAGCGTGCTATGTTGGGAGTATCTTAGCGCGATAGAATCCGTAATGAGGATATTCGCCGAAGAACTGGAGTTGCCGACATAGCTCGTAGGATTTGCAAGCTAAAGTGGCAATGGGCTGGGCACATCGCTCGAAGTACTGATTACCGATGGGCCTTCCCCTAGGTGGACCGACGACATAGTGAAAGTCACAAGTAACCAGTGGATGCAATTAGCAGCTTGTCAAATTCAAAATTCAAATATAACTTTACATATTGTACACCAAAAATACATTTCAAACAGATATCATAAAACATTGGCAGTACATTGAGCAGGCTTATCGTCTAAAGCGATTTCTTCCAGGCAACCTTTGGATGTAGTCGTCGTTCGGAATGCCGTTCTATATGCCTATGTTCAGCCGTGGACGTCTTCTGGTTGTTGATGATAATAATGATAGCACTTGAGCTGAAAAACATGCGCTTCGTTTCTGCCGGACATATAAAAAATTAGTACAGATAAACACAATGTACTCGTATATAGATGATTAGTAGTCACTCGTGACGTTGCCCACGATATGAGACATGAAGCCGCATATGAAATCCTCAGGGATAGTATTTCCTAATAACTATCATGAATCATCTCCAAATTTCATTCAATCCAAGTCTCTAGGTTCACCGGTTTACGCTCTACGCTGATTCCTGTCACTACGCAAATATCTGTCAGTCAATCAGTCAGGGCTTGCTCTTTCGTATGTTCTCTATGTCTATCTTATATGTATATAGAAGACCGCGACATAAAATGGAATATAACGAAGTACTTTGAACTCTATTAGGAAATACTATCCCTGAGGATTTCATATGCGGCTTCATACCTCATATCTAAATAATCCTTCAATAGGTTGTGTTTTTAAATTGTTCGTTATATTCCATTTTATGTCGCGGTCTTCTATATACATATAAGATAGACATAGAGAACATACGAAAGAGCAAGCCCTGACTGATTGACTGACAGATATTTGCGTAGTGACAGGAATCAGCGTGGAGCGTAAACCGGTGAACCTAGAGACTTGGATTGAATGAAATTTGGAGGTGATTCATGATTAGTTATTAGGAAATATTTATCCCTGAGGATTTCATATGCGGCTTCATACCTCATATCAAGCGCAAGCATATCAAATATACAAAAAAATAGATAAATTAAATTTAAATGGAACCACACGGGAGGTATATCCTTTGAAATAAATAAAATAAATTAAATCGCTACACACGCACGTCTCCGAGAAATCAGGTAAAACAAACAATAAAAAAAATACAGTCGAATTGAGTACGAAGTTGTTGAGTGAAGAGTTGAATATTTAAACAGATACGCACAATACACTCAGACTAGAAAACTGACACTAAAATTTAAGCCAAAATATCTCACCTGGTACCGGCACCGGCTGCAGCTGCGGTCTGACTTGCTGTTGCTGCTGCAGCTGCAGTTGAGGTTGCTGCTGCAGTTGCTGTTGCGGTTGCTGCTGCGGTTGCAGCGGCGACCGCTTCTCTTCTAACGCTGGCGGCTGCGGAGGTGGCACCCCTGTGCTGCCGCCTCGTACCTACGGACAAAATGAGGACAGTTCAGTCTTTCGTTCAGAACAATAAGATAATTTTATGTTTTTTTTATAAATAGGCAAAATGTTGTCTTTTTGTTTGTACGTATGGATCTTTGTCGGCGAGATTTCTCACTCGGGTATAGGTCGTAGTTTCATCTAATCATAACGAATATTTAGTTTTTTTTAGTTTGCAGGTATTTTTGATTGGGGGTCTGTTTATTTTCATTAAAATGGAGAAACTTTGCTTGAAAATGCAAAAACGGCGGATCCTTTTGACATTTTTGGAATCCATTTGGAAGCTTGAAATCTTTTTTTCAAGCCGCGAAATTGTTCAACGGTCACGAGTTCAACTTGGACACTTGGAATTACAAGGAAAATTATTATGAATATATCACTACCACTGACTAAACCGAGTTTTCCAATCTACATGTATACGGTGAAACAGTCTCGTCTCATCATAATGGGTGTGGGTCTGTGTGTCTCATGTATTTATAGTAACGGCGAATTAATGTTAAGTGGATAAACAAAAATTAAAAGGTAAATTAGAGAGTACCTAGTAACATAGCATTTTCATCCCACCATCTCGGAAAGAGTATTTTTGCTATTCGATATCTGAGTGCAAAAGCCGTTCTATCCGCTAGAGGATAAAGTTAATTTGAATTTAGAATATCGTGTGCACTAAGTTTGTGAATTAAAAACCTCATTCAACCTATTTACTTCTACCTCTATGGTGCCGAATTCATCATACAACTTTTTTTATTTTGTTAAAAACTTAGACTCGAAACCTTTTTGCTGTACTCTTTTTTTTTTGTTTTGCGCGCGCCATTATCTTTTCCCGTCATATTGTTAAAACATTATGTTAAAAATAAGTAAAATAACTAAAATGAGTGATCCAATTTTTTTATTTTTCGTATGTACTCATTCCCTCGCTAGCGCTCAGGAATAGAATTATTTTTTTTAAAAAAAAGTCTAAATCCTTCGCTTGATCGGTCACTAAAAGTGAGCACGCGGTTAAAAA
The DNA here is from genome assembly GCA_947049295.1 of Ligdia adustata. Taxonomy (NCBI): domain Eukaryota; kingdom Metazoa; phylum Arthropoda; class Insecta; order Lepidoptera; family Geometridae; genus Ligdia; species Ligdia adustata. The sequence goes on from OX346242.1 coordinate 1,348,938, forward strand.
GCAACTTTGCACTCTTGTATAACAAATTACTATTATAAGAGAATCTTCAAAAAACACTATTATGTTTTTAATGATACAGGTTTCATTATCGCCGTTCGTATCACTAACGGAGGCGAGGCGAACTGACCGTGTAAATCGAACATTAAGAGCTACCACCGGCACTAAGTTCCCATACAAACGTAATTAGTAGTTATGTGAATAGTTGAACTCGCGACCAAATATTTTTTGCGCCTTAACAAAAAAAAAGTCACCCTGATCGATTGTTTACGAAGCCAGCAATTTAGTTTGAATTTTACTACTCGCATACAGGTCTTAGTTTCCAACCAATGTAGATGAAACATGGCACATAGATTTAACGAACTTTTGGAATTTATCAGTCTACGGGACATTTGTTTTCGTTTGTATCTGGTAAATATTTAGATTGTTAGGGCAACAGTTCGCAGTACTATTAGTACTAGAAACATTTGCTCTAGGTAAAAAATGAAAACGTCAAATCAGGAATACATTTTTATGAGCAGTCTGTCTCAGTCTAAGTACTATGTAGCGATTACTCTTAAATACCACCTAATAAAGACCTCAGTAGCCTATCCGCCCCCTTGGATCGGCTATTTGTACTCGTATTGCTATCAAAGCTACTTATGACGATGGCGATGTCTAGACTCAAAGCAGTAGTACTTACATCGCGCTAACCGATGCAAATATCTGTCAAATATATGGAGCAATCTTTTGTTCACTTATTGTTTTGAAAATTGTCATCGCTTTGCTGAGAACAGTACTGAAAGCATTACAAATAGCCGATAGCCCCCCAGGTGTGGCCTGGTTACTTAGAGCTTAGTAAGTACAACACGGTCACACGCGCAACTATCATGGCTTGTTAATTGACAACATTTCATTTTAGCAAAGTGATGGAAATACGAAAACCATTTCCAAGTAATGTAATGAAGAGTTCATACTAAAAATACCAGATTTTTATATCCACTTTCTTACGAGTTATTTACAAAAAAATTATGAAAAAATTTCTCGTATTTATGTTAAGACCGTCAGATGCCATCGTTAAAAAATGTTATTGTATCTGTCATTTGTGAACCATACCAAAAAATACGTACCACAACAAACAACAAAAATGCAGACAATTAATGCCATTATTTTTTTAACGAGCTTTTGAGACGAGAATAATATTATGCTGAATCTTTTCTTATATTTTGCAAAAATCTCTAATAACGTTATTACTACATTCTGAATAAAATAAAAATATAGGAGTACGTTATATTTCATTTGTCATTTCATTATCGCAATAAAAATGTGGTATCAACAATTAGTAATGTTGTTAATTGACAATATTTAGAAATAAAACCTAATCCTAATATCACACGATAGGCCTGATTCAGGTTAGGTTACTCAATGTCTCTTATTGTCTCTTACTCAATAGGTTATTTGAAAACAAAGGTCAGGTTCGTGTATGTTTTTATGGTTACGACGTACGTGAAAGGTAAAAACGGAACCCTATTATTCAGACTTCACTGTCAGTCCGTCTATCTCCAGGCTATTATATCTCTTGATCCGTGATAGCTAGATAGTTTAAATTTTCACAGATAATGTATTCCATCTATGACAACAAATATTAAAAAAATAAAAGAGGGCTTACATACAACATACGTCATATTTTTTGCTTGATAATAATAACAGCAATAAGTTACCGCTTGAAATATTCACAGAAATTTGGTTGCTTGTTTGTCTTTCCCGTCAGCAAACCAATGAACACACTTTCGAATGCATAATTTTAAGTAGGGATGCCGAGTAAAAGAATCGTCAAAGTAGTTTTACAATTTGTATGACGTCACCCAAACTCAGTATTTAGCTGTAAAAAGTTAGCGGTGTGCTCACTGACAAAAGCTGGAGGCCTCAGCCTTGACAGGCGGTACGCGTACGTATTTTCAAGACATCGATATTTAGAGTAAGAGTCCGTGAACGCCAGACCTTTGTTATTTTGTAAAAGCTTAAAGTTGTTAGCGTATACAAGTTTGTCAACGCGTAACATAAAGATGTCACAATACTTACTGTTAGTCTACCCATCAAAGTGAACCCAATGCAAAACAAAAAATTTCAAAATTAATAAGAAAGATATGTTAGGGGCTCCACAAAAAAAATTGCTCACGCGATCGGCCAAGTTGAATAAAGGACGCAATTTATTTATTTAATTTTGCAAAATTTTGTTCTGCATTGGGTTCACTTTGATGGGTAGACTAGCACCCTAAGGTATTGTCACACCTTTCTGTTACACGTTATATATGCTCCCAACATAGGTAAGAACGGAACGAAGCTACAGCAACATTTTGCCAGACTCGAAGCAACGACGACGCACACACTAGATCATTTAAAAAAAAAACCTGTGTAAAGGATATCCGAAAACCTGCTCCTAATTAAGTAGGTATTTTACTGGATAATAAATACATCACAATTAATAAAGCAATAATAAGTCCACAAATTACAATTATGCAATCTACAGGTAATCGTGTCTGGAAAGGTACACGCATGGCCGCGCGGCCGCCTGGTGTGAGCGAGATAAATATATTTTGGGGATATTTACATTAGACTATACGACAATGCCATCTATTGAATATATCCTAACCGTATCTAAAGGCTTGCATTTTTAACCGCCTGCAAAGGAGAAGAATGTTCTTACGGTTGTTTGTTTGTAACGCGATTACTTCGTCAATAATTAATTGTACTTGATGTTTTTTTTTGTTTGGTATGTTAAATGAGGTCCAAAACAAATTTTATAATATCGTTCGAGTAGTATGATTTGCAAAGCAAAGTAAATGAAAAAATCTGTCTGGCTAAGTGAAGGCTGTTGTCAATTTACTAAAGTTATTATAAATGCGGAAGTGTGTTAGTTGGTTTGTTTGTCAGTCTTCTCCTCAGCAACCAAGTGACGGATCGACTCGATTTTTCACACAGTTATAGGTTGATGTCTGGCGAGTGCTAGCGAAGGCGAAGCCGCGGGCAAAAGTTTATAAATTTAATCACAAACTTTCAAGCACCTTGAACTAATCTTGTACAATACCGTACCGACACTTTTATCGTATGATGTAAATACACCTAATTAAGAATACGCAGTAATTTAATTATGATTTTGACTGAGTACTTGTAACTCGCCCAGCGAAGGAAAGAGATAGATAATATACGATACACAAAGCTGAGTTCGTTTTTGCCCAACAGCCTGTTTGGTCAGTACCACAAAAAGTGGTTTAGTTTTTGTATCGGGCTGTTTCGGATGCGAAAACGTCGAGAGTGGGCAGTTTGGGGTGGGGCCATAGAATCAGCATTTAATAACACTAACACCGCTACCTTCTTGGTTTGGGCTGTACTTTGCCAGTCTTTTTTCAGCTTGGAGCTTGGTCAGTTTTGACCAAGCTTTTTAAGTAATCGCTCTATTATTTTAATCACCTTTGCTTAGCTGAAATGTTATATGCTTATTTTATGATTTAAGTTTTTTTTGTTATTGAGTGAGTATTTTTCCCAAAATAGGGAAAAGTTAGCTTCGGCTCCATGTATGAGCTAATAACAACAATTTATTTCAGAGACTTGCAGTAACCATTATATTATGAATTCTGGAACGCATTAGGGCTGTCACAGACAAAATGGTTTGAGGCGCATAACATTACCAACTTATTTTGTGGCCCTACACCGATAAGTTAAATTTGATCGTCACAAACACAAGATGGCCGCGTTTTTTGCAGCCCTACACTGTGACAACGGCCATCGACCCTAGATTTAATTTTGATATGACAACTACGACAGTTCTGGGTGATGAAATATTAATATTCCCTGCCTAGGCAAGTAATCGACTGGAGAATCTTATGTGTGTTTTACGTTATGGCATGTCCAACACAGGAGCAACCCTAGAACAGCGTTAAAGTCTCTCAGGCCTCTGACGTGGTCTAAGATTGTAATCCGAATGTGCACCCTCTACATCGAAAACCTAACCGAGTCATACGTTGCATAGCTTTGGCTATTGTGGGCACCCGCGTTATCAGTAACTAGTCTGTTTAGCATACTGGACATTTTGGACTCTAAACATACTCATCCTGAAAGGTCAGTTTATTATAAGCTGATTACGGAAAAATATAAATTCAAGTAGCAACTACAAATTAACCACGGCGCTGTATCAGCATCTCTATAAATATTGCTTATTTAAGCGTAATAATATACAAATTTCACGGTAATAATAGCGATCGCAAATGGCACTGAAATGCATGAAATAAACAATATCGATAGCATGTCTTAAGTGGGGAAATTTAAAACCTTACGAAATTGAAGTTCTGATAACAAACAATATGTATTCTTAAGGTTTTACAGTCACTTTAAATCATCATCATGAACTTCGTTTAGGCGGAGTGGTTCGGCCTAGTATCAAAAAGACCGCCCGAAAGTCTCTTACATGGACTAAGACTGCTATACGTAAGGAAACAATAAAACAGTTAATACTTTAAATGAAACAAGTTCTTTTTTGACAGTTTTTTTAGTTTCGGTGCTACTGCTAACGCCATCTATGTTCTATTCATCACATTAAAAGAACAAGATTCAAACCAAACCCAAATATTTGCGTACGAAATAATATCAAATAAAAATATATTTTTCTCAAACATGCTTGGAAACGATATTATTTTGACTACCGAAAGTTACTCTTGGAATTTTCTAAGAGTAAAACATAAAACCAATCGCACGGAGAAAATTACAGATGTGAGTAAATTAGATTTTTTACCAAGAACCTTTTGACTTTTGAGTTGGTTAGGGGTCACTGCGGTTTCATACAAAACATAACGTAATGACATATGAAAGCAATTTTTTGCCACATTTGAAGAAGAGACGTTACAGCTCCATCGATCGCTCGGTCACTAATAAATAAATTAAAATACGTTCATTCAATCTCTGTCCTGGTATTCCCTCTCATAAATATGAAGCATTCTGTGCCATAAATATCAAGTGAACCGGAACATGGTTTGCAGATTTTAATTTGCATTAGATCATTGTTTCACAAACGGCGTGTCGGAAACTGATGCATTTTTAATGCACACAAGGTTGAGTAACAAATACTACGACTATAACTTTACAGTTGGATATTATTAAGAAAACTGACGTGTATTCGATTCTTTTACTTGTGTTGAACGCGCGAGCGAAGCGACGGCGTAATCTTATTTCTTGTGTTCCCACAAGAAAAATTTAATTATTGTCAGAACTAAAACGTTAGAATCGCATTCGCTTTCATTTACAGTTTCACAGAACACAAGTATGTAACTTCAAGCTTTAACTAGTCTTACCTAAATACGCCAGATATCACAATTGGGTCTTCAGTTGTCTCAGAAACCAATAGAGTTTACTGCCAAGCAACCATATAATAATCCGGCAGAAACTAAGCCCATGTTTTTGAGCTAAAAAGTTCGTCACCTGCCTACCACTGTACATAGCTTGTAATGCATTTACATAATATATTAGGTCCTTACATATGAAATTGGCGTTTTGTCGTACTGGCCACTTTGATCTCAAATATCTCTTCTTTGGTTAGGGATTCCAATTGGGCTTAAATCCAAGGTGCTTGTTCTGCAGGTCGAAATTTCCAGAACGAAAACGTTGGAATCAAAAACGCACTGTGTTTTCTTTTGCGACACCGCCGCCATACACATCATTAATCCTTCGAGCCGTTTCTGCAGCACTGGTACCACGGTGGAACTCGTACTCGTAAATAACGCGATATTTTAAGTTTTCCATTTTGTAAACTGCGTGACGCAAAGAAAAAACCAAACGAGGACAAAACAAATGAATTACGGTTTTCGAAATACAAATGTATGAATAAATACCTGTATAAATTTGAAATTGGAATCCCTAACCAAAGAAGAGATATTTGAGATCAAAGTGGCCAGTACGACAAAACGCCAATTTCATATAAAAAATTAAGTCCTGAATCACTGAGTATTTTCACTATAGGGTGTTTCAAATTAGGAATCATAATGTATGTCGTGTTTCGGTTTAGGAGAAAGACGTTCCCATTAAAAATCACCGACGGCTAAAAATTCGTATAACCCTATGTGTGTACACAAAGTTTCGTAGGGATTGTTTGGAAATTACGACCTGTACGATTGTGACATTTCAAGAGATATATAAAACACAAACATCCTAACTGACAGACGAACAGATACGAAGCAGAGATGCTTCGCTCGCTCGGTCAACTAACAGAAAGAAACTTGTACAAAGAACGATAAAAGCGCTGCCCAACGTTAGCTTTAGCAGAACTATTCAAAAAAATACCTTTTGGACTATGTCTAAATCCGTAAACCGAAATAAGGGAACTAAGCACAGAAAGACACAACTAATTTAAACATTGGACTGATGCCAAAAATACACAGCTCCATATGTTTTTAGAGTTTCGTACCTAAAGGATGTTAACGGAACTTCATTACCGAAGCGAGCAAATTTTTTTCTCCTTAACGGGAGAAAATAAAACAACGACCTTCTCGCGAAAACGAACATCTAGACAAACATAGAAACTGACAGACAAAATAACATTTGCCTCACTTAAAGCAAAGCCGCTTCAATAAAGTATAGTTCGTAGTAACAATTTTCACGTTTTGGCAGACGCGCCCCTGATAAAGGGAAAATTTAGGAAAATGTCAAGGTCATGCCAATCTTCGATCAGATCTAGTCCACATAACAATGCCAGAACTGAACCTCCATGTATGTCAAGGACATTATTAGAGTTCAAGGTTCGAGGGCGAATTAAAATAGGGACCATCCGGTCTGGGACTTCCTGTCGCATGTTGTGATATGATCTTTTAAGTGATCGGATTTATGATGGTTACCTATAAAATGACATGTTTGGGTGTAAACAATATTTGGTACTTCACGTGTAATGTAGCTTACTATTATTGGCCTTATTATAATGAACACATGCCAATGTTGATCGTCTTGTGTCTCGTTCTGGCGCCTTAAATTCAGTATCGTATAAAACAAATAACGCTCAAAGTTGAGAAAATTTCATTAATAACACTGTAAATATACAGATTATTTGCAAAAAGCGCTCAGAAGCGAATTAAAAAACCCGAATGCAATATTTTTTACGCTCTCTACCTGAACGTTTGGAACCGCGGGATGCAACCTGTATATACTATGCTCATCTACAGATAAATACAAATGGTATGAGACCTCACACATCAAAATCGGTCTACCGGTTCAGGCTGTGGAAGGTCACAAAGAGATATACATACAAAACATATACTCGAAAAAAAAAACATAACTTTCCTTTTGGGCAGTCAGGTAAAAAATATCGAAATCAGTTTATTCTTATTGGAGGTAGTGATAGACGGACATACCAAAATCATAAATATTAACTACCATACCCGAGTAACAACTACCATAGCATGTTTATAATTATATCTTTTGTTCGGTTTATTATAAAGACAGGCACATAGAGTCAAACACATATTATGTCAAAATAAAACCAAGTTAGACTTGTAAAGCACACAGAAATTTAGTGTTGGGCATAAATTAATACGACTGACGTACCGTTAAATTCTAGGTCACGCACAGACGCCCTAGGCTCGATGCGACCTTCGAGCAAGCTATAATTCAAGATGCCCTTACTCTTGGCCGGTGCACGGTCGTATACATACTCAAAACAATAATATCGCCGGTGTGCAATCTCGACATTATATTTAGAGTTTTGACGTATTCAATGGCAAGATGTGCAATTTGGGGGATTTTAAAAGAAGCAAGTGTTAGAGACATGGTTATATTTACGAGTCGTACTTACTTCAGTTATTCAAAAGGTGCCAGCAATGGAGACAGTGAAAGCACAGTAACTGCTATTATTCTGTAGTACGAGTATTACCATAGTTAAAGATACCAGACAAGTATTATATAAATTAAAATATCCAAATATTCCTACTAATATTACAAACGCGAAAGTTTGTAATAATGTATGTGTGTGTGTGTGTGTTTGTTACTCTTTCACGCAAAAACTGCCAAAAGGATTTGGATTAAGTTTTTGAAGATGAAGGTTGAAGGCTTTATATATGTACATATAAGGTCCCTTAATTTGACAGCCATATTGAGGGAGTTGTAAAAATATATGTAATCTGCATGTATGTAATTTTGTAGCGCCTGCCATGTTGGTACAATTTTCATCAAACATAGCTAAAGAACACTCCCGACAAATATAAAGTACATAGTCTATATGAATAAAAATAAATCCCTATATCCTATATTTAACAATTTCTTTTTTTGTTGTGTTTGTTATTGCCAGGAGAAGGTTGTTATGACAGAAAAAAATAAAAGAAATATATATTAAAATGAATTGGTTTGTTTCACTAAAACTCGAGAACGGCTGGGCCGATATAGCTGATTTTAGTCTTTGAAACGATTGTCGTACTCCAGGTAAGGTTTAAAAGGTGAGAAACATACATAACTGTTAGGCGGTACGAAGTTCGGCGGGTCAGCTAGTACTTTATATTAGTACTTCATTACACACACAAACGTCGAACTAATAGTACCTCGTCGTTTTTGCGTCGTGTGTTAAAATTGTAGAATTTTTGTTTGAATTATACCGCCTATAATGCTAACCTTAGAGTTAAAGCCAAATTTTGTAAAAGACTATAATTGTTTAGCTCTTAAGTGCACCTATAATGAAAAAAAACTAGCCAAGCGCTACTTTGCTTTTGCGTAAATTATTGGAATGTAGAACTTAAATAATATGTCTTAGAGACTCGTATGTATCAATAACAATAAATATTCTATCATGGCTGTTATCTGAAACTGGGAAACACAGAACTTCACTGCTGTCAGCTACTTATCCATTACTTTATGTATTTCTGTATTTTCCAGGTTTTGATTACAATTCCATGAAATAATTAAAATATTAATCTCTCTGTAGTGACATGTTTATGAAACAACATCCAACCAGAGATAAAAAAACATTTGCCAATGTCGAAGCAGAGACACCTCACTCGCTCGGTCAATAAAAATGAATCTTGGCTGTTATCTAAACCTGGGAAATACAGAACTTAACTGCTGACGATGAGTTAAGTCACTTTCCTTACTTCTGTATTTTCCAAGAATTGATAAGTTTAATCAATGATTTGAAATATGTATTATTGCCTACGTCCCGAAGAGATAGGTCGTTGTACCAATACTAAGGCAGATGAAGAAGAAAAACATTTTGCCAGACGATCAATTACGGTACATTTCATTCAAGTTATATTACAAAATAAACCTGAGAATATTCAGTAAATTAGGGTCTCTTATACTATTGATGGTTATCAATAGTACTAGTAGTTCTGCGAACTGTTGACCTTTAGACCACAACTACTTATTCTTCTAAAATAATTAAAAATTGTTACTTGTAATATGTCAGACATGGTATTGCATAGAATAAAATCCGTGGTGTTTGCATCAAGCAAACTTGGGGATAATAATCCCTCCAATCAAAATTCTTTGACGACTATAAAATTCTAACACTACGTAGAACCTGTATATATACCAAGTTTAGTTAAGATTGGTGTTAGCTATTACGAAATTTCTTACAGACAAACAAACTGATAGACAAAAGAACATTTTGCATGACTCGAAGCAGACAAGTTACGCTCGCTTTGTCAGTAATAGCCAATCATAATCTAAATAAATTAAATGAATGCAAAGCGCAATCACAAATCATCTGTTTATCGTAACAACACGGCAACAACGCACGGAGACGCAACAGCAACACGTCGCACACAATCGGCAACAACACGAAAGCGTAACAATGCGTATAAACGTTCGGTTAAATATAGCATTTGGATATAGTCCAAATGATTGGGCATGCTAAAAAATAAACTTGGACACAATGTGTCGCGATATTGGAGAGATAAGAGACGTTGTCAAAGGAGTAGAGTGGGTAAAATTGGAAACGCAGCAGGCGACACCACTGATTTTTAGGGTTCCGTACCCAAAGGGTAAAAACGGGACCTTATTGCTAAGACTTCATTGTCCATCCGTCTGTATGTCTATCACCAGGCTGTATCTCATGAACCGTGATAGCCACTGGAAAAAATTGTTGAAATTTTCACAGATGATGTATTTCTGTTGAAACTATAACAACAAATACTAAAACCAGAATCCCAAGTCAATAATTAATATATATATATAAATAATAAATAAATAATAATTAAAATAAATAATTCCATTCCTGTAAAGGTTGTCTGGAAGAGATTCGTTATTTAGCGATAAGAACCCCTTGTGTGCCATGTTATTTGTTTTTTCTTATTATTTTTGTGTTGTATTTTTGTGGTGACAATAAAGAATTATTGTATTGTATTGTATACATATTATATAATAATACAAACAAGCGAAAGTAACTGTCTGTCTGTCTCGCTTTCACGCCAAAACCACTGAACCGATCTGGATGAAATTTGGTTTAGATTAGACCCCCGGAAACGACATAGGATACTTTTTAACTGACTTCGAAAAAAGTAGGCCCCATTGGATTATCTTGATAGTTTATATTATCTTGATATATATCTACATATATCTTCTATTATATAAAAATGAATTCCTATATCCGTTGGTCACGAATTCACGCGTGAACGGCTGGACCGATTTCACTAGTTTTTTTTGCGTTTGTTATTGTCAGGCGATGGTTCTTACGACAGAAAAAATAAAAAATTATGTATAAAAATGAATCCGTTTGTTAACTCGAGAACGGCTGGGCCGATATAGCTGATTTTAGTCTTGAAATTATTGTCGTACTCCAGGGAAGGTTTATAAGGTGATAAACATACATAACTGTTAGGCGGTACGAAGTTCGGCGGGTCAGCTAGTTTAGACACATGTTTACTTTAAAACAATAAATAGTTAAAATAAATTAAACATTTAAGGGGGACTCCCATACAACAAACGTGACTTTTTGTCGCTTATCGTTCGATAAACAGGTACAGTAACTTGAAGTCGCATTACGGCAATTTTTGTGAATCATTTTTGATAGAAATAATCCTGTAATAAAATATTACTGAGGATTTTTGTTACATATTTGTATTAGCTGTGTATCAAACTTCGTCAAGATCAGTTAGAAACGGGCCACACACATCATACTTTATGTACATCAGGCAACTTGTGGTCAAACATAAAAATTACTATAATACTTATAGTATACCTTATTTACATTTGCGGAAAATCTCTAACTAAAGTCTTTCCACTTCCGAACTTCCAATTCGGTTGGGAACTACTATCTAAACGCAATCACGAAATTCCCATACATGCAAACTGGGCCCTTATTCTTCGAAATCGAGATTCATTGCTGAAAATGCGTGACATGTTTAACGTTATGCTAACGCAATAAATATACTTTCTTCCACGAACAACTATTACAAAATATTACTAATTGCTAAAGAAACAAAACAATAAAATGATAACAATAATAAGAGCGTGCAACTGTGGCCTCCATTTTAGGAGAGAGACGAAATATATTTAAGAAAAATAATCATAATATCAAACTCTGGACCGTAGTCGGCTTTTGAACCGAATGCATTATCCACTAGGCCAGAGTGGTAACACGGCGTTTCCTAGACAACAATCAATAGTTTATTATCAGGACACTTCTGACGTAGGTTCTCAAATAATTTACACGCCTAGTAAAATTAGGCCTTGGCTTCTTCCATATATTCAAGTAAATAAATTTAAGTAATTTGCAATGGTACAGAAACGTTTGTAGTGATTATTATACTGTACTCTTACTATATATATTCTTATCGAGTCGTATGATACTTTTAATTGTAGGCCCCTGTAAACTCTATCGTAACTAAGAATCGGTAACGATATCGTTACCGATTCTTAGTTAGGATAGTTTGCTAGCAATACCGCTGGGCTCGTGACTGATATCGTGTGGGTGTGTTGTGATCGTGATAGCAATCGGCCGTAAAGGGTGCTGTAGCAAACTTCTTTCTCTTGAGTAAATAAACCAAACCAAAGAATCCTAACAGCAAAAACCCTCAAATTTCGTTAGAAAATGCTCGCATAACTACAGATTTAACTAGTTGTAATATGTGTATTTGACTAGAAACAAATTATTACTAAACCAACGTCAGCCCAAAAGCAATAATTCATAGAATCTAAGAAACCAGATCGAGAATGTGTTGATGCCAAACAGTAATTAGAGTGAGAATTAATAAACCTTCGTAGATTACACCAAATATTACGAACTGAGATGTGTTTGATGACCGCACTAGCGCACTAAATGACTTCGAATGATTTATCAAAAGATGCGCGATAAATGTGTGACAGTCAGTACATTCGCTACGGACTTTTTAAAACCCGACGCAATACAGAAGCGTGTCATACTTTAAACGTTTTTCTTTTCGTTTTTAGGACCCTTAAAATCTCTATCAAAAATTATATGAAAGTCTGTTTAACTTACATAGACTGACCGGGAGAAGCGTGTCTGCTTCGAGGCTGGCAAACTTTCCGTTCGTCTATAAGCTGTATATGTGTATGGTGATATTTGTCTTGAAATTTCGATTGATATTCTTCCCAAATTGGGGGTAGTTGGCCTAGGTGCTATTTACTGGCCGATTTAATAGTTAAATTTTTCTAGCCTTAGTTTCCGCTCTGCTCTCAGAGGCGTTTAAAGGGCCGACGGACGACGAAGACGGACTAAATGCCCTCTAAGTTTTTTGTCTGCAGTTAATAACGTTTAAACAGTCCTTGGATCCTGCTTGACTCTAGGCGTGCGGGTGCAAGTGCACGGCACTAACATCCACTACGTAAGCTTCATAACTGCACAGAACAGTACATCGCTGGCGGTAATCCAAGTCCTACGTCATGTGATGTCAACGGCTCTATGACGTGCCGAAGGTCCCCGATGGTGACCGCTGTTTTATTTCGGGTGTTGTGGTCTAGGACGGTCGAGTTCCCTGGTAAATCATATGCGCGACGCTGATTGCAGGCAGGGATCTGTGTGTTTCGACGAAACACGAGAATCGCTCCGATGCAAACACGGTCTGGCAAAAACACGATGCTTCCTTTAAACTGAGTAAACCGCAGTCAGGTTTGAAAATAATCTCAATCGGAGTTGGGCTCGCAATAAATCTTAGTTCGAACTCGACGCAATTTTAGTGAGTTTTGTTTATCATACATTTTCGTATGTGCGCAATTTTTGGCGAAGTATCCATGCGAGTGAATCAAATAGGTACAGTTTCCATATGTAGTTCTGCAAACTGTTTATTAACTTTGCTACCACAATAATTTTGAGAAAAATTAATAAATCCATAAATATAAAAGAGTAAGTCGTGACTGACTGATATTTTCTGGGAAACATAAAAGAGCCTAAACCGCTAAACCTAGAGGCATGAAATTCGGAGGGTGTATTTATTTTAAGTTTGTGGAAATTCAACCCCCAAAGGGTTCAAATGGGAGTTCAAAGTTTGAACCTTTTTTATGTTCAAATTTTCGCCGGCAACGCCACGGGTGACATCTACGGTCTTATTAATAAACGCGTTTTAACTTGTCTTGTTTTGACGCGTGACATTCTCCATCGGATAAAACAAGACAAATGACTTTTCAAGTTAAGAAACGTTTATTGAAACTGTTAATAGTCTATAACCGCTGAACCTAGAGATAGGAAATTTGGAGGTTGTATTCATTATACTGAACTGTATCAACAAATACTGCAATAATTGTTATATCATTTGCTAATTAATTAGCAATCATATGCCGGTGAAAGTGGGCGGGCAGTTCGCGCCTAAATTGACATATCTGGAGCGATGTCCATTGCATAAACGCATAACGCAGGTCGACTGACGTAGTTTAGTGATTGGCATACGCTCCGAGAGCCGACGGTCGTGGGTTCGGCTCCCGGCCGGGATACGTACAGATATTTGTTCTAGGCTCTCACATAACAAACGTCATTTTTTTGCTCGATATTAAAACATTTATTTGTACTCTTAGTTCTAGTTTTTAGTAGTGTTGATAAAGCGGCAACAGAAATCCAATTTCAACTATCTAGTTATCAGGGTTCATGAGATACAGCCTGGCGACAGTCGAATGGACGGACTGCGCAGTCTGAGTAAGAGAGTACCGTTTTTCTCTTTGGCTACGGAGCCGTAAAAATGCCCCGAATGAGAACATCTCCGAGTTCTCTTTTTTCCCAATAGCTATAATCTAGGTCTTTTCAAATCGCGAGTGACTCAGTTGATTGATTGATTGAAAAATAAGCTATTTAATAAAATCTGCATTCTGATTTTTTCACCAGAACGTTCTTAGTTATAGCTCGTAAGAATCGGTCCAGCCATCATCGATTCCTTAATGCGATGTTAGAAAAAAAGAAAAGAAAGAAAGAAATTATTTATACCAAAAAACTACTCGTACAGAGACTTCACAAATTATATTTAAGTTTCTTGGCACAACTCGGCTTAATGCTGGTTGTAAACAACCAGCGCTGGTCTTCCGTTGGTGCCGACAGGTGACGTCACGCACGCACACAATCTCGAGTTAGGGAGTTTCTATAATTAATTTTTATAAGCAATAAACTTCGTACCGATTAACATTCGATTCTTTAAGAATAATTTTACCATCGTATAAATATTGACAATAATATTTATACAATTAATACTTAACGTCACTCAATAGTTTTGGCTCCCCGGAACCTCTCCACTAACACTTAAACTTTATAGCATGGTATTAAAGTTCAAATTATCTTTTAAGTATTATTACGAATCGATTGTATGGAAGTGTAGAAAAGTGTTGTTATAGACCTTTTCAAGGTTTTTTTTTAATTTTTCTAAAAGACTGCAAAATCGGTTCTCCTGCTATCGAGGTTTTCGCTTAGCAACACATTCAGCGATTCATTTTTAAATATATAGAGAATATAGATAACACATTTAACCAGTAGTTTTATTTTACTATCTTATACATGCGCCAAATTACGGCCACGCGATTAGATTAACTAAAAATTATTTTTACGATAATACCCAATGATACAAATGGACTGATAGGTAAATCCAACATAATCGCGCATAAGGGCCTTGACTTTACGATTACGAGGATGCTTATAATTGACCGAGCGAGCGAACCGTCTCTGCCTCGAGTCTGATCCGCACATAAGGAGATAAAATGCCATCGTCGTGAACACATACGCCTCATTATAAATACCCTGAATAAGTTAACTGAAATTGAATGTGAACAAAACTATAGTGGGTGTAGTTCCTCGAACTAGCAATCACGATAATTTTTTAAGAATTTAAAAAAAAAACTACAACCACTTGACTCTTATTTTCTTGATATTCAGGAATGTTAATTAATGTTATACTCCTCATGTCTGTATCCAATATTATTGAAATTGGCCAGTAAATCGCGCAAAGCAAAATTCAAACCCCGTTTCGGATGAAATACGAGTACTAAGTAGGAACTAAGAAAAAAAACTGAAAACACGACAATAAATACTAAACATTCGTAAAACCTACACAGAAATTTTCGTCAAGATTGGTTGGAAAGTATTATTTTGTTCGCGAGTACGAAAATTCATAAGACATACGAACTGACAGACATATGAAAAGATCAAGTAAAAATAACGCATCACTTCTATTTATTTTACTCGGAATGTTATAATAATGTTTTTAGAGATTTTTGAAAATCAATATAAAGTTCCGAAAAATGTTATTCTCGTACAAAGCTCGTATAAAAGTATCAAACAAACAACAAAAATACATACGAGTATATATTACAACAACATTACGAGCTTTGTACGAGAATAACATTATTTGGAACTTTACTTAGATTTGGGAAAATCTCTAAAAACGTAAATTACATTGTGAGTAAAATAAAAAATAGGGACGCATTATTTTTCATTTATCTTTCCACTTTCGTAATAAAAGTGGGGGATCAAAAATTTTAAATGTCGTCCATTCACCGTGTTAATAATTACGTATCTCAACTTTGAGCGTGTTTTGTCTCGTTTTATCAGATAGTGAAAGTCACGCGTAAGAACAGGTCACAAGATGTCCAACATTGACACGCGTTTATTAAATAAGGGCGCTAATATAACGTCATCTGTCGGTACACCGCGATAATGAAATCGCTATTTTATCACATAATGATATCGCACTAATGATTACACACCACAAATTGAACTTTATCACGCGGTGATAACACTACAAATCGCCTTGCGGTTCTGTTTAAGGAAGTGAATAAGGAGAGAATATATTATGATTAAACAAATAATACTTTTTTAAGCAGTTTAAACATAAAATCGTTTTTCACTTTTACTAAATATAAAAACGTACCAAGTGCGACACGGACTCGCGCATCGAGGGTTCCGTTCATACCTATAGGAAAGGGGTAGTAAGTTTAATATGATTAAAATATTTTTATTATATGATGTAATTTAAAATTGATGCGTTTCTCACTATAAGAAGAAGCTTCGTACCAAATTATAAGATTCTGAGTTCACAGAACGTTCACCGGAAGGTTTTGATTCCCTTGCGAGTGTTTTATTCCTGTTTGTCACCTAAATCTGTACCCACAAAGTGTTGCTTAGAAGTTGGATGATTTCACAGCTCCGTGGGACAGCAGACCTGAGTATTTGATATACATTTCAGCATTTTATCTCCACGCATTCCTGAGACAGACAGACAGACAGCAACGTGTTCCTTTAATTGTTCCGTTTTTTTCTTATCGAGGTACGAAACCCTAAAGTGTAAACCGATTTCAATTCGCAGACAAAACTTGCAGTACAAAAATGTCATCTATGTATACTCAAATAAAATTAAGTCATATTTTACTAAAAGATTCTTGACCCATCTTTATCAAATTTATATGGAAAGTATACCTTATCGATGAAAATGGGCTATCGAACCAAAAATAATACAAACTGGTCCAGCCATATCTGTGAAATCGATATTACATAACGTCAGCGATGGCTGGACAATAATATTTTTTGTTCTAATAGGTGTTACTTTCAAATTGGTCTCACATATAAATAAATCATCCGATTTAAAATCGTTTTGCCTGACGAATACGAGTCGGTATTTTTGTGTATGTTCATTAATAATTTCGCCAATAGTGAATCGACCAAAAAAAAAACTTTTTTAGTTCGAAAGGGTGCTCGGGGAAGGGTAGGGGCTCCCTATAATAGGGTGCTCCCATATACATTTATACAAAACCTAGTCTAGTATTTTTTTTTATTCATTATAACATTTAGTTCTCTAATAAGCCATTATTAGTAAAGTAAGTTTTGCGTGACGCGTGGAAGTCGGCTTTAACTCTTTTAAATTGTGACATGTTTAAATTACTTAATCAACATATTTTATTATTAATAATAATAATATGGGACAACATCCACACAAAGGTCTTCACGTCCCAAACTAGGCAAAGCCTCTGCTATGGTAACCTGATCACTGATATACATACTTAGAAATACATATATACATACTTATATATATATTTGACAACATCCTTGGAATAAATCGGAATTATTAAAAAAACTGAATATGACCAACCACAAAAAAGGCTTGCACAGATAGCTGTTATCGCGCTTACTATAAACATAAAGTCATAATACAATATCTTGACAAACAATTGTGCAACTTATCTTAGTGACGCGACAGTCGGATTTTCCTTATCAGTTAAGACCTAACCTCAAAAGTATCACGTGTTTTTATTTTCTATGACGAGCAGGGTTAGCATGTGGGCAGTGAAGACGTAAACTGTCGACCTCGTGTGACCGTGATATTTTTTGCGACTTAATTAAAATTATCGACAACCACTAGACAGCACTTTTTATATTTACATATATTTAGGAATCTTAATTAATATTGTATTTTGCACTTCTGTACTAAATATTATTTAAATGGCTAGTATATAAATAAAGAATTTAAAGCTGTAGGAAACTTCCCCGGTTTTAGGAGAAATACCCCTTCCCAACCAAAAATCCCCAACAAAAAGTCAAAAATCTACTACAGGCCACCAAGTTTCATTAAGATTGGTTGGAAACTGCAGCTTATACAAAAGTACAAAATTTCAGAAGACAAAGAAACATACGATATAGACGCTCGATGACAGATGTAGACGCTTTGCTCGCTACACACTTGTTAGGTCAATTATGAGAATTTCCACTTTCTTACATCAAAGTTTTCCACAGGTAAGGAAATTTGATGGGCTGATACATTGGCTGACTACATGAATAATTAACTAACCGAATCAAGCGTCATTGCAATGTTGGTCTGTATGTTGGTATAAATAACTAGCCGAGCCAAACGTTTTTGCTTCAAGTCTAAAAATATTTGAAACCAGTTAAAAGATAAGGTGGCCAAGTGAGTAAAGGCTTGCAGAAACTCCTAGTGATACATTTTATCTATAATTAATTCATACAGACAGAACATATTATGGCAAAATTGGGCTTATTAACTGTTTTCTTAGTCTTTAATTGTTTTTTTAGGAAGTACTCAATTCGACAAATTTTCTCACTCCAGTACTTCCTACAGTTAATAATCCCAATTTTGCCATAATATATTAAGGAAGTGTCCTTTCTATACAAATATATTACTATTTTATCTTCTCTCACAATAGGCTCAACCCCCTAACTTAGCTGACAACCAAATTGTTTGAATCATCAGATTTTTTGCATTGGAAGAAAGAGTAGGCCAATTTTTTCCTGCAAAAAAAACGGAAACAATATTTGAACTGTGATCTGTTTGTTACACGACTCCACTGACCTACAGACTATGAGAACCAAATATTGAACAATATTTCACAGAGTGATTTACATGTAAGAATAATAATGTCAATCATGTATTATGAATGCATACTTTATTAGGAAGATTTTACTTCAATGAATTTAATAAGTGATTTAGTTTATTTAGAAGTTTTAAATGACTGTCAATATAAAAATATTAAAGGTTTTATTAAAACCATAGACCGCTTCAGATCCACAGATAATAAATGATAAGATAATACTCATATAGTCAGCATTCCAGCATACCCAGTCATAAGCCATTGTACAAAAAGGAGGTTGTTAATTTGCCTTTTTGTTTATATATATTTTTAATGTACTTGTATGTTCACTTCTTGACTTCCCCAAATTCTCTAAAGCAGCAAGACCAATTTAAAAAAAAATATTTTATTCAAAACAGTGTCCTTTTAAATTGGTCCCATATTATTGAGCAAGCGAGCAAAACATCTCTGCTTCGAGTCTGGCAAAGTGTTCTTTCGTCTGTCAGTTTGTATATGTGGAGGTTAGGCTGTTATAAATTTCGTACTCGCGTACAATACCCAGTTTCCATCCAAACGCTTTCCAAATTTTTTTTAGTTTTGGAGGGTAGTTTGCATGAAAAAGCAATGGAATATAAACATTAATATATATAAACATTAATTAATAACCATTATCTATCATTGGCCTGTTTATAATGATTGTTTTTGTTCATTGGGACAACAAAAGTTTTTCTTACTTTCTTTAGGTTATAGTCTAGGTTTTATTGTATAATTTTTCAGGTTTTTCGTGAGGATAGTTTTTTTTCATTGCCAATTAGGTTTAGGTTTAAAGACATTTATTCTCATTCAAGATTTACATCACTTACATGAGAACATAGTTAAGGTATATTATAATAGAGACGTTTGTCGTCGTTTTAACTTAAATACTTAGATACTAATTAATTTAAAGCTTAGATATAAAAAATAGTAGTTACAACACAGTAGGTATAAAAATAATTGATATTAATGTTCAAGTTTATCAAAGTTTGTGGAAGGTAGTAAGTAAGCAGCAAACAACAGAGAAATTTATGAGTGATAACAGAAATTCGAAAATAAAATTTTAATGCTATACGAGTGTTTCGTCATTAATAAGGAAGTGTGCTAACTGTTTTTTAAAAATATTAAACGAGGTAATATTTTTTAAATTACACAATTATTATCTAAGACATTCCAAGACAGGTATACATCTTATCCTACAGGTCTGAGGTAGGACATTAGAAGTAAACAATGAATGCTATCACAGTAATCAGCATACTGAATAATGAAATAGGTTAGTGTTACATAAACTATGACAATAAAGTACAAGCTTATTCATGACTTATTGGTCATCAAACTACAGTGAATAAACTAGTGGATGATACTGAAAATATGTGTATTATGTCTTCAAATATATGGTAAATCTCATTTATCATTATAGTTTTCGACAACTGTCATTGCTGTTGAGTGAAATTATGAAATTTCATTATGAAGAATATCTTGAAATAACATAATATTGTTTTCTCATAACATAAACAAATGCAAAACAGCTAATTAGCCTGTGATTAACTTGCATAATTTATGACTAA
The DNA here is from genome assembly GCA_947049295.1 of Ligdia adustata. Taxonomy (NCBI): domain Eukaryota; kingdom Metazoa; phylum Arthropoda; class Insecta; order Lepidoptera; family Geometridae; genus Ligdia; species Ligdia adustata. The sequence goes on from OX346242.1 coordinate 1,369,268, forward strand.
AACCTTAGATTATGACTAAAATTATGCGATGTGATGAAATTATGAATCAATAAACATGTATAGATTTGTAAATAATTTGAGTTTGCTTACATTTGTAACACTCACCTGCCACGGGTTGACTTTTGGAATGGGTGCTTCAACAAACTTTTTGGGCTGAGCGTCCGATGCTTGTTGTTGCTGTTCAGCTGTCTGTGTAGCAGCGTCAGGGTGCTGTGGAGGCACTTTGTGAGGCCTCGGAGGGCCTCCTCGGCGGTCTCTCTCCCGTCTGCCTTTTCCTTTACTCCGACCATGTGATATCACAGGCACAAACCCTTCCTCTTCCTCATCTTCCTGCTGCTTCGGCGGCGGGTCTACCACATCACCGACAGCAGCCGGAGCTTCTATGTTCTCCTTATTGCTCTCCACCCCTCTGAAGTTGAGCACTGACGCATACGAAGGCCCCGCGGCCTCGGCGGACACGCGAGCGGCCATGCCGCCGCCGCCGTCCTCGTTATGTAAGCCCGGGCGCGCGCTCCGCGCCGACAGACGATCACGAGCGCGCCTCCATGCCTCTTAACACGACTGCATGGTTGCGGGGTTAACCCACAAATTGCAGAACTTTCCCGACCGAACTGACCGATCGAACCGCACTGAAGGTCGAATGAGAAAACTGTTGAACAGCACGAATCACTCACGCAAAGGGTAAAACCAGGACAGTTGAGCACTAACTTTTACAGGCACACCGGACTGACCCTGGATGGACCGTATTTACATCGAAAAAATGCACTTCCGTCGTCTTGTTCCAACTTTTGCGACACACTGAATGATCCGCACGCACTGTATTTAACGCTGACCTATATCAATGACACTGAAAAACGTTATCGTGATCAGAAAATCACTTTAGAACCATATTTCGTTCATAATCACACATGTGGTCGGACGCCCAAAAAGGGATTTTTCCGCAACACACGGAACTTGCAGAAGGCTGTGACTTCTAATTTTACACAGGCGACATTTCGCCACTAGATGGCACTGTTTGCTAATTTTTAATAGCTGCATTCAAAACATTTTCTTTAATATTAACTTAATTTTTATTTTGTTATGCATCGTTTTATATTTTTCGAACTTGAGAGTAAATAAAACACAATAACAGAGTTTTTCTACATAAAAGCCACAATGCAATAGAAACGTACTCAAAAATCTTAATTTTATATTTCAGTTATAAAGGGACAAAAATTGAACGCACTCTTCGGTTTGTCACATTCTTTAGCGCATTTCATAAAATCAGGATTTACTCTTATATAATCTGTGCCGATTATATTAGAAAAATAAAATTAACACAGACAACATAGCAATATGCAATTTTTTTTAATATATGGTTCCATAAGTATATTTATATAATTTGTATATTTAAGTTTATAAATTTTCTAATTATTAATCTATCGAGTCAAATATTAAGTGATAAGTCATCGTGGTATATTTATAGTTACATGTACCCTTGTTACTTTATAAGGGTTTCTATGGAGTTATCACGCGAACACGAAAACCTTGTTATTCCGCTTTATATCCCTCGCCCACACTTGTGCACATAAACAAGACATTCATGGTTAATAATCCAACAATAATATACAATAAATACACAGAGACTCCCTTTTTTCAAAGAACACGGTAAATAATTCCAATATGCAGTATTTTGGTTGGAATAGTATATAATCATTTATTGCCATTACGTAATAAAAATATTAAACATTCAATTTTGTGATATTTAATAAAAAACATCTAAATTAATTGTTAATTTTCGAATGATAGTAAAAAAAACAGTTCACTGTGGTGTAAAGTTAAAGACAATACTTAGCGACGGATTTGCACAGCTAAGGGCATAATTCCAATTGTAGAAAGAGAAAGCAATAGACTTCGGAGCAAAGATAAATCCACGAGCCAGTTGGTCTGAATGGAAGAACAGAAAAATAGGTCATATAGTCTTTCAATTTCTTGCTAAAACGTAGTATTTCCTTCGCCGCCATTTATTTATTCGAGATGTATTAAAGACACGATTCGCGAGCGCACCGGTCTCGCGCGGCTATTCGCAGATGCGTACAATGACTGTAGAGTAGTTTGCGAACACCGATACAATATGAGTGAAATACTTAGCGGTTAGTCTCCGAGGCTTGTAACCTTGTATGATACTAGAGTCACCTGGGCGTTTCGAAATGAGAAAAGCCTATGTTCCCACATCTTACCTTGCTTAGCTATGACCTTACTGGTATAATGTACGTTCACGTGTTAAAGAAATGATTGTTTTGTTTAATTTTATTTATTTAAGTACTTCAACTTTAGTATAAATTGCATACGTACCTAATAATTATTACGGATAACTACCATTAGGATTCTTAATATGTTCCTAATAAAACAAGAACGCGCGTGAGCTCTCCTTTTCGCGGAGACTCTTGGACGTTTAAAATCTTCATCAATTACTACAGTATTCGCATTCCATAATTAGATAGTTTCATAATTTTTAGTTTAAATTACTTTCCGGGTTTGTTGGGCAATACATGCCCAAAAACGTTCTACAGTTTCGGCAATAATGGTATACATCTTTGCATGTCCGCAAAAAGTATGGCAGTGGAGCGCATATCCAACAGCAGAAAAGGCACAAAATAAACGCACACAGATGTGTGCATAGCGTTATTTTGCTTATGGCTAGCGTCATTCCTGTATAACCACATTCTGGACAAACTGCAGGCATCGACGCGAATCCAAAATTATGATAAATTCTTTGCGGTGTCCGGGTCATACGATTTTCAACATAAATATCAAACGCTGTCGCATAAGTAGGAGGAGGAGTATGTTGAACAAACGAAGGTGAAGGTAAGAAGGTCCCCATCAGTCTTGGTCTTCTGCTTGCCATTTGGCGTAAAACAAAAGAGTATGATGGAGGTGCACTGGTAAGAGAATCTGGAGGAGTAATATCTCCCTCGGTATAAACAGCTACGTTTTCATTATTTTGGAAAGCTGTTTTCAATCTATTTAATCCAGTTACACTGGGAGGACATTCATTCAATTTGTTTAAGGCTATTAGAAATAGCGAAAGCGGCAGACCTGGCATTATCAGTGACACAGGAGACTGCAGATTACTGCGTGGTTGTACGATTATTGGATTTTGATAAGATGGTCGTATAATCAATGGCATAGTGCCGCATTTAACGTTTTCTTGTCGTCCCTCCGCTTTAAGTAACAAACTGAAAGACTTTGAAGTCAGTGGAGATGGTGAATTTTGTACTCGTAGCAGACTAATGTTATTATCACGTTCGTCTCTTGGTTCCTGGACCAGTCTTCGATCATGAACGTGACTACATTCTGGTATATTCACATATCTTGTGAGATCTCTGTGAGGTTGAACAACAGTAGGATTTCGGTAAGCTGGTTGTATTGTTGAAGGCGTTAATCCCTCGTATAGGGTGCTGTTTTCTATTTCCGATTGTGTCACAGAAGGAGACAGGAAAAATGACTTTGGAGTTTCTGGGGAAGGTACACTCTGTTGTGAAGGCATATTTTTATCGTGGTTCGTTTCTACTTCCTGTCTATGATTTTGGTCACAATCATGACTACATTTTGGTTTATCCATGACTGTATGTCTTCTATAAACTTAACAAGAATATTTTTTGATAGTGTATATTCCAACGAACTATCAATGTATACTTGCGTATCGTATCAATGAATATAGCGCACTCTTGATGTATACTTATATCTGAAGACGTTATATACAAGGAGATACTTTTGTTTAACAAAAAAAATGGTCCCATTAATGTCAATAAAGAGCCAAAGAAAGTTACTCTCGCATAGCTAGCTGAAATGTGGAACAAATATGTATATACTGAGATAATATCAATAATAAGTAAAATGACAACATAATATTCAACCGTTGATATCCAATCATAGACCAGGGTAGATGCCTTCAAAAATTATAAAGAGTGAAAAAAAAATAGTAGGTAGGTGAAACCGTTTGGAAAAGGAGGAGAATATTATAAAAATTAAAGGAAAAATAATCTCGATCTGAGGTCGGGATGGGAAGGGGGCGAGGGTTTAAAGGTAAAAACGGTTTATCTCGAATAAAAAGATCTAAAACTTTTGTATTTAGACTTTTCATATAACCCTAAAATTTATGCGAAAAATTCAATAAACCAACTTTTTGGTTTTTTATTATTATCTTTTACAAAACATTTGTTTTCCACGAAATTTGGTGAAAACCTTTATATGTCCCAAATACGCTGTAATTTATTTGAATTGAAATATTTATTTTTTCACCTTATTTTGAATGATTATCGAAAAAATCCTAATTTTCAATCGAATATTCAAGTCTAAATATCAGCTAATTTGAAAAAGATTGTAGAGATTTCAACGAACGGGAAGTATACCAACTTTTTGAAAAAAAGCTTGACGGATGAATTTTCGATTGAAAATGGCGATTTTTTTCGATATTTATTCAAAATCAGGTGAAAAATAAATACATCGAATAAATTACGACGTATTTGGGACATATAAAGGTAAGTTTACAGCAAACTATGTGAAAAAATATATTTAAAAGATAAAAATAATAAACCAAAACCTTACTTTTTTTAAATTTTTCACATAAATTTTGAGATTATGTGAAAAATGTGTACAAACAAAAGTTTTAGATCTTTTTATTACCTACAAATATGCGATAAACTTTTTTCCATAGGACTTTTGCCGTTTTTGATTAGTTTTGCCGGAAATCGAGATAAACCGTTTTTTACCCTCAAAACCCTTCCTGACCTCAGATCGCCCGTAAATTATTTTTCCTTTCATTTTTATAATATTCTCCTATTTAATGGGTTTTATCCTACATTTTTTTTTTTTCATAAATTATCTTCCCTGGTCTATGTATTAATATGGTTTAATTGTTGGAGGAAAGATTGAATGCTATGAACCAATTATTAAAAAAAAGGATTGTCTATGTCCCAATTTTTACTTTTTTGCTACTGGCAACGGTCGTTATCTAATGTCAATCTGTCAAAGATTTTTTAGTCTGATTTCCGGTCTTTTCATTCCTCCGTGGCATGGCGGATGGTCTTTACCGCCGTCTATAGTGTTTTTTAGGAGGATTATCTTCGCTAATAAAGCGAAATGGTAAGTTATTGTCGTATAAAACGATTTGAAATATTACATCGCCACGCTGTGACGTTAATTCTACTCGTGAAAGTGATTCCTTGGATCTGGAAATAGCAAGATGGCTACGACACGTGTTTGTTCACAATGCGATTGAAATGGTGATAAAATGAAGCTGTAGCGTAAGTTTAGAAGGTAGTATTTGTTTAAACGTACCACCGATTAAAGTTATCCGTTTGTTCTGCTCTATTTTAATGAATCATTCCTATACTCGCAGGTGTGAACGTTTTATAACTACATGATCATACCGCTGATACATGTTTACTAAATTTTTAAAGGTTTCCAAAACCATTGTTTAGATATATCCGAGCTATTTAACGTGTTTTTTTTGTAGACATCTTTGTAATGAAATATTTATTTTCTGAAAACGGGTGGTGCTAAATTTGAGGTTAGAATTTAGTCTTCCAGAGAGTTTGTATCAACGTGTGTGTGTACACTGCTACTGCCGCATCTAAAGTGCAGGATAATGTGTGTAAACGACATGTATTTCTTGACCAATAATAGTGCACCTGATGGCTATCCCATGCAATCTTAATTGATGTTTTGTAGCTTACCTGTACTTATCACAATTCTTCTACTACTACTAAGATTCAGCCTTCTCATGGTGTTTGTTTTCAAGTCCAGTCCAGACAAATTGATTCCTGTGTTTCTATTCCTATTTATTTACTAAAATATCTAGGTTTTCATCACAGGGTAAAGTAGTTTCCTATTTCGCAGCTGTCATTACAATTTATTGACTGTTCGACATAATGGGAGCACAGATATCTTCTGTTAGTAAAGATTTGTTTTGTTCTGGTCAAATCATGATAATGCGCTGGTCCTTTAGACATATTTTATGTATCAAATTTGTAATTATGTATGTTTAAAAAGTGATTAGTTGGATTACTTATTGAATGTCAGTTGACATGGAGGCTGGAGGTCCTGAAAGAACCTCTTTTCAATAATAAGTATTGTTCACTCTTAAAGCCAGAACTTTATAATAGTACGAAAATGTATTGTAATATGCAAATTAATTCCAGAGTCTATCAGTAGCCCGACCTCTCGTGTCGGTGTACACGGAGAAGAGCGAGGTGGTCAAGGATGCCTCGCTGCCTCTCCCGTTCGTGTTCAAGGCGCCCATCAGGCCTGACCTCGTCAATGATGTCCATGTATCGATGTCCAAGAACTCTCGCCAGCCTTATTGCGTGAGCAAGGAAGCCGGTAAGTTTGTTGTTAAATTTTTTATAATTCTTTCTATCTGGAGAATCAACTTTGATCTTCTATAATTTGTATTAATATATTTTCAAAAGATTTTCAGTATTATTAGTAATGCATATTTCTTTTTGCATCTAAATCACATTAGACAAGGTTACATCAATGCATATTTTTAACATTGTTACTTTTGCACTAAATGTCCACACCCATGTTGTTTTGTCCGTACTTCTAGGTGTTACTGCGGAATAGTGCCATAGTACTGCAGTGACAGGCGTTCTGGGCTCGCTCACATAGCGGGGACGGGTGCATAGTTACTGCAACAAGTTTATTAATTTATTGATCTATAGGTAATCAGATTAACGCAATGAGTACATGCTTATAAAATAATTGCCGTGTGGTTGCAGTCAGCACAAGTTTTAGCCCATGTACAAATCAAGAAGCTTAGGAGAGAAAATAAGTAAAACACACCTGAGTTTAATTTCTAAGCATTTTCTTGAATATATAAAAACAACATTTAGAAACATAAATTAGTTTTGTTTAACATTATGGATTTTCATGTGTACCTACATATTTGGAGAGGTCCAACTATACATTTGTGAACTTTATGACGGCACATTTCACACAGATTTTTCTAATGGTATCCATGGTGCTAAACAAACTTAAAAACACGCGTTCGTTTTTTAAATGAACCGAAACCTTAATTAGATTTCTTGTAATATTTTCATTGAGGTATGTAATATTTTCATGAAATTGTTTTTTATGTTAATATTTTGCATAGAAAGCTATTGAAGACAGAAGTTACATTTGTTTAGTTAAGTTGAATTTGTCCTTTGTTTGCAGGTCACCAAACCAGTGCCGAGTCATGGGGTACCGGTCGTGCTGTCGCGCGTATCCCGCGTGTCCGCGGTGGTGGTACCCACAGGTAACATCTAATGGTGCTTGGATTACCTAATACTATTGGAGGCACCAATAAATCATGATATCATTGTTATTCCTATGTCCAGTCACTGTCAGTTTGGAAATTTTGATTTTTGTTTATGGGAAGTCTGTGGCACTGCCATTAACTGGACCATTTCAATAATATTTGACAATAAGATGAATAGATTGGCAGAACTACTAGTAATTAAAATGTACTGTTATCATAATGTCTCTGTGTTCATCAGGTCTGGTCAGGGTGCGTTCGGAAACATGTGTCGCGGTGGTCGCATGTTCGCCCCGACCAAACCTTGGCGTCGCTGGCACCGACGCGTCAATCTACGCCAGCGCCGCGCCGCTGTAGCAGCCGCCGTGGCCGCTACCGGTGTGCCCGCTCTCGTGCAAGCTAGAGGTAACACCTTAGCTCTCACTAGTATGTATACCTGTGTTTCTAGGTTGTTGCTAGCTCAGATTTCATTTATTCATTCCCTGATTCAGTCCGAGACGCTGAGGTTAGCGATGCAAAACATTAATCCATTAAGGCCCTACTGACATTGTGAAATGTATATAAAGTGGCAAGTGGTCTATTCAGCAGATTAGACTGACACAATTATAAAAGTTTTTTATTTCACATGCATATTTTTACTGCACTAAATGTCCACACCCATGTTGTTTTGTCCGTACTTCTGGGCGTTACTGCGGAATAGTGCCATAGCACTGCAGCGACAGGCGTTCTGGGCTCGCTCACGTAGCGGGGACGGGTGCATAGTTACTGCTACATTTAATACCATACTATGTTTGGTCATCAGCATTACTATTTTTTCTTCTTCGTATAACACTAGGGTCATAAAGGACTAGAGAAGCAGAGTAGAGAGTATAATGGAGATAGCTGGAGGATGCCTATGCCAAAAGGCACACTAGTTGAGAGACATATCAAATTTAAATCCAATGAATCCAATTCAGAATAAATTGCTATTGCAATTAATTTATTGTAATGACTACTTTTAAATTATTTTCTTGCTGACAATTTTAGTACATATATATATAGAATCAGCTACACAAATTGTTACTGCTGTTTATTGCTAACCTATTCTCTATCTGTTACCTACCTACTCAATATATTTTATAGCGGCGCCTTATAATAATCATTTGTCAAAACTTTAACGGCAAACTCGGCCCTTTGTTTATCTGTAATGAATATAATATATATAACTCTAAATCGTCATAATCATCTATTGTCTCTACCATTAGGACACATCATCGAGAAGGTGCCGGAACTGCCTCTGGTGGTTTCTGACAAGGTTCAAGAGATTAACAAGACCAAGCAGGCTGTAATCTTCCTCAGACGCATCAAGGCTTGGTCTGATGTATTGAAGGTATGTTAATATGTTGCATATACTTAGACACCAAAGAATTTCCTATATATAATTCAGTTAAGAAGTGAAACAAGAGTGCTAAGTACTGAACAAATCTTAACATTAAGTTTCGTTTGTATGAAACCTCACCTTGTCAGACTATACTAAATATAAAAAATTATAGACCTCAAATGCTAAGTCCTGCACAGTTTTTTCGAAAGCTTGAACACAATTTGCGTCATGTTTAAAGTAAGGACTGAAATTACATTCCAATGACAACAGTCACTGTTGAATTTTTTATTTCAATTTTGATATAGACTTTGGAAAACATTTGTTCAAGGAAGTGGAAGGTCAATGTACTTCTTTTTTTACAAGACCTCACAAGAAAATAGTAATATATTAAATATTTGTGTGTTCAGGTATACAAGTCTCAGCGTCTGCGCGCGGGCAAGGGTAAGATGCGCAACCGTCGCCGCGTCCAGCGCAAGGGACCTCTCATCGTCTACCACAAGGACCAGGTAAAATAAAGCAACACTATCTTATATATAAAAATCAATTGCTGTTCGTTAGTCTCGCAAAAACTCGAGAACGGCTGGGCCGATTTAGCTGATTTTGGTCTTGAAATGTTTGTCGTACTCCAGAGAAAGTTTAAAAGGTGAGAAACATAAATAACTGTTAGGCGGTACGAAGTACGCCGGGTCAGCTAGTATCTTATATATAAAAATCAATCGCTGTTTGTTAGTCTTGCAAAAACTCGAGAACGGCTGGGCCGATTTAGCTGATTTTGGTCTTGAAATGTTTGTCGTACTCCAGGGAAGGTTTAAAAGGTGATAAATATGAATAACTGTTTGGCGGTACGAAGTTCGTAGGGTCAGCTAGTTTGAAATAAAATCGTTTTTTTTTAACCCCCAACACTAAACAAAAAGAAATGCTGTTCACCATCTAGGATTTGTAATTCTACTAGTAAAGCCCTTTAGTTTGCCCTATTTAAGGAGTTCTGGAAATGTAATCTGCCATTCTGAGGAGGCGGCCATCTGAGACCAATTTTCGTTTATCATAGTTTGCACACCTTCACATCACGTCGCCGTCGGTCACACAACTTTCAGACAAAGAAATAAAGAATTAAATATATGCGTTCTGGAGCTACTATGTCACTGACAGACACACACATGCACAAACAGACACGTCAAACTTATTACTTCCCATCGATTTTGCGTCGAGGTTTAAAAGTAACTTGAAAATCAATTACTATTATAAATTCTATAATAGCTAAACTTGCCCATGCTACAAACGTCTTCGAAAACGAAATTAGATTGTAAAAAAAAAGGTTGTTTCATCATGATGTAGCACTAAATGTCCACACCCATGTTGTTTTGTCCATACTTCTGGGTGTTACTGCGGAATAGTGCCATAGTACTGCAGCGACAGGCGTTCTGGGCTCGCTCACGTAGCGGGGACGGGTGCATAGTTACTGCTACATCCCATACGTCCATAAGCTGAGAAGCTCTGAATTGTAATTGAAATCGTAGTAAATCATACCGTGTTGTCCCCAGGGTCTGACCCGCGCCTTCCGCAACATTCCCGGCGTGGAGATGCTCAATGTAGACAAACTTAACCTTCTGAAGCTTGCTCCTGGTGGTCACGTGGGACGGTTCATCATCTGGACACAGTCTGCTTTCGACAGGCTCGGTAAGTGAAACCAGTATTAACTAGTATTGTTTTGTGAACTGTTGACCTAGCCACTGCTATAACTTTAAATTAAAAAAAAAACAAGGCTAATTGTTTGCACATTTAGATTTTTAGACTCTCGGCTTGTATTCTACTTTAAATTTGACGAAACTTAAATATGCAGGTTCTAAGAATTTTTAGAATTATTTAGTTATTTATGAATTTTGATTGTGGAGGTAGTACTGCCTCTAAAACGAGGCAAGTTGGCTGCGGCGTTATTTCCGTTATCAATATTATCAGGCATGACAGAGCACTACTAAAAGTGAACTTTTTCTACATAAAAAAACCGTCATAGAGATATAGCAAAATTATTATCAAGGTCAACAGTTAGCAGAACTAGTAGTGTATTGATCCCCCTACGCCTTACCGTAGCGCCCAATGCGCGTGCGGTCACGAATGTTCGGGGTACAGTGAAACAGTGCGCATAGGAAACATCGTCGCGGCACTCTGCCGGCCGGTGTGTCGACTTGTTGCACACATTTATTCTTATTTGTTTACATACATACATATAATCATGAATGGCTTAGCATGAATATTAGTCTGCTTATTTGTACTAGTTTTTTTTCTTCTTTAAAGCTGATGGTCTCATACATGTAAAACCACCAGCTTGCACAACCACGGAAGCTAGTGATACTGTAGCCCTAGATGGAGCATACCTAGTATGGAAAACAATGGCTCCCAAGGAAAATTTATGTTAAAAGAAATTAATTTTAATTTAACAGTTATTGCAATAAATAACAAATTAGCCTCCTACCTCAAGTAGTCTAAACCAGTAGCCTGATTTTGATTTGTGACCTGTCTTTATCCATAGATGATAATAGGATATGCTAGTTGCATCCTGCATGCATTTCGCTTGTTTAAGATACAGTGGTCTAATTTATGTATTTGCTTCTAACAATTTGTTCTATAAACAGATGCCCTGTTCGGTTCATGGAAGACTCCATCCAAGGAGAAGAAGAACTTCAACCTTCCGCAGCCCAAGATGGCTAACACTGACCTCAGCCGTCTGCTCAAGTCTGAAGAGATCCGTAAAGTGTTGCGCGCACCTAAGTATGTATCCTGTGTATTTTGTATTTAGTGATGGCGCTACTTTACTTATATATTATTTTTACATCGCCATAAAATTTACGCAGGGTCACTGGTAAGTCTCCAAAGTCATAATACAAAAGTTGTTATCTATGGTCACCCTTAAGATGATGCTAGTTGATTACCAGTGACCCTATATGTATATCGTAAATAAGAGGTTTTTGTATAGGTGAAATGGTTCGCCCTAGTGTCAGAGTTTCTAGGTGGTCCAAGGCATCTGAAATAGCCTACAATTATTTTTTTCTAATACAACTGCACCCTTCAGTTGTTATCCAACCCACAGCAGTTCTCATTGCTGCCCCCGTTACCGATACAAGACTTGACTGGACTGAATATTACTTAATTTCAATGATGGTTAGGGACACCTTACCTATCTGTGCTAGGATATCAAGCCACTCCTTAAAAGTTCTAGAATGATGATATTCTCTTTCAGAGCATTGGGTTATGAACAACCATGATTACTCTAACACGTTGACACATTCTGATTCCTACTCAAGTCAACGACCAATATTTTATCCAATACCAAAATTCTAACCTAGCTTTAAACTCTACAGCAAGCGTGTGGTCCGTGCAACTCGCAAGCTGAACCCGCTGACCAACACCAGGGCCATGCTCCGACTGAACCCGTACTCGGCTGTGCTGAGGAGGAAGGCTGTGCTCGACCAGGACAGGAGGGCTAACCTCAAAGCGCTTGCACTTGCTGAGAAACGTGGAGTGAGTATATTTTTTTCCTGCTTTTCGATAGAGGTAAATAGTACATGTCAAATAAAATAGGAGAAGTTTGCTATGGCGTTACTTACCGGTTAATTTCAATCATGTTTTGGCATGGACATTGTTGGACACTACTTTTGAATAAATAAATGTTCTAAATGTCTAAACTAATTTGACTAGAAAGCTATGAAAATGATGATAATACTCTATCAGAGCATTGGGTTATGAACACCATGATTACTCAATCACGTTGACACTTTCTGAATACGTCATGAATTAATGTTGCAAAAAAAACAACAGTATAATTTCTTAAAGTACCCTCTTTTCTATTCAGATTAAATTGCCCGAGAGCGACCCAGCGGTGAAGTCACTCAAACTTCGTGAGAAGCGAGGCAAGTCTATCAAGGCAGCGCTAGCAAAGAAGCCCAAGAAGCCAGCGCCTAAAAAGACCGCCCCTCCTCCGCCTAAAAAGAAGGCTCCTAAAGAAGCGAAGCCCGCGCCTAAGAAGTAATGACTAATAAAGGTTTATGGATAAAATGGTGTTTCACTTTTGTTGTTAGGAATAGTTACCATTATATTATAAATTGTGAGGCCTTCCTAGTGGCCTAGAAGAAAGATTATATTAAAAATTAAGAATCAAATAGACATGTTTAGTTTGTCTTGAGCGGAATCGCTACGGACTCACGACACCCGGGCGGTATCGTGGGTCTTTCAAAATAAAACTTTACCCCTGTTCGAAGTGACCGTAGTGTTGCGGTGTGGAATGCGGAAATGCAGTTATCTCTTGCATGTAAATGATTTATTTACTTTTAACTATAACGCATAATTAATTTCCGAAAAGGCATACTGCGTAATACGAACTTTTAAGCGTATTCATTCATAAATTATTTGTTGTGTGACAATTTTATTACATTATAATTCCAAATATTGAATTTGCACAATTTAATAGTTGAAAATTACTACAATGAACGAGACTGAATTTAAATTTATTAAAATAAATGGTGGCATTGCCCTTCTTTACAAGATATTTTATTCTGTTTTTTTCTTTTCTTATTTCTTTATGACTAGTCAGATAAGCAAAATCGTATTATAGTTTTTGCACGAAAGAATCACAAACAAAAAATCAAATTAACAAATCTCTTATAAACTACCTAGTGTCAACACACTTAGCTGGCGGTACATATCGTTTGATATCAACAGGGGTATCGTGGGTCCGTAGCGGAGCGGAATGAGCTAAAATCTAGTACCAGAGGTATGGGATTTCGTTTGGGTTGCTTAAGACTAATGCTGCAAAGGTACTCCCTATCCTTTCAGGCAGCCCCGGCATTGGGTGTTGGAGGCCCACAGTGCATAGAATCAGGAATTCTCCTTAGTCTGTGGCCCAGTTTTGTTTGTCCTGAATCTAGGTGCTTATGCCAAACTTATCTGGGTCAGACAACGGAATCGTATTAAATTGGGCTTTCCTAGCGCTCTTCTCTGACATTTGACAGAGTCAGTTCATAAATTATCCGGATTTGTGCTTAACACATGCATTTTTTGTTTAGAAACGCAGTATTTCGTCTAATATTGCGCTCATTGCTCGCTGACAAACCCCATACACAGTATTCCTCTATGACCCCAAGTCCCAAGTGAATGTATGACAGACCTTAAATTAAAATAAACTAAAAGTTTAGTACATATATGTAAGCATTTTGTTGAGTGTGCTAAACAATAAAAAACTGACTAAGCTAGTTGGTATTATCTTCTTTCTTATAATATTGTGACTGATATGGCATATGCATATCGAGTATGTATTACTTTCTTTGTCTACAATTGCATCAATCGTGACGCGCGCATGGACGTAAGACGCGCGCTCTTCCAGAAATACGATTTATGTCTTGTTATGTCTAGCTTAAATCCTAACATTACATATATCCTATAAAGAAGATATCTCTTCAAACTCTGTGAATATAATTCAGACTTTCAGTAAAGGGAATCTTTATAGTTGTAACTTTAATAAGGAAATTAAAAGTATTTTTTGTTTATTCGTGTATGTATGTATTATCAACTTAAATATATATTTTATTAATTATCTATGCAGTGTCATCGTCATCATCCTACAGAAAAAGTAAAATCTTGTCTATGTCGTTAATTATATACTGGCAATAACTATATGTTGAAAAAATACTTTATCGATTCTAGTCAGTTATTCGATTATAAAATTAAAAATTATCAAATCTACTTCACTTCGTTCTTAATTCGTTTATGAATAGTTATTAGTAGTCGTAAAAGTATTTTTATTTATAAAAGAATATTACTGTCTAATTTCTCTGTGAATAATGTAATAATATTTTGGTATCATTTCTGTGCACCAACTCTAACGATCGATATAAAATCGAAACGCGTGTTGTAATGTTGCCAGCCACAGAGACATTTTGCCGCCCAAAAATTACATCACCTCTCCATTTCATGGCACGCGTTTGACGCATTTGTTAATTTTTCGACTTTTCGTGACAGGACGTCAATTTCGACATTTGATTGATAATTTTGCAGGGGATCCATCAAATTTAGTTTGTTTGAAAGTTAGTTTACGCGCTAAATGTGATTTCAATGTATTTTGTATGTGATACGAGGATGTGAGAGTGCGGAGACCATTTTTGGTTAGAAGCCCTACCATCAAAATGACTGCCCAGAAGTGTGTGGTCGAAGGCTGCGATTTGGAGTATGATGTAGTCTGCAGCTTCTCATTCTACAAGTAAGCCCGTTTTCTACCTTATTTCTTCATTCCTGAGCCCAGATCTTTGCAATACGAAGACACTTTGATGCCCTGACGCAGCGTCTTAAGTCCCGTGACCTCGAAAGAGGTTGGGCGCCAAAAGGTCTAATTTGTAAACATAATTGCTTCACTTTTCTTATTGGACAGGTTTTGGAGCATCTATAATCTTATATAAACTTTATTTTGCAAATTTCTGTTGCAATATTGACCTAACTAGTAAATTATCAATTGCCTTCAGAGTACACAATTTATTATACTTTCTGTTTGGCCAGTAATAACAGACTAAATTATGAATGAAGGTTTGGTCCATATTTGATATAGATTGAAAACTCACTATGTGTGATATAAGATGTTATATAGTTAACCAATCAAGTGTTTCATGTGCAGACTCCATATTACAACATATTTTTAGGTAGATGTGTGTGTAGATTAGAAATCTATAATTCTATAATTTTTTATGTGTTATTTATTCAATAAACACTTATTAAGTAGGTATTGGAAATTAAAGCTAACACAGCAATAATAAACTTTAAACTTCACAGCTTAAATCTACATGGTGGCATGTTAATAGAGTATTTATCCAAAATGCTGACCAATTGCCTCATACTGTATTTCATTAAAAGCAAAAAAAAACACAAATTCATATCCCAAATGTTATTTAGAAGATTTGTGGTAAATTGTTGTGTCTACTATGCAGTAAATAAATACTTTGTTTTCTTTGCTAGCACAATAGGCCATAAATTACTTGATGAGAACATTTAACTGTTGAAGTTCATGAAAGTAAATAATTATGTAAAAGAGAAAGTTGAGAGAGATTTGTTTGAGTCGTGTTATTATAATAGGTATTGAAATTTTAAGATTAGATTTAAATTTTGCATAATTTTTTAGCCGATGTTTTATATTTTATGCTGAGTTGAATTCTTCAAATATCCAGTTCATTTTATGAAAAGTTGCTACTAACTGTTAATATTTTTTTGATTCTCGTACCCAAAGGGTAAGAAATCGTTAGAAGCAACTTAAAAATTACTGAAATGCTAAATCTTTAAAACTGTGTATCATCCAGTAAATTTTTATATATTTTAATCTTGATGTACCCAGTGTCACTCTCATGACTATGACAAGCCATTTAGGCTCTAAGGGTAGGCCAAAGAAATATACATACATACACTCGAAAACAACAAACATAATTTTTTTGCTCAACATAATAACAACAGTTAGAAACGTATACTAATACTGTATAGATAATGGTCTAGAACTCTATGTATGTGCATCTAACACTCACTTGGCTGATATGTTTAATGTAAATCTTAAGAGTACATGATAAGTCTGGAAATAGCTTTATATATTTGTACACAAGTTGAAAACCTTGACTCTAGCCTAGCATGACAGCTACTGTCCACTGTGGGCTATTTTCTACCCATCTGTTGCACTTCTTACATCTTTATATGTAAAAGAGTAAGTCCTGACTGACTAACAGGTCCTAATCAATGCAGAGCTGCTGAATCTACAGATATGAAATTTGGAGGGTTTATTCATTACAGGGTGTTTCAATCCCTAAGGGGGTCAAATGTGGATTCAAATTTTGAAAATACTTTACTTTCCTTTTTATGTGGTGCTTAACACTGCAGGTGACAGCTACTAGTGTACCTTAAAATAATATTATTTGATTAAGTGCAAAAATACTTTTTTAACTATTAACAACTGCTATGTTATGTATGTGTCTACATAACATATAGTACATAGTAGTTAACCATATGTTGTTAAACCTACTGATAAGAGTACAGATTCTGTACACATTTCCTTGTTTAATAATGGCTTACAGTTTTATTGCTTTTTGGAATAGGTATGTAACTAAAAATATAAATATAAAATAATGTACTGATATAAAGCCCTAATATCACTTTTCTGTGTGGATACTACATACAAACAAAAAGTATTTTATTACTTTCAAACAAAAAATGAAGTATTTTTTTGAAAGCAATCCTTTTTATAAACTTAGCGAATATATGTCAATGCAGCTTGTGGAATCATCGTTCTTGTGTGATGAACAACAATTACAAAATGTTAGTAATAGGTAAAGAAATAAATGACAATGTAAATGTATAATATAATAACTATTTGTTCTTAGAACTATAAAAGTATTTATAAGTTAAGTTTCTTTTTAAAGTAATTAATAATTAAAATGTAACAAGACTTGCCTGTAACGCTCATCTCTGTCTATTATGCCTACGTGCATTCTATTATAAGATACGCTATTACTGTTTGGGGAAATGCTAAAGATAGCATAAAAGTCTTAAAATCTCAAAAACAGTCTATAAGAACAATTAACGGTTTGAAAAAACGTAGTCCTGCGAGAAAACACTTTAAAAAAGATAAAATAATGACAGTTATATCACTTTATATTTATAGTTGTTTAATTAAAGTACACGAGGATAGGGAAATAACGGAAAAAAGAATTTCACGCAATAATAAAAAAGGGCGAATCCTACCAATAAATAGATTAGCTAAATGTAAGAAGCAGGGGCTTTATACCAAAATACTGATGTACAATAAATTACCTAATAGTGTAATGGATCTCAATTTTATTACATTCAAACAAAAATTTAAGTATTTTTTTGAAAGCAATCCTTTTTATAAACTCAGCGAATATATGTGAATGCAGCTTGTACGAGTAGAATCATCGTTCTTGTGTAACGAACAACCATAATAAAATATTAATAATAACTAAACAAAGCAATCATAATGTAAATATTTGTCATGAGAACTATTCAACTAACAACTAATATTAACTAATTGTATGTAAATGAGATTTGTAAGTTAAATTTTGTAAGTAATTATTAATTCAAATATAATAAGACGTAGCCTGTAACGAACGTTATTTAAAGGTCAATAAATATTACTTTACTACATAGTACAACTCCTGACTGTCTTGCAGACACTGGAGATATGTTGACAAAATTATAAAATTTGTAGCAGAATTACAATGTTGGTTATTTAGACCTATAACATTTATTCCATATGACTATAATTAGTAGTTCTGTGACCTGTCATCTGGCAACAACAATATAATAGCAAATTAAAAAAAAGACAACCACTTGACCGAATTTTTAAATATTATGTACCTTATTAATTATGATTAAGCATGTCCCCAATACTACCGAAAATGGTCAGTAAATGGCGACGTCTAATATTCGTATTCGTAGATACCATACACCAAGTTTCATGAAGATTGGTTAAAAAACTAGGACAAACATACTATCGGATAGATGAAAGATTTATTTGCTAGAGCCAAAGCTGAGGTGTATAGCTCACTCTGTCTATCAAGTACAAGTGACAGCTGTGCTGTAGCAAGTACTAAAGTAATCAAAATATACATAGACAATGTCTACAATAATAAATAAAATTACACACAATACACTTTATAAAAATTAGCAAGAGTTTCTATTAGTAAATACTCTTATACAAAATTAAATCAACTCTTTGTGTAACTGGTGACATACACAAAAAGTATTCTAGCAAATTGAGGATGGATTTCCGATTTTATTTCCACAGTGCAAACATCGGTAGTGACAATGAAGGCAAGAGACAAGACTGGATAGACGGCGCTATGAGGGAAGAGAGCGAGTGCTTGTGGAGGCACGTTAGTCTACAACTCTGTGGGTGAGCACTAACTGAACAAACACCATAATTACAGATAATTAATGACCAAAACAAACAACGTAATTAATGACATAATTTTATTAAGAGCTTATCACGAGAATAACATTACTCAGAACTATTCTTAGACTTTCAAAAATCTCTAAAAAACGTAATTATTACATTCTGAGTAAAATAAAAAAAAATAGGTATACGTTATTTTTCATTTATCTTTCCATTATCCCCCATATTAAAAAGAGGGTCAAAAATTTGAAATTTTGTCATTACAATGAACGTCAAAGCATAGTTTAGGATAATTTAGCGGTATTGTTTTGGCATGCATTGTACTATTATCAGCAATTCTGTAGATTAGTAATTCTTTCTTCTTGAGGTTGTATTTTGTCTACTACGCCTCACATAATTGGTAGTAGATGTTGTTTATGAAAACTCCATTACAATGCATCCTGTATGAAGATTGAACATCATATGGGAAGTGATTCTTACCTTGTCGCACGCCGCACTCCATGCCTTGAATCCCGCCCGTTTCACTTCGTTTTGTTGTCATATTGTCTCTCTAAAAATATAGCATACTTTAATTTAAGCCGCGTGCTCTCTTTTGATGACCGAACAAGCGAAGGATTCTAAAATTGAATCACGAGCGCAGCGAGTAATTAAAACTATTAGAATCCTGAGCGTTAGCGAGTGCAACTCGAGTGCAACACGTAACTTTTCATCCCACCTCAGCGAGGAAATGACTAAATAAGAAAAATAAAAAAATTGAATTACTCATTTTAGTTTTTTTACATATTTTTAAACATGAGGTTTTAACAATATGACGTGAAAAGATAATGGCGCGCGCAAAACAAATTAAAATATAAGTACAGCAAAAAGGTTCCGAGTCTGAGTTTTCAACAAAATAAAAAAGGTTGTATAATGAATTCGGCACCATATAGGTTGAATGAGGTTTTTAATTCACAAACTTAGTGCACACGATATTCTAAGTTCAAATTTACTTTATCCTCTAGCGGATAATAACGGCTTTTGCACTCAGATATCGAATAGCAAAAATACTCTTTCCGAGATGGTGGGTTGAAAAATATATTGTGGTCGCGAGATCAGCAGTTCGCAAACTACTACTTTATGAATGATGTTATAATTTGTACAGGTACCACTTCGAGTTGGACAACCAGGGGTTATGGATCGACTCGCCAATGTTGCCTGAATTGCTAACCCTGCAGGAGAAAACTAAGATTCAGACGCAGCAAGATAAGAAAAGTAAGTGCATACCAAACATAACTATGAAACTACTAAAAAAATAGTATCTTCGTAGTAAAGTTAGGCATGCGACGTGGCCATGAGCGTGCCCAGGATTATTAGTAGGCAGGGGAAGAAAAAAAATAAGAATACATATCCATTTAGTACGCTAACAAGACTAGGTGGCACTATTATAAAATTAAGTAGCATGAAGTTATCTAAAGACTGCGAAAATGACGAAAACTAGCACTAAATATATTTGTTTTCTTGTTATTTTCTTTTCTATTTTTAGCTTTACAAATATAAGTCTTTAAAAAATTAACTCACCGCTTCGCCTGCACCAATGGTGAAAGGAACCAAATATAACCATCTCACTCACTGTCGTGTCTCAAGTGTGCGCGGTAGAAAGAGATTGCCTTATGATAGTCACGTTGGTTGCAGGCGGAGCGGCGGGCGGTTTCCAAGGCCTATTCGAAAAGTTCATAACACCAAAAGGGCCTAAAGGTATGCTTATGTCGCCATATTTGATTGAAATGTAACCATTGTCCTATAGTTACATCAGACAAATCTAGCTAAAGCCTAGAAAAATATATTTGAATGCTGTTCCTAGGCATCTTCCATCATCTTGATCTTCTTCGTTCTCTCTGATTTCTTAGACGGGACATATTCATAAAAACAGCTTTTGGCAAATGGAGAACTGACTAACTAGGCACTTGCCTTGGGACGCGAGGTTACATGGAGTCGCACGATCATATAAACTTGTTTTTTTTATCAAGTGTCAAGTCTTATTTGTTCACGTAGTAGTAAAACCACAAACGACCAACTATGCAATGAGACGATTCCTCGTCTTTTCGAAGTTAGTTGTATTTTGAATATGGCTCATAGATGGGTGATCATCCACTCATCACATTTAATCCGCCTCTGACCGCCAGAGTTCTGCTGCGACATGCTCGCCCATACATTGAATCATAAGCTAGTACTTCCGCGAATGTAGACCACGCAATCACGGTATATTAACAACTTTATACAAAAAAACGATAACCAATCGACCTATATTTTATATTCGGGAATCTTTATTAATGTTGTGTTTAGGATGTCAGTATTATTTAATTCGTCCGGTAAATGGCGACGTTGCGAACTTCCTTTCCATTTGAGAGCAATACTCCACCTCAAAACTCCCCGACGACAAGAAAATTCGTAGATCTCATAGGCAAAGTTACGTCATGAGGGTGGAAACTACCACCTGCACGGGAGTACGAAATTCGAAAATATTTATAATATATATGATTGTCACAGGAAGTTTTTTTTTTCAGACCCGAAGCAGAGATGCTTCGCTCGCTCGATTAATTACTATCCGACTTTATAAACAATACTTTATATAATATGGATATATAAAAATATATAATTGTTAACAGTGGCTGAAATGGTTCGCCTGGATCACAACTACAGCATGAGTCCAGTTAAAGACGAGACGCCGGAGAATATATCGCGACTAAACGTGAGACAGCTGGTCGACACTCTGGGATATTTGTGAGTTCTTCTTGTTCTTTGTGTAGATGGAATGAATGTCAAATACCCAAGAAAATTCTTAAATATGTTATATTTGTATCATCAGATCGTTGAAGAATCTGCAACGCAAACAGCTGTGGGTGGTGAAGGTGGAGACAGACAAGGCAGAGGCTTCTATCACGCAGTCGGAGCAGGTCATCACCAAGATGGCAGACCCCAGGCAGATCATAGAGGTAAGGCACCAGCGGTGGGTGTACTAGAGCATTAGGTATGGGTTTACTGGGGCATTAGTTACAAGCTTAGTAGGACATTAAATTCGTGTTGTGTAAGATATTAGGTGTGGGTGTACTAAAGCATTAGTTGTGGATTAACTAGGACATGAGCGACGGGTGTTGTAAAGCATTTGCTACGGGATTACAAGGACATTGGCTATGTGTTATTTAGGGTATCAGGTGTGGGTATTATAAGGCATCAGCTGCGGAGTAACTAAGGCATCAACTACGGGTGTCCTAAGGCATCATCTGCGGAGTAACTATGGGTGTACTAAGGCATCAGCTGCGGTTGTTGTAGGGCATCTACTATGTTTTATAAGGACATTGTTTACGTATTTTCTATGTATCTACTTATGCTACTTCAAGTTTATGGTACGACTGTTCAAACGATGAACGCATCTATTATTGCAAAATTTTATTTATCTTAAGGGTAGCCTAATAGACACTCTATCTGGGTAAAAAACCTGTCACTTGTAACACTAGATATAAAGGATTCTTTTCCATTTCATGTTATGTTTGTCTACAGAGAGCTAATTAAATCACTTTGTTTCAGATACTACCGCAATCGTCCACGCCAGCCACCACAACATCCAACCAAGAAGTCCTGACCATGATGGAAGACTCCAACATACCCGACAACTTCATATACGAAATAGCCGAAGAACAAGAAATCTCCATGGAAGAAGTTAAAGAAATACCCGCTGACGAGAACCAGGAATGGATCGTCAACATCCTACCTGATGACACCAAGCCCAAGTATGCTTACATTAAACACTGCAGCACGGGAAAGAAGAAACGTCACTTCACCGCTGACATGAACGAGATCACCTTACAGGGAGACTTTGAAAACTATTACATATTACCAGATGTGGACCCGTCCGTTGGTGTAGAAATAACAACCAGTTACGAACCAGAGAATTATATCGTTGAGGAGTATCAACATTTAGTGCTGGACGAACGTCCCAAGAAACGTGGCAAGGCTGATCCGGAGAAGAAGAGAAAGAAGAAAGTGACTCCCAAAGTGGAGAAGATACAGTTGACGGGTGATGAGGGTGAAGATTGGGTGATCGATAACAGTAACATAGTTTACGAGGAAAGTGAGGACTTCGATGACAAGAAGGCGGCCGCCAGAGTTAGAAGAAAAAATAAAAAGTATCTCGGGTATGATTTTGTTACTTAACTATTGTTGCTGATGTGTTTTTGTATGTCGATGTTTTAGTCCTTTGTGAATGTGTTGATGTATACATTATTCATTTCTAAATATATTATTGTAGGGAAAAGCACAAACCACATTTTTATTTCAGATTCTATATTAATAAGTAGATATTTATTTTTCTTTTTACATAACAAGTGCCAGCGAGCCTACTGTGTGCCTAGGACGTCTGTAGTTGACCAAGAAGTATTGAAATATGTTTGTTGACGTACATGACAGTATTGCGTTCAATATGCTTTAAGTCATGCTTGTCAGTGTTACATAGCTTTATAATAATTATTATCGTATGGGATTCATGTGGACCATTGCTTTATATTCTATTATGGGAACTTGTAAAAATTACATGCTAATGTGGTTTGTGGTAAGCCTAATCTTGCTAACCTTTATATATGATTTTTACCTATAAATCCAGTTACCTACTAACCATAGTAATGACCACGAGTTTTGAGACTAAGAATGGGGTTATTTATTGAGAGTGATTTCACTATTTCCCAACTAAGTTGTTTCACTGGTGGGATGTTAAAATAAAACTTTTATCCCATTACTAAATGTGCTTTATTTTTGCCCGACTGCAAAAAAAGGGGGGTTATGTTTTTCGTGTGTATTTATGTATATTTCTTTGGCACACCCTACAGCCTAAACGCATTTTTATGTGGGTGGTTACAATAGATTCGTCTCCACCTGCAAGTTCAGAGCCACGTATCTGAACAAGTGTAAGCGCGGGATGCAGCTAGTATAGCCTATGGTCATAGGCTATACTAGCTGCATCCCGCGCTTCAGCAGTCGAGTTTTACTAAATCACTTTTAACTACCTCTTAATAGTTTACTGAACAGTATTTTTATTAACTTCTTTTATATTAATATTAGAGTTGGTTAAAAAAAAATACAGAAAATCAGCTCTAAGTTGATACCTACGCGAAATTTTCACTCAAGATAAAATACGCCCGAATTGAAAAACACCCAAGTCAAATAACAACAACTGTAGATTGATGTTTGAAATATTTAAATTAATCTTTTGAATATTTCAGACTGACAGTCAACCAGAGGGGCGGCAAAAAGTAGACGAGACGCTTTGACATTAACATCAGTTACTTGGGAAGAGAGAAAAAATAATATCTATTAAACCACTTCATATACATTAGCATAATACACAGCATTATTGGATTTGCTATGGTGGTGGAACGCAGAAGGTCATTAATCTATCGCATATAATCTACTTTGGAAACTGATCTCCACGATTGTGACAAAAACAACACACAAGACATGCTCCCTGTATTCTAAAATATATTCCAACAAATTAATTGGTCGACCTCACCTTGAATCAACATGACGTGTTAATGAATAATCTACTCTTCAATGGAAGTGTAACACAAGTGATGTTTAAATTACTACGATGTGTTACTGAGATATTCTCTAACGCCTTTGTCTTATTATAAATTTTATATATTTGGCGCAATATAGTAAAAAAAAATGTTACCAAAACTTTGTACTTTTCATTATTTGTCCAGAATATGTAATGGGGGGAAAAGTGGACTGGGAAATGTGAATTAATCCACTTTGTCTCACCGAAGGGCAACTTTGTGTTTGAGGAACGTGGAATTATTCAGAATACAGGGACTAGTCAATGCAATGCCTTTAAAATAAAGAATATGTCTATTATGTATGTATTGTATAAAGTACTAAAATATCAATATACTGTTATAAGATGGTATATACAAAATATTTAGTGTTTTTCCGCCTCGTCTTGATGTCAGCGTGAGAAATCGAAAAATATTTTTGTTTTTATGGTGTGGTTCCTCCTCACCACCGCCACACCTCACCTTATTATTTCTCTTTCTCTCAGTATCCGACTTCCTCGACACGTGTTTCGTGTCGAAACACGTGTCGAGGTAGTCGGATGAAAATATTTTTCGAGATCTCACGCTGACATCAAGACGAGGCGGAAAAACACTAAATATTTTGTATATACCATCTTATTATAAATGGATTTCCGCAAAGTAACGCCTGACTCCATTGATTAATTATCAATATACTATTGTTGGTCATCCACTTTACAGCGATTTTATGTTGTGTGTATTAATAAATGTAACTATCAGTTTTAAGAAATACATTTAATAGCTAGAAATTGTGAATGGGTTTTAATTTATTGGTAATTTTATTTCATTCAATTTTACCGATTTCTCGTGTAAAGAAGTACTCAATTCGAGACAGTCGCTCGCAGTGGATAACCAGCGCTATTTGCAATATTAGGTACAGCTTTTGTTTTTTAGAGTTAACTATTATACATAGTCGCTATGTAATAAACAATAAATAAAATAGATTAGTATAAAAATAAAATAAATAAATAATTTGGGGGTAGCAAAAAAAGTTGGAATTTTCCATACAAGATTTATTAACACTGCTATTTCCATGAAATGTATAGTTCTAATAATATGGTGATGTGATGCATTAGTCGAAATCACGTTTTCTTTGTCATTAAAATAACAATTATATTCTCCAGGTGTATTTTTCCTTGTAATTTAAGCTTTAGTTTTTACTAAAATTGCAAATTGTTATATTATGCGCCCAAATTTCTAGGCACAAATGCTAAAACTGAATATGGGTCAAATTGAAGATTACCGTAAGTAGAGAGATAGGCAAGGATATCTCTTACTTACCCAAATCAATGTTTTTTAAATATTGGTCTTACTGAAAAACTAAACTGGTCAAACGCTGCATAAAATCTCATATAGTTTGGTTTTGATCACGGTCAATAAAGCGCTTGTCTTACTGCTGGCGATTTACCGCAGCGAGTGACTTATGTCTAGAAATGTCTATACAGCGTATCGTCCGAAGTATATCAAGTGCTCAGAGACCGCAACAATTATTATTGTAAAATTGTATCGATTATTTTAATTTAGGTTATTAATGAAGTTATTGTGTGCTTTTCATTTAAATTTGTATAAACCCGAGTTTCACGATCCCTGAATATTAAGATCAGTAAAAATTTTTGAATATAGTGCTTGTTTGTACATATCTGTAAAAAATTAATTGAAATTTTTATAATGACTGACGTAATGAATATTATCGAAATTTTAAATCGCTCGACTTTGTAAGGATTTTTTTTATATGTGAGAAAAGATTGGCAGTTTTGTAACTTTATAATACATATATCTGTATCGTGCGCGGCCGACAGCTCGAATTAAGAGCGACATGCCGGAGTATATTAACGCATGTGTATTTCTGACGAATCATTGGTCGAGTCTCGACGAGACATACTACGTCACTACGTCAGAGGCCTTAAAATCATCACGTCGTCGTCAAGGCCATTGGTTCAAGTTGTATTAGTTGGCTTATGCTAAATTCAGGGAGCACGGGTAAAATACTTCCCATGGTACCTTCCAGGGACTATCACAGGGACCACGGGCTGTAAAAGGTTTGCTGAAGCTTGAATGGGCCACGTACTGCTAACTGTTTTCACATATAACTAAATTAAAACAGTTTCTTCCGAGAAGTTGTTATACGGGGTCATTTTAAATTGACACGCAATCAGTAGCGTTAATATAACATACAACAGAAAAAAAAATCGGCATTGTTTTGCATTTTTGTTTACAACAAACTGGGAAATATATTCACCTAAAGGTGCGCGATTACACAAATCTGGGTCATGCGAAGCCGCGTGTCGTCGCCGTGACCTAGTTTCGCATCAGGGCGGCGCCGCGGCTCAGGGTGTCCATGAGTTTTGTGTTCACTTTGTATGACTTTAATTAAAGTATTCTCAATAATTTTGTACTAAAGTGGGTTAAACAAAAAAACACGGGTATTTTATTTTTCAATATTCTTTCAGTATACTAAATATACGCACTCAATATAGAATCACTCTTTATTTAATGTATTAAATAATGTAAGATCGCTATTGTTTTGTCATAAAATTATATTCATAGACAGTGAAACTTGGGATGTAAGTTTAATCGGAGAGTCCTTTTGGACCTATACCTGTCTGTTACTTTATAAATGTTTGTTTATATAATAAAACGATTTCTCAGCATTATATGTTGTATTATTATAAGTGTTAGAGTCACCTGTCCTGTTGTTTGTCATCATGTCTCGCAAACTAAGTTGTCTTCGCTTCCTATTGGTCCAATTCTAATTGATCTCAATGAATTGAATGACTTATGGTGACCTTACTAACCGTAAGGTATCCGTGGTCATCAGCCTGATTCAGTAAACTTTGAACTGACGATTAGTTTCGAAAAGTTTTCAGACTTCGTAAAGAATACTTTGAAGACAAAAGACTCCGAAACTACTAATAATCGTCTATTAGTGATTTTTATGCTAAAACCAAAATCTCACTTGTTAATTACCATTACTTAGTAAGAACTACTGCTGCACTCGAACTCCTTCACGTTGTGATTTTTATTTAAACCAGATAACAGCATTTTAAATAACCCGTTACGTACAATTTGCTCTTCAATATTAATTTTTGAAATAAATTTTGAAAATCAATAATTGCTCTTAACATCTAGCTAGATGGGTGAGAGTTCGTTAGTAAAAAAGTGCATAAATAAAACTTCATTGTTACTACATATATACATTTAATCATTATTTTTCAAACTATTTTTCAAACAGTTGAAGAGTTCATGCAAATCAACAAAAATATTGAAATAGTAGATTATGATACAAGTGTGCTAAATTGATCATTACAGCAGAGGCGGTATCATCGATTAGGAAACCGAGGCTGAAGATTCATTGATTTTGTCAAAAAAACTTATCGTACAAACACTAAACATATCACTAAATAGTGTTACACTAATAATCGGCAGCAGTGTTAGCCAAATAATCTCTTCTTCCGATGTTCGACGCTTGCTTGTTCTGTACCGCTTCCAGTTTGGGACATTCTGCAACAAAATATGCAAATCATAAATATTGCGACACGGAAATAATATTAAACTAAATAGAATCTACTATATTTAATAACGCAACGAACAACTAGCCTACATATTAATAATGCTAGATTTTTCGAGATTTTTTTTTTGTATGATGTTATGGTCGACATGAAGGAACCATTCGCGTTTTGAAACGTCGAACCGCTGCGCTTAGTCATAGTGTGTTCTGTATGGCATCGACTATTTATAATAAAATACCGAAATCTAACAACGACATTAAGCTCTTCAAAGATGCTTTAAATAACTTTCATGTAAACAAAGCCTACTATACAGTTGATGAGTTTTAGAATGATAGGTTTATTCAAAGTATTGGTCGTTATCATTTCATTGCATTACATCAAGGTACATTTATATTTTATTTAATAACGAAAGTTAATATTTGTGTAAGATTTTATCTATTAAGGGTTTTTTTTATTATTATTTTCGTAAATGTTCGACGGAAATGTTTTATGTGATTTTATTTGACTATTTTACACAGAGTTTAAAATTAATCTTATATCTTATAATTATCTTATATATTGTAGTGACTCTTTAATTATTTTATTTATGTTTATAAGCACTCACACCGTGTCTGTATGCCTCGTGGGCAGAGCTAGAGCTCAAATTTTATGTAAACTATATATAAGACCTATGTTCAGACCTAGTCTCACAGACAGACAAACAAATTTCATTTCATTTCAAAAATAATTTTTTTTTCTATGTACCGCAAATTACAATAGTGTATATTGTAACTTTTTTTTTATTAAGTGTTGCAGCCAAAAAACAAACGAATATTTTTTTTAATCCGTCACGCCTATTAACCTCATCATTAGCACAATTTTATAACACAGTTCCATTTTCCAAGTTCCAGTTCCAAAGCTTTTTTATTTGACCTGAGACTTTGTTACGGTTGTACAACAGACAAACGTATTATTAGCTATAGGGTAGGGTTATAGGAGGTTGCATTACATACCTGTGATCCTGTGCCCCAAGCCCCCGCAGTAGGAGCAGCCCTGTCCGTCCGCCGCCGGCACGTCCGGCTCGCCGATCATGTCAAGGAGGAAGGACGGCACCTAAGTAATGCATTATAATATTATTTACGAAAATGGAGGTAGTTCTCAATTTGATTTTTTAGTGTTATTGGTTAGGTTACTAATCTGAAAGGAGGCTATTGACGCCAATTCGGCCAGTCACACTAAATTAAACTGAAACTTCCTAAAATTATTTCCATTTTTTTCTTACTTATGAAAACGAAAAGAGGAGACAATTTTAAAACTGTCAAATTAGGTTAGTTGAGGGGGAGGGGAGGGGATGCCAAGAATATAATAAATATTATAAAAACTGTTAAAGATAAATAAATTAAGTCATCGGCAGTCGACATTGGAGCGGAGAGAGACGCGCGCCGGAGCGAGCGGCGGGCGGCGGGCGCCGAGTGCTGCCGCGCAGCGATCGTTTTGTATATATATCAAAGCCTTTGCTATACTGGGTGTTTTATTATTACCTTTCTCCTAATATTACCCACGTTCAATGACCGGCGAAACATTATAAACTGGTAGTTCTGCGAACTGTAGACCTCGCGAGATAAGTTATTTTCATCCAACTCTAATACGTTAGGTACCTAATAGTTCGATCAACCTAATTTAACGAAAACTGAATTAGTTAATTTCTTTTTGCTATTCGATTTAGTTGCTGTTGTTCTTCTATTCTCAATAGTATTGGCTTTGTAGTCTTTGTTTTTGAATGGTTCAAGTTATAAAATGTTGTTTTTAGTTGCTTCCGACATTTCATTCCGTGTTTTTTTTTGTGAGCGCAATGTGCGAGCGGTCTCTCTTTTCTCAGATTGCGGTCTGCTACACTCCAAGATATCTAAGAAATAATAAAATCACCAAAAAACTGCAAACTTAGGTTCTTTGTTCAATAAAATAACTGCTTAGTACATGCATAATACTTCTTCATTTTTATTTTCTTTCCGTGTTAGTGAAGTGGCGTACTTAATAGTTTTAAAGCGCACTAGGGGTCTATGATATGGCTTAACGACTGCTATACTATGACTAACAGCCGGGACCTACAATATAACGTGTCATCCGACCCACGGAAGCACCCAGTTGTTAAATGCCACTTTCGGTCACCCAGCCAAGACCTGACCGCGATGAACGTTGCTACGATAAGTTGTTAACAAAATCAGAAACGAAAACTTTAATATCTTGACCAATTCTGCTCATATTTGGCAGATTTGATGACAATAATGTATATAATCTACATTCTGAATTTTATGAAACTCGGTTAGTAAACAGTGCAGTGGGAAACTCCCCTTTTTTTATGGGAACCAAACCCTTAATAAAAAATCACCGACGACAAAAAAATCTAATAAATCAAAGAACCTATATGCCAAGTTTTGTCATGATCGGAACAAAATTGCGGCCTGTACGCGAGATTAACCAACAAACTTACATTTATTATTATTTTTTTCAAGTAAACCAAACATTTATTATTAATGTAATTTAGTGTAAGTATTACAAAGTTACACTTAAAGCAATAAAATATTACATGACGGTCAGGTCTACGGTGGGAGCAAACTCGGCAGAGCCGGTCTCTTACATACATACGAGTACATACAAACATTTGAACAGATGAAAGCAAGATTAGACGCTTCGCTCGCTCGGTCAACTAATAATAACCTTGGCAGAGTGTATTTACAGTTGAATTTTTAACAAACTGCTTCTTATATATATATATATATATAAGAAGCAGTTTGTTCAACTGTAAATACACTCCGCCAGAAACATAAAACTCGTCACCACTCTGCCGTCTGCCGCCACTCTGCGCGCGCCCGAGCAGCGTGGAGGCGACCCCCTGGCCCCCCGCGCGCCCCGTGCGACCGATGCGGTGCACATAGTTCTCTATGTGTACTACTAGTTAGTCGAACATGTTTGTCTGTCAGTATACCTTCTGTCCCGCCTCCCTGAGCAGATGCGCCAGGTCCCTGAGCACGCTGCCGTCCTGCGCGCGCCCGAGCAGCGTGGAGGCGACGCCCTCGCCCCCCGCGCGCCCCGTGCGACCGATGCGGTGCACATAGTTCTCTATGTCCTCCGGCATGTCGTAGTTGATCACGTGCTGAATGTTAGCGAAGTCGAGACCTTCAAGAAAAACATTAAATTCTTTATATTTGATCTACTTTTAAAAAGTTTCGTTGCAAATTGTTAGAACTTCGACCATTTTTAGTCTTGTGAAAAATTTACTTGTGACGATATCATTAAAATATTTCGAGTATTTCTAATCCAATACATAAGAGCAAGCATGATATAAAATATGAGTTATATTATCAAATCATATTTTGTAACTTAGTTTAGAGCAGATCGAGTAATTGGTCGA
This sequence comes from Ligdia adustata, assembly GCA_947049295.1. Lineage (NCBI taxonomy): Eukaryota > Metazoa > Arthropoda > Insecta > Lepidoptera > Geometridae > Ligdia > Ligdia adustata. The sequence goes on from OX346242.1 coordinate 1,400,338, forward strand.
AAAAGTTTATTATTAATAATAATAATAATAATATGGGACAACATCCACACAAAGGTGTTCAGGTCCCAAACTAGACAACGCCTGTACTATGGTAACCTAGGCTGATGTCCGATGTACATACTTACTCGGAGTATATATATATACTAGCTGTGCCCCGCAGTTTCACCCGCGTAGTTCTACTAAAAATAAAAATAATATCGAACTACTTTTTTTGAAGTCGGTTAAAAAGTATCCTATGTCCTTCTCCTGGTTCTAAGCTACCTCACCAACAATTTTCAGCCAAATGGGTTCAGCCTTTCTTGAGTTATAAATAGTGTAACTAACATGACTTTCTTTATATAAGATATATAGAATGTTTCTTATAAGATTCAGTCAAGACATACATAGTGGTCAAACAGTAGTAACATACCTTTGCTCGCGACGTCAGTAGCCACTAGTACATCTTTTTCTCCCCTCCTGAAAGCTTCCACGGCTCTCGTTCGCTCCTCCTGGTCCTTACCACCGTGGATGGCCACTGCTTCTACACCTGACACGATTTTATAGCAAGCTACTTTAATTTTGTTTGTTAACAAATATAAAATTTTCTAATAGTACATACATTTATTTTATTGATAATATGTTTAAGGGTGTCAAGATTACACATACTATATATTCAAAATTCATTTATTGAGGTATTAATAATCCGTACACAATATAAGAAAAACTACACAATAAATAAATATCAAAAATATTGCTCGGATACATTTCTTCTGTAATAGGAAGGTGGAATCTATTTCCATAGAATTTCCCCAACATATTATTCCGTAACTTAAAAGATACAGTCGTAGTATGAATTTATTACATTTAATTTTTTTTAAGTATAAAGTTAGAAGTAGTCAAAGGGCGCAGGTTCAAATCCAGGTTCAGGCATGCACCTCCGAGTTTTTGACTTTAACACATGCTTAAACAGTGAAAGAAAACATCGTGAGAAACCTGCTTGTCGGAGAAGGTTAATAACTTATAAAAGATAAGTGAAGTCCCCAGCCCGCGATTTGGCCAGCGTGGTGGACTATGGCCTACAGTCCCTTCATGGGGCATACCCATGCCCAGCCGTGGGCTAGGCGTTAAAACGTAGTAAGCATTATTGGATAATTTTTCTCGTATAAATAGGTCTTAACCCTCCAGACTTACCCTTCAGCAACAAGTACTCGTGTATGGCGTCCACGTGTTGTTTCCTCTCAGCGAATATAAGCACGGGCGGTGGAGTCTTCTGCAGACATTGCAGCAGATGTACCGTCCGCGCTTCGCCTTGAACCGCTTCCAGTTCTTGACGTACGTTTAGTGACGCGGCGCCAGCACGACCTACGTTCACTAGCACGGGCTTTACTAGCGCCGATCTGGGGTCGAGATAAAATAGGGATTCAAACTTTACAACGCGTGTTTGATTCATTTGTTATGTAATACGCAAATAGTTGCATCGGCTGTCTATTTTACTTGCCCGAATTGTTTGTTTACCATAAAATTCATGTAACATTCTCTTGTTTGCCCGTACATTAGATTCCATAACAATACGAGTGCCATACCCTTGAGTGAATTGTTATCCATGTTATTAATTGCAATAATATTATTTAACAGAAAATTTCCTCGCCATACTAAATTAATTTCAAATACATCTAAGCCTTAGAGCACTACGCCGACCACTGCCGCGGCACGCTCGCTCGTCTGTTTTTATTTATTTACATAGTAAATATAACATAACTGAGGTATATAAGGCCACTGCGCAGCCAAGGGTATGGCTCAACGGTATGGACTTTAATGAATGAATTATCTGACCGGTTGGCGCAGTTGGTAGCAAACCTGCCATCTGCGCCGCTGGTCCCGGGTTCGATCCCCGTACAGGTTCAACATTTGTGTGCATGAACATGTCTTTTTGACCTACGTCTGAGTGTTAATTATATATATATAAGTATTTATTTATGTATATAAGCATGTATATCAGGCATCAGGTTACCATAGCACAGGCTTTGTCTAGTTTGGGACCTAAAGACCTTTGTGTGGATGTTGTCCCATATTATTATTACTATTATATTATTAACTCTTTATTGCAGACACACAAACATCAAATATAAAGGAAAAATATCTCATCTAGTCTCACAAGTGGCGACCTTATCGCTAATAGCGATCTCTTCCAGGCAACCTTAGGATGGAGACAATTTACAAATACAACAATCAATTACAATTTACTTTACCTCTACTTCAAATGTATATCGCAAGATGGCGCCTCTTATATTACTATCCTAAGACTGTGATGTACATACCTACCTACCATTTACTTTGCGGTACAACATTTATTTAAAAGTAACAAGTACCTACATTATATTGCCAAGTAATCAATTCTTCTGCGGTAGTCTGCCTTTTGTTCCACATCTCAAACAACATCTTGTATTTTAGAAATTATCAAGCCTTTATCGCTAGTTCTCTTTACCAGTACTGACAGCTACTGACCTGGCAAAGTTCTGTATCTTCCATGTTCCAGGCATGGTGACGTAGAAAAGAAGAGTCTGTCGTTGTCCTCCGAAGTATGAAAATATGGTTCGCACGTCTTCTTCGAAACCTACGTCAATCATACTTTCCTTGTGACTTGTCCATGAAAGGTACGGCAAACGTTAAGACGCACTTTTTAAACTAGATGGCGCTACTTGTAGCACCATCCTTGGATAGCACCTAGTTCAAGGCTTAACCACTAGACGTCGCTACAATTAGCTACTTACCTGGCAAAGTTCTGTATCTTCCTAGGCATGGTGGCGGAGAAGAGCAGAGTCTGTCGTTGTCCTCCGAAGTATGAGAATATGGTGCGCACGTCTTCTTCGAAACCCATGTCGATCATACGATCGGCCTCGTCCATGCATAGGTATCGACAAACATTTAGACGAACCTGTAGAACAATAGCACCCAATAATATTTTGTAAAGAACTTATTTAATTAACTTTAAGGACTAAAAAATAGTCAAATATTTTTTACTCGATTTCCTAACACGTGGTTAGAAGCGATTTCACAATAACCCGACTGCTAAATCTTTAATTCTGTGTATCGTCCTTCCTTTTTTTTTAAATTTTGATGTACTCAGTGTCACTCTCACGACTAAGACGAATTTATTGACACCATTTACATGAAAATACGACAAGGCGTTTAGGCTCTAGGGCGTGCCAAAGAAATATACATACACACATACACTCGAAAAACATAACCCCCCTTCTTTAGCAGTCGAATAAAAAGAGGTTAATATTTTTTAATTGTATGTCTGTATGTCTCTTTGTGATCGTCTATAGCTTAAACTGGTAGACCGATTTTGATATGCGAGTTGTCATTGGATTGGCCTTGTCTGTAGTCCTTACCATTTTCTTATCAAGCATGTCCATGAGTCGTCCCGGCGTGGCCACCATGATGTGCACGCCGCGCTGCACTGTCTCCATGCACTCCGACACCGCCACACCTGGACAAACAGAAACAACCCCATTGACCGAGCGAGCGAAGCGTCTCTGCGTTCAGCTGCACCCAGATTCACAATGAGTTTCCGCTCGGATTCGAAAACTTTGCAACACGAATAACGCGAAGCTAGTAACGTAATCTAAAATATTAAATAGTGATTATTATTTTAATTTAGATCTAGAATCTATTTTCAAAGTAACAATTTAGAATCTTCTAATAAGTTTAATGTAATTCGTGTTGCAAAGTTTTCGAATCCAAGCGGAAACTCATTGTGAATATGGGAGGAGGACTATTATTGAACTTGCTCGCATAAGGTAGACACTTCGAGGGCACAGGATCGATCACAGCTAGTTATATTTATTGTGACAGAAACTTAAGGAACAATAGTTAAAACACTAACCAAACTAAATCTACTTACAGTTAAAAACAGTTTAGTCAAAAAGTTCGTTGGTTGAGGGAAAGGTGGCAAAAGTTAAATGGCAATGGAAATTCTTTGACCCAAAAATAAACCAGCATTTTTGTCACCAATACCGTCTACCAAACGCTTAATCAAATCCCTAAAAAGGCTGACAGCGGCCGGTCCCCACCCACCCATTGTTTCTACCCCAAACAGAACAAACATGTACACCGTTCAAGATAATTAAATAAATATATGTAGTTCCCTAACGCTCAAAAAGAATTAGAATTATTTATTGACCACTAGCTGACCCGCCAAACTTCGTACCGCCTAACAGTTATCCATGTTTCTCACCTTTCAAACCTTTCCTGGAGTACGACAATCATTTCAAGACTACAGCTATATCGGCCCAGCCGTTCTCGAGTTTTAGTGAAACAAACGTCTTCATTTTTACATATATATTTTTTTTAATTTTTTTCTGTCATATTTCTCCCGACAATAACAATCAAAACAAAAAAAACAGTGAAATCGGTTCAGCCGTTCACGCGTGATGTCGTGACCAACGGATATAGGGATTCATTGTTATATATATAGATTATATAACGTTTGTAAATTTTGTCAGCATGGTGGAGTTTAGCTGACACTTCCTTAATACGGTAAACTGTGGCCAGCAGTTGGTCAACATGCGTTAGATTACGTAAGTAAGCAAGACTATCTTGTACACTCTTATTTATGTAACTTCTGCTCTCATCGCCGCTAATTGATAACATTTAAAAAATTTCACCGCCCATATTTATACGGAATAACAAATGAAAAATAACCTCCCCTTTTTATTGAGAATGTAATAATTACATTTTTAGAGATTTTTGTTAATATCCAAAAAAAGTTCCGCATAACGTCATTCTCGTCAAAAGCTCGTACAAAAAATTATGTCATTAATTATCTGTATTTTTGCCGTTCATTTTGTATCGTTCACAGATGACAGATACATCAATATTTTTTATTGGTAGCATCTGACGGTCTTAACATAAATACGAGGATATTGTCGGTGATTGTCAACGTCAGCTAGGGGACACACGTGTTGTAGTGATTGTGCTGTTAATTTAAGAAATTTGTCTGTGTTTTTCCTTTCTAGAGCTTATTTTTATACTAACTCGGGGTCGGTAAGTGTTATTTGTTTATTTGTTCGGGGGAAATGGAGTCCATTTCCCCTGAACCGGCCGAGCCGCCGGACCTTCCTTCGGTGGTTATTCCGACAAAGTCGACTGAACCAGTGCTAACACCCGGTAATAAAAGATCAAGAGAACCCATGGATGAAGGTCCTGGTGGCCCACCTGGTAAGCTTCATATTACTAACAGGGATGCAGTGATGCCTTCAATTCAAACAGTCTACACCCACCCATCACTAACTATTGTTGGCATCAAAGAGTACGAGAAGACGGATGCAGGTCCATATATTGTACATGTTTCTAAGGAGGAGTCTGACCCAACTGTTGGCACAAGCTTCCGACCCATTAAGTTTGGTCAGTTTTTGCACTCTAACAAAATAGAGGACATATGTCGTGATGGGATCAAAAGAGTAGGAAGGAATAAAATGGCTGTCCAGTTTAAGTCATACGAAGCTGCCAATAAGTTCCTTAGTAACCCCCTACTTGCATCGCAAAAGTATGATGCCTTTATTCCTACGTACAATGTTACTAGAATGGGTGTAGTACGAGGGGTCCCTGTGGACTGTTCAATGGAAGAATTTGCCAATTGCATTGAGATTCCAAACAGCTCAGCGTATATAGTTAAAGCTAGGCGATTAAATAGAAAGGTTCGGAATGACTCCACAGTGAACTGGGAACCAACCCAAACTGTTGTTCTCACCTTTAGAGGTCAGCAGCTACCAGCAAAAATTTACTGTTTTTACTATGCAATGAATGCGGAAACTTATGAATTTCCAACCATACAATGTCTAGCCTGCTGCCGATTTGGACACATAAAATCCCAATGCCGATCTACACCTAGGTGTTATAAATGTGCTCAATCCCACATTGGAGATCAGTGCTGTGTCCCCGATATATCAGCCTCCTGTTTGTACTGTTCTGCACGTCATTTCGCTACTGACAAAGCTTGTCCGGAACAAGCCAGGCAAAAAGCCATAAAAACTACCATGGCTCGTGAAGGTATTTCATACCAAGAGGCTTCTTTACTGTATAGATCTTCTAGACAATTTAATGAAGTGACTAAATCTATCCCACGCACTTCCCAACCTGACCCTCACCCTACCATTCCCCGATCCAACAATACCCCATCTATATCTCGGTCTCAACCCTCAATCTCTTACAAGAAAACAATCATTCGCAACCCTCCATCTAGACCCCTTCCGGGAAAATCTTATGATAAACAAACTCACCAATTACTTACTCGTACCGAACAATCATCATTGCCAAATGGCATTGCTTTACAAATGCTTCAGTCTGGGAATTCTCAGAATGATTTCCTAGTCCAACTCCTTTCTTTAATACTCAACATCATTTCCCAAAATCCTTCCCAATTACCGAACAACGTTGCCCTTGTAATATCTCAACTCTCTAACTTACTGTCTCACAATGGATCAGTTCACCCTTCTCCAGTGGAACAGCAGGAGCCTTCGACGGAAGGTCGCTGAGCTCATCCAACTCATCCATAAATGCTGCCCCCTTCTGGTGGCTGTCTCTGAGACTTGGTTTGTACCTGGGGCTCGTTACCGAGTGCCAGGATATTCCTGTCTCCGGGACGACCGACGGGATGGGAAAGCTGGATGTGCAATTTTTCTAAAACGTAACCTTGTCTTTTCTCGTATTACCCTTCCTGCATTCAGCCCTGAAATTAATGCTGTGGCGGTCCGCTCATTTAATATTTCCTTTTTATGTATATATATTCCCCATTTCCACCCCAACCACATCCCTGAAATCCATTCAATTATATCTGCTGTTCCTCCTCCTATTGTCGTGATGGGAGATTTTAACGCACATAACACATCTTGGGGATCTCATCATACCAACAGTATCGGTAGACATTTACTGGATCTCATTACAGACTTAGATCTGTGTTTATTAAATGATGGCTCACCTACCCGCAGACCTTATCCCAACCAAAATCCTAATTCTGCAGTACATTACTTTATGCTCTCCATCTCTCTTCCCTTCTGTTTTATGGAATGTGCATTCTCTGGCCCACGAAAGTGATCACTTCCCTATCGAGATTAAATTGTCTCTTGGTATAGCCCTCCCTCTTCCCCCATCTCCTCGTCTTAAATACAGGCTTTCTGGTGCAAATTGGGACCTCTACTCTTCTCGCTTAGACCAAATATTAGTCTCTAACTCAATTACAAATGTAGAACCGCCCCTCACTAGGTATGGCAATTTGGTAAACTGCATGCTATCTGCAGCAAATGAGAGCATCCCAGTCAAAACTCAACAAAAACATATGTCTCCTCCTTGGTGGGATGCTGAATGCACACAAGCTGTGAAAGAAAGAAACATAGCAGAAAAAAATTACAACCAATCTATGACCTTAAACAATTTCCTCTCTTTTAAAAAGTCTTCAGCTAAATATAGAAAAACTCTTTCCACTAAAAAACGGCTTGGTTGGATGAGATTCTGTGAAAGTCTATCCACTACCCCATCAACACTAGTATGGAGACAAATACGGAGATTCCGGGGGTCTTACGTTTCTTCTGATGTTTCTTCGAACGACCCTTCAATTTGGCTAGAGAAATTTGCTAACAAATTAGCCCCTCCTTATGTTCAACAAGCTTTTCCTCCTACTCCTATAAATTTTTGCCATTCTTCAGCTCATTTCGATCCCGCTTTCTCATATGAAGAACTTCAAATAGCTTTAACTGGGCTATCTGATTCCACACCTGGGGTGGACGGAATCCCTTACTCCTTCATTACTAATGCCAGCTCAAACACAAAACAAATACTCTTAAAATTAATCAATGATTTCTTCGAAAATGGGTCAGTGCCTAATTCATGGAAATCTCAAATTATAATACCCCTACTTAAGCCGGGCAAGGATCCTTTAGATCCGAACTCTTATCGCCCTATTGCTCTCTCTTGTGTAATGGCGAAAATAACTGAAATTCTGGTCAAAAACAGGTTAGAGTGGTTCGTGGAAAATAGGGGCCTCCTCTCTAAGTCCCAATACGGGTTTAGAAAAGGCTTTAGCACTCTTGACAGCCTCCGAACATATATTCTTTGAATGTCAAAGGCTTCGCTGCTCCCTTTATGACATGATTCCTGCAGATATTCCCCGCCCCTCTAACTTTTCCTCACTGCTTCCCCTTGTCTTCACTCCTTTTGTATATATTCTAAATAAGTTTATTACAATTAACAATATTAAACTATAAATTACCTAATCTTTGCCTTTTTATATATTTCATGTTACTAACATTTGTGCCGTTTTGTACATGTCCTTGTGTTTGTTTCAGGTTTGTAAAAAAGTAAGCTCAGATACAAAATTGTTTCTCATCACCGAACACCTGCGCAGTGTCCACGGTTTTTTATTGAATCGCGTTACCGGCCAATCTTATCAGCGTTTGTCTTGCTAGTCACGTGACATTGGCAAAATTGCGGTTATACCGCAGGGGCCATAAATCAAATATAGAATAGAATAGAGGATATTGTCATCAGTTTTTTGTAAATAACTGGAAAGAAATTGGATATAAAAATGTGATATTTTTCAGTCTAGAAATTAGACTAAAGAACACGTGAAAAAAGTGTCTTCATCATAACAAAACAATAAGAAAAGTGTCGATGGACACATTCTTAAAGACATAACAGAATTTCAAGTTAAATTTAAATTACTTATTAGCCTTAGGCTTTAGATTGTAATATTTCTAGGAAGGCTTTTAAAAGGTCTCTATTACGCATAAAAAAAAAGGTTTTTGTAAATAACTCCGAAAAAATCCCAATAATATTATAAAAGCGAAAGTTTGTATGTGTGTGTATTTGTTTGTTACTTCTTCACGCTCAAACGGCTACACGGATTTGGATGAAATTAGGCACGAAGCGAAGATAGATTATAGCTTGGATTAACACATTACTTGGATTAACACAGGGTACTTTTTATCCCGGTAAATTGTAGTGTTTCCATGGGATGATCAATTATGTACCGCGGGTAAAACCGCGGGGCGCAGCTAGTTAGATATAAAATTCTGGTATTTTAAGTACGAACCGCATTATAATATCCGGAAATTATTTTCCGAATTTCCATCACTTTGCAAATATGAAATATAGTCAATTTTCAAGTTTCTGCCGGCTTGTTATACATCACCTCCGATAGCGAGGCAGCTCCTAATCTCCGGCTGTCCGGCCATCTTGAGATGCTTAACGAAATGCTGGATGATGTCGTGCGTCTGTTTAGCCAATTCGCGCGATGGACAGATTATCAGCCCGTACGGACCTTCGTTTCTGTAATTAAAAATTATACTTTTTACTGACAAACGAAGCGTCTCTGCGTCGAGTCTAGTTAATTTTTATTTCGTCTATGCATGTTATGGAAATTTTGTACTCGCAGGCAGTAATTTCCAACAAACCTGGAGTATTTCTCACATAGAGGCAGAAGTTTAATGCACTCTCAATCATAATTTTAAATATATCCGTTTTTCTTCTTAATAGGGAGTTATGTAGAGTGTGCAACGGAGATTAAAAAATCGTTAGTAAAAATTCGTTTAGATTAACGGACGGACAGCGAAGCCTTCGTTTTTTTTTACAGAAACTAGAACGCGCTTTATGAGAAACAATTTCAACGATTTTTGGGTTGATCTCATTCTCAAAAAGTTCATCTTAATTTTGGCGCCCATTAAAACTTCCAACGAGGCACGTGCCCTGGTCTTTCCTCCCAGAAGCTGGCCTAATTCCCGGTCAGACGACCAGCAGTTGAGCAGTAATATGAGCTTACCTGATAAATGGCATGTAAACCTCTTGCTCCAAGCACAGCATTATGATGGGTAGTGTGAAGACCAGAGTCTTTCCTGAGCCAGTGAAGGCGATGCCTATCATGTCCCGTCCGCTGAGCACCGCCGGTATGCCTTGCACTTGGATCGGCGTCGGTTTCGATATGCCTTTAGCTTCTAGGCCTCGTAGTATACCTAAACGATAAATAAGTAATACTTGAATGAATTCAATTAATAATTCAAATGTAACAAGACTTGCCTGTAACGAATGTTATTTAAAGGCCAATAAATATTTCTTATTCCATTCGGTACACAAATTCACACAATAACACGACATGATTTTTGGTTATTTTGGATTTACAAACCACACTAATGAATCGATTTTGACAAAAACTATATAGGACCATCCTTAAACCCTAATCAAACTTACAACAAACAATCCAAAAACATCTCTATGTATTGGTTGTATTTTGTTTGGTCATTTATTAAATATGTTGATCAATGTTATATTTTAAGGCCACTCTTATTTTGTATTATTCATTTACGTGCATGGTTGCCTGGAAGAGATCGCTTTAAGAGATAAGGCCGCCATTAAAAAACCTAGTATATATCTATAAGCTTTTACTTATTATAATTACTTATTGTTAAACTGTTTTTTTAATAAATAGTTGTGTTAACATTATAAAACGTGTGAATGTACCTCGGTAGTGAGTGAAACTTGCTGTATGCTGGTTTCAAAACACACATGGGAGTGTTTTGGAACCGGCATTGAGCGAATTTATTCTTTACCGGCTAAAAAGCAAACATGTTTTGAAATCGAACCTAGGACATTCTCAATTCGGATTATGACGAACTTTGAACATTCTCTTTTTTAAAGTCGTTTATAAACAAAATATTTTAATTTTAAACGTGAAGTATTAAAGGTCAACCTTGCTACGAATGCCGCAATTTCTATGATATTGGAGTATTTTGTTTAAGAAGATGGGTTTTCACGGGTACCTGATTGTTCGAAAGATCCAACTATAGACTCGTTCACATTCGGTGAAATTCATCACCTTGCCAACAATCAAGTACGCGTGAAAACACGCGTTAGTTTTCTAAATAATATTGGAGTATTCTTACCTTTAGGAAACTTCATATGGTGGAAGGTAGTAATAGGGGGTGGTACGTCCTCCCCCTCCACTAATATCCGCAGCTGATCGCGTACCTTCTCATGCCGTTCCTCCGGCAGAGCCAGAATGCACCGCGGTGGTTTCCACGACGTCTTTATAGGCTCTTCGTATTGGATGCCTAGTGGGATACAACAAAGTTTTATGTTAAGGAACATCGAGTAGACTTTGACTCTACTTTTATTGTGCGAACTGATTGTAGAACTCGCTGCTGGGTTCATATTTATTGATAGCTGTAATCTGGGTCTTTTTAAGACGCGAGTGAATCGGTTTCTTCTAGGCAAGCATGTTCTATATTTGGCCGCATCCTTGCTTCATATCTGGCGCATTGCAATGAAAAACAAGAAATCGTTGATTCCCTATACACTACTGAGTTTCTTCAAGATTGATTGGATGCTACAACTTATACGTGAGTATAAACATCCAGACAAACATATGTAGTGATAGATGAAAGCAAATTATTGTCTTGTGTACCGCACCGCAGCGCTGATTTTCAGCTCCGACCTTCAGTGGAAGGTCGAAGCTGAAAATCAGCGCTGCGGTGAATTCTGTGGTTTCTGCTGAGCTTATGTTTTTCAAACACTCGTCAGTACAGTGATAAAAACACTGCTTGATGTTATGTATTATTGGTCTTATCTTTGTTGTTATTGCTGTAGTGTCTTGTGTGTCTTAATAAACGTCTTCTTTCTTTCTTTTCTTTCAAATTATGCCAGACTTGAAGCCGAGCCGATAATTGTTGAAGTTCTTCAATGTGGTAGACAATAAGCAACGCATAACAAGTTATTGGGTAAAATCTCTTGCAAGGACAGAACAGTTACAGCTCGATATTTCTGGCATACTCACTGCACCATACATAAATTCTTTTGAAAATCAACTGGACAAATGGCTAAAGGACAGTCAACTATCTCTTGCAAACCTATAAAGACAATTTGTGCAATGCATTGGACAATCAATGAATTCAACACAATATGATATAGGCACACCAGCTTCAAGCTACTCGCCTAATATACTTATAATAAAACTGTACCAGGTCAAATTCTGTACATCTTCTAAATTTTAAAAATGAATCGCTGAATGTGTTGCGAAGCGCAAATCTGGAGAACAGCTGAACTGATTTCGCTAATTCTCCTACTAACTAAGTAAATGGATGGTTTTTACGGAGATAAAAATTTAATAAATTGTCTGAAAAGGTCTAAAAACAACACTTTTCTATACTACCCTACAATCGATTTGTAATAATACTTAAATGTCAATTTGAAGTTTAATACCATACCATAAAGCTTAACAGTCTTATTAATAAACGCGTCTTCACTTTAAACATCTTTTGTCTTGTTTTAACGCGTGATGTTCTCCATCAGATAAAACAAGATAAAAGACGTTTATAGTTAGGACGCGTTTATTAATAAGACCGTAAGACAATTGAGTGACTTTAGAAGGTATCGTATAAATATTAATATCAATATTTGTTAATATTTGCTGACCCGGCGTCCCGAATAGCAGAATAAGTATTAAATATTTAGGAATGGACTGTTAGGCGGTACGAAGTTCGCCGGGTCAGCTAGTTGTATATATTTTAAAAATTTCTATTGCGGGGGGTGATATTAACGATACAGACCCCAAATCAATTTTTTTTTTCATTTTTGTCTGTCTGTTTCTGGACTTTTCATAACTCCGAAACTGCTGGATGGATTATTATGAAATGATGTAGGATCTTATTTAATTGTTATCCCGAAAATCCGAAAGGGCTCCCGTGGCAGGGGAGACGTAAGTAAAAAAAATAATCATCCAAATCAAAGTACACTAATTAATCACTTTTTATAACTCAGTAATGCGTGCTTTGATTTGGACGAATCAGTTTTTTGCTAAAAGGCTATCTGAAATTAATGTTACCTGAAAAACTTGTGGGGGTTCCCGTGGGAGGGGGAATGAAAATCGTATTTAGATATAACGCGTGCTTTGATTTGGATGGTTTTTTTTTGTTGGAAAGTTTATCTGAAATGATATTATACTGAAAATTTGTGGGGGTTCGTGGGACGCATGAAAGTCGTATTTAACTATTACTCGGTAACGCGATTCGATTGATCCTTTTTTCACTAGAAAGGTCTACGAGTTATAGTTAATATAACTCGGTAACCGGTGCTTTGATTGGGACGATATTTTTTTGTTAGAAGTAACTAATTGCTATCCCAAAAAATAGTAGGGGTACACGTGAGAGGGGATGAAAGTCCTCGGTAAAGTGTGGTTTGATTTGGAACTAAAATGTACCGCAAAAAAAACGCCGGATTTGTAGATTTTATAAAAGTATTTTGGTAGACGCCTACATAAAACGCTATAGCAAGTAATTGTTACGGAAATCAAATAAGGATATAATATTTGTTTTGTTAGAAATGATATACTGAAATTATTTAAGTAAAGTTCAGATTTTCGATTAACTATCGACAAGGGTTTTATTATGGAAAAATAAAAAAAAATTGTAAAGAAATCTTACGGGTTACTTTGCAATAGTTAGACTAAACGTATACCGCTATAAAATACTATAGTCAGAGTTTATAGCTGCGGAAAAGATTATGATTGTACGTGTATCAACACATAGCGTCTACAATTTATTGTAGCGATGGTGACCGAGTAGTTAAAGGTGGTAGATTGTCGTGCGAGAGGTACGAGGTTCGATCCCACGAAATACAGAAGCAAAGCTTGAGCTACCGTTGAAGGCAAACATCTCAATTTTAAAAATTTGTCGCCAAACATCTAATATCGTGTTTCGGCGGCCTTCTTTGAGAACCATTGTATTCCAGACTAGGCACGCTCCATCTAGGGCCACAGTGTCGCTGACTTCTGTGGTCGTGCGAGCTGGTTGTCAAATGCCTAGCTGTCTTGAATAAAAAATAAATGGGCAATCAGGCTACAAATACATTAGCAAAAAATCCTACGGGTTAAAATGTGTGCTGAATTCGCAAAATTAAATAGATGTAAATGCTGTGCAGAATCTTTTGTTCTTAAAAATTGTCCACTCACGCTGAACGAAATTGTGCGAAATTCTCTGTAACGCTTTAATTAATCATATGTACAATTCAAAACACTGTCTTGCATGTTTTATAATGATATGATTTTTAGAAAGACCACTATTATAAATTTTCAAAATTTTTAAGTCCATCTGACACAATTATTAAACAGTAGCAACCACGTACTAAGTCGCGGGAACAGTTAGTTATTAAATAACTAAATACCCTATTGAAAATAAGGTCTAAACTGGAGCAGAATTAAGCTGCTTGCAAATTAAAATATCAACCTATAATGTATGTAAAGCAACATCCATCAATGCTTTTTAGCAAATGCTCTTCTTGGTTCCTCTTTAGAGTGTTGCTACATATGTTTAGGGATATATACCTCAGACATTTATTAGAAGCAGCCATCAATAATTAGGCTAAAAGGACCAATAATAAGGATTGTGTTTTATGTGAGTACTTAATGTTTTGTATAAATTAATTAATGAATTAGTGTTTTTTTATTAATATTGTCATTTTAATTTTAAGTAAATTGAATTCGATTTATTGCTGTAATTATTGTCATAGACTTGTTATGAAATGAACAAATTTATAAACAATAATTTATACCTTTAGCAAGCTCAGCGACACCCATCAACGCTTTTCCCTGAGCGACACTCTCTAATATATGCTCCTCTTCTCTAGCTTGCCTCTCTGCTGCGGACAATGCTCGAGCTTCCGCAAGCCTCTTCAATTCCGAATGTTGTTCCAACAGCGATACATTGTAGCGACGACCCCATTCTTCTTGTGAGGCTGTAACAGAATACCCTCAAGTTCTTTAATAATTGGTCATGTGCGAGTTGGACTCGTGCAATAAGTGTTCCGTACCATTAACTATACAACATCAATATAAGTTTGCACTTGTTGACTTTTTAATTTTGAGCAAACAACATTAAAAATAATGCTTGCAGTATGGGTACTTATATGCAGTATGGGTCCTCACTCATATATTTATGTTTAATGTATATATACAATCAAGTGTTCTTTGAATACTTCAAGCGTCTAACTGTTGCTGTTATTAATAGTTTGCAAAAACACAATTGTTGTTTTGGGTTCCTTCTTAAGTATTTATTTTATTCAGTTTTTATAGTATTTGCTGTTATAGCAGCAACAGAAATACATCATATGTGAAAATTTCAACTGTCCAGCTATCATGGCTCATGAGATACAGCCTGGTGACAGACAGGACAGATAGTGAAGTCTTAGTAATAAGGTTCCATTTTTACCCTTTGGGTATGGAACCTTAATAACTTATTCTACTGGAAGAGATTGGCTGTAGGCAAATAGAGAAAAATGCACAAATACACCCCAAATGGTAAGACAGTGCAGTACATATCAACCCTACACACTAGGGACTGACTTGAGTAAAAAGTAGGGACTCTTATCTCACTCTCCCCATTATGATTTATAATCCTACAATGGTTAATTTTATCATTTTATCACTTTGTTTAGGTACTTAGTAATTAGCTCGAAGTTTTATAAAATCATTTACAATATTTTGTCTAAAAAAATTCCGATACCGGGAATCGAACCCGAGCCTCCTGGGTGAGAGCCAGGTATCCTAGCCACTAGACCATATCGGATGTTACGAGATGTGACGAAAATAGTGACTAGTAGCTAAACTTGTTTTTAGGCCTATAAATTAAATATTAAAATTCTCTACACTTACGATTGTCATTAAATAAATGAGAACGTCTAATAAACGACCTATCTGCAGTTAATACCTTGCAAGTTTCAATCAAACCTAAATTATTTGTTCAAAACTTACTTTCGTCGTCTGGGTCATTGTCACTGGAGCTTTTGGTCTCAGCAGCAGCTTCTGCAGTTAACTGCCCAATTCTTCCGAGCTTTAAAAGCTGTTGTTTTTTGCGTTCTTTCACAGGCACGTAAGGTTCGTAATTATCCACGTCTTCTTCGGAATCGGAAGATTTTTCCTCGCGCCTGTAGCGCTTTACTGGCGGCGCGGAGTCTGGTTTATGAGACATGATCAGTTCATTGCTATTACAAAACTGATTAGTAAGTAATAGTAAAATAAAGCAGTCTATCCAATTAACAATTGCTTCGAACTAATGAAGGAACTACGAGTGTAAACACAGAAAACAAAACAACTTCTTTTTAGGTTATTATACATGTCATTTATGTCGATGTCATTCTTTTAATTTGGCTTTATACGGTAGATAGGTACCTCTAGAATCGAATTCTGTTACGTTCTTTTTCCTAAATTATACATAATGTGAATGCTAGAAGTCAGAGTAAATAACTGTTTCTCATTCTATGGTAGTGGTATTACTCGTATATATTGTATTATTATTATAGAATCAGGATTCTTTATCATTGATTAACGTTCATGAAGATTTAATTAATATCAGAGAGAAAAAATATTTATAATAGACTGTGCAAACGCTCGCACGCGGAAATGTTACAAGAAGTACTTTAAAAGGATATTAAAGCTAAACTTTAATTAGCAGGCCTGAGTGGTTTGAATAGTTATATCAATAGTTAAATAGTCAATTATGAAAGTTGAGTACTAAAATGATATTTATAGAGTTTAATGAGCCCACCAACTATATAAGAACTTATCGTACGAAGTCGGAACTTTAAAAAGGAATAGAACCTTATCTGCAAAACATAAAGGAGTACTGCTGCAAAACAAAACTTTTTTCCATCACATGCAAAGCAAGATGCACTTGTCAACTTTGCAATGTCAAAATTGTCAAAATATGCAAGTGACACGTAACTTTGTACATTAAATTATCAATTTACGACCTCCAAATGTGAAATTCGTGAAAATTTTCACATGTACCGGTAAACAATAACCCGTCGAATATGTCGGACAAAAGTTTCGGTGATCATACAAATAAGAACATTGTGAAAAACCCACTTCTTTCAAGTGCTGTTACTGGTCTGTCTTTGGAAGACCTGACACATAAGGCTGTTTTGCTGCCTGTAACCCCGTCCCTGGACCAGATCACAAGATCAGGTAGGTACTGTTTTATTTTTATCTTATATTTTCGAATACAAAGCGATTTGCGTGACGCGCGTGATTAGAAGAAGCCAAAAAAGTGTTCTTAGTTTTTCGTCACCGAACTCAAAATTCGCATATTTTTGGGATAATTTAGATAATAATTTTCCTATTATATATATAAGTGTGATTTTCAGCTATAAAAAACTTGTTTATTACTTTGAAATTACTATTTGTGCCGTGAAATTTAATTTAGCTGGTTTACATAACAGTGTTTGGATATGTCTTCGTTTTTGTACAAATCGTACAAGAATGCACCATTTGATGGTGGTTTCACTCCGGATTTCGATTTTTCTTTTGACGCGAAGTACAAAAGGGCTCAAAATATGGTCAATCGCGCATTAGTGAGTGAACAGAACCTATGTTTATATTAACTATGTTCATAACTTTAACTCTACTAACATATTAATCCTTGTATTGTAGCTCGGGTATAGTTACTGGACTGCTGTCATATTCGCATATATTCTATAGTCTCATTTGTATACATCACATACCTCTTCAGGTACAATGACATACAATACATGTTGTTGTTGTTGTAATATTTAAAGGTGTAATTATATTTTGATTCTGGGCACATCTCTTCATACTTCTGTAGTTAATCATCTGTTCCCTAGCAAAAAGAATTATAAAATCTCTTAAAACTAATTTGAAAGAGTATAATATGATATACATGTGCACTGTATAGATAGTGGTAGTAGGAGAGGTTGTCTTCCATTATTATTATATAAAAATATGTTTTTATATTTACACATCACAAGGTTCCTTGATTTATTTGATACACTCAAATGAAGCATGGAGTATGCTTGCCTCACTCTTGTTGATCTTCCAAACAGCTTTCAGCCTCTGTCTCCCACTGTGGCCTCTCGGATAGTGATGGGTTACCAGCCGTCCAGTATCCACTGCCTACGGAATAATGGTTAAGTCTGGCAGCAACATCCCTAGCTCTAGCTCATTCCTTCATAGTCGTCTTGGTCTGCGACAGTATCATTTAGGATTAAAATCTAGATGTATACTAAATATAATGTATGACAAGATCACTTCTTAACTGAATCTACATTTTGTAACATTTAATATTTACCTCAAATTTCTCATTTCAACATTTGTTTGTAAGACAAGCAGAGAAAACTTATGCATTGAATCAGCTTAGATGCTCAGCTTGATAGTATAACTACCACATCTGGTGCAGTAGGTGCTATTCTGCCTAGAGACCCAGAGCCTTGCTCATTATTTCATAGAGACTGGCTGCCTAGGGTAGGCTGGTTGGGGGAAAATACACAGTAAAGCCCAAGCACCACATCAGTGCATAAAATATCACCCTCATACTCAGTAGAATCATATGTTTGTTGTCATGATGTTAACTTGGTCAGCTATTGCCCTAATACAGTCTTCCCCAATACTTGAATGCAACCATTATCTAAATGCAATCAAAAGACCAAAGCCACATATTATCTTATCAAATTATATCTGATACTGATGATATAATAGGCCATCTAATCTGAAATATATTTCTTCAGGTTTCTATAAAATGTCTCTGATTTCAGAGTGCCTTTTAGCATAGTCCTCCTCCAACTCTTTCCATTGTTGTCTATCCAGGGCTATCCTTCTCCAGTTGGATCCAATAGTTAACTTCAGGTCATCTTCCCATCTCATGAATTGTCCACCCCTATTACGTTTTCCATCCCTTGGGTACCAATCTGCGATTGCCTTGTACCATTTTCCTCTAGGATCTCTTAACATATGTCCATCTCCATTTTAGTTGGTCAATTCTCTCTTAAAATGTCTTTGAGCTTTGTCTTCTGATACTGATGACATAACACTATAAAAACTGTTTTGATTTTTATCTATAACACCAATATCTAAAATTTTAGGTAATTATGGTATTTTAAAATCCATATGAAAATAGTATAATTGTGTCATGAAAATGTTAATATCAGAGCCAATAAACAAATCTACAGATCATAAATGTAAACGATGACAACACAAAAAAGAAATCACAAATTTGTCACAAAGATGACAATGACATAACAAATCAAATTTATTTTTACTAGCATTCTGGGATTGTTGATGGAATGATGGATGGAAAAATGATAAACAGGACATTTCAATTTCAAATTTCATAGTGCCCATAAACCAAGTTTCCTCTAGATTGGTTGGAAACTACGACCTGTACGAAATTTCAGGAGACATACAAACATACAAAATACAAAAATCTGTCAGTTTGGACAGACAATAGAAAAAAATGCCAGACCCAATCCAGAGATGCTTCACTCGCTCGGTCAATAATATTTGGCAAGCACATGCAGAACACAAGAAGAAATCTGGACAACTAGTCATGATTTCGTGTTTTTTTCCACCTAACTAGGTAGTATTCACCAACCTTTTTTTACAAAGACAAGATAAAGATATGAGGACACGATGTCATTTTTGTTAATTGAATTACCTAACATGTTGTTACATTTTAATACACAGCTTTTCGCCCCTGTCAGTGGTTATAGTACAAATTTGATAAAATTAAAACCCATTGATTGTAATTATTCAAGTATTTATTTGCAAAAGTTACTCAATAGTTTTACAAAAAATAATATGGCTCGTTGATTTTTTTATTAACATAAAAAACTAAAATACTACCCGTATTAGTGAATAATACCTAAAACAATATGTTATTACTCATGCATGTAAAGAAAATACTTAATCTAACCTTATAGACATGGAATGTAGATAGAATTACACATCCGGAAAATTCCATCAAGTATAATGATATCAAGGAAATAATTTACATTAACAATGTTTTTTTTTACCTCAATAAAATGCCTGACAAAGACCTTGACCTAAAAGCTATAGGTGGATGTACTTGTTACTGAGGAATCACCGGTTGCATCTCAACAAGTGTCCTGCCCCACACTGAACGATCCATCAAATTGGCCACGTCGCCAAGCCAAGGTAATCTAGTTGTCTAGTCCAGTTAACTTATAGGCAAAATAAATGAAAGCAAAGTTGACACCTGTAAATTATTTAAAATTCTAAGTTAACTCATTCAGTTTATTTATTGGTTGACAATAAAAGAGTCCTTATCGCGTGTAATTGTCTCACTATCTTTGTGTTGGTTTGTCATGATTGACATTTCATTTCGGATAAAACAAGTCAAAAATACTTGACAGTGGCGAAATTGTGGCAAAAACACAGAAGCTCCTTAATATTTAAGTTAAAGATTTACATTTAAAATTAAAACGTATTTGTGAGCAAGGCGATTAAAGAAAGATTTTTGCACAGCTCTGTTTCAAAGGTCAAAAAATATTTTAATTTTTCTTACCTATTCAACTAATGTGAGAATTAATTTTAACATAATTAACAGACAAAGAAATCAGAACCCTCATTAACGTAGTCGGGTAGAAATATATACGCAATTAAATCTATGTGTTCACTGTAGAACTAAAATAATCTTAGATTATTAATCAATTAAATTAAATCTTAACTCTAAGGTAACCATATAAATTATTTTATAAGTACTTGTCAATCACATTTATGTCACAATGATTCTGTTCAACAATTGAAGCCAAACACTTTTTAATAAAATAAAGGTCACTGTTTAGATCATTAGATGGCAGCACGATTAAACCAATTTTGTCAATAATAATAAATGTCCAACTTCTCTGATGCATATAATGAATGCATTTGGTTAATAAAGCATCTTAATTGCGCCTTTCGTAGTTTAGCGCCATCTATCTTTCTAAAACAGAACTCATAAATCATAGACTCTCTTTAAAACTAAACTAGCTGATGTTCCTCGTGGATGTAGTGTAGGGCAGTTCGCGGGACTCTTTCCGCCGTTTGACACACCAATAAATGAGGAACCCAATAAGTATTATCAGAGCTATGAGCAGAATAACGCCGAGAACTATAGCCGCTATTGCCGCGTCTGAGAAATAATCTGAAACAGTTACAAAAATATAATAATCAATGGAGATACTTTTCAAAAATCCTTTTAGGTTTAATTTGTTTCACTAGTATTGCTACTTCATTATATACTCATAAGTCCTCACTGGGATATCTCCCGTCTCGGAAATGCTATACAAAATTCGCAAACATATTACTTTAACTAAAAGCCTGACTCAAAAAAATAATCCAACTCATCTTCCGGATTCCTGCCCCTACATGGAATCTAATCTAAGCACTAGGGTACGGTTAAACATTATATGGAAGCCAGGTAGCTCCTTACTTCAACACTTGACCATATTACCTTTCGTCCCCTCAATGTGACTACCTCGACACTATAGTACATTCACAAAATACTAGATAGCTACCGATACTCACTAGATATATCCACGACGTAGCTGTTGACATTGCCATAAGTATCCACTGCAGTCACGAGCACCCTTGGAGCGCAGCAAGTAGCTCTATAAGTCGCTACCACCTCCTCACGCGTGCCTGATATGAAGTTGCTGTCGTACACCAGCCCTACTGGTGAAGAAGTTAGGCGGAGAAGACCTAGAGATATAATGGAATCATCAATAACGATCTTACATTTAAGTCCGGGTTGTAACTGTAATTACGTGATGGTATGGTTCAATGTCAAAAAAGCTGTTCTATATTGCTGCTAAGCAGGTGAAATGCTACTCTAAAGTCTTAGGCTGTCCAGGTATTGAACATGTTTACCCTAGCTTTTTATCAAAATTGGAGCTATATCTAAGCGGTTCTGTCACGAAATACTTTTTTCGTACCTCCTAAAGCATCCCTGGCTACTATTGTAGCAGACCAGACATACTGCGAGCAGTCAGTATCCTGTCTTCCAATGCAGGACCCTTGGAAGTTGTGCCGTAACTCCGGAGCCCACACGTCTACCGGAGTGCTGGTTGGGTTCACCACGTACACGTAGGCCGATATTGATACTTGGTCTAGACCTGGAAGTGACATGACAGTTAGTTTGGTTAGTTACTGCTAGATTTTAAAGCCAATATAAACAGTGCTATTTGAGATCTGATGCCATCCGTCATGCGTTTGTTTGGAGTGTCTGAAGCAACGCATAAATCCTATTACACCTGCCGCTAAGCATTTGCTCCGTGTCGGAAGCATCGCATATACCCTATCTATACTGTTGTAGTTCTTGCATCTAAACTCCGTAATTGGGATGTAAGAAGTAGTCACCCAAGTTCCATCATAGTTTATGTGATGGTTTTACACTACCCAAATCACTACCCAAGTTTGGTAGTGGCGAGATTTTATGTTAAAAAGCAAAGATCCAAAAGCGTGGCATCGCAGTTAGCGCTAGTGATAGACTTTAGCAAAGCCAGCATCGTAGGATGCTATCCAGTCTAGGACGGCTGCTAGCTCCTGCGAATTACGATTATACTTCAGAGGGAGGATCTAGCTCCTCCTAGATCCTACCTCTGAAGCGTAATTTTACACCTAAATGTTTCTACATTATTTTTGCCGACGTAGCTATATTGCTGTTCTAGTTTAAGACGACTGAATAGGCCTGGACTATAATTATACGACAATAATTATAAATACCAGTAGCTTACCATAAGCAGTGAATGTGATAAAGTCCCTGGCGCCAGGCTGTGCTGTCGGTGTAATTGTCAAGCTGACTATCACATTGACGGTTTGACCTGAAGGTATGGTTTGTCTGAAAAGGTTACAAACACATTCAAATTACGTCAATTGTCATTTACTGAAGCAAAATTATGAAAGCTTTTGAACTAAGGTAGAAAACCTGAGACCTGAAAATTTTTATGAGCTTATGCTACGTGCTAGTGATAAACTAGTAAACCAGATGGATAAAAGAAGGACAAAATAATAATCATGAGATGCACAACCTAGACATGAGTTAGAAACTTACGAAGATGGACTGATCCCGGTCAAGAACCTGAGCTCGCCAACTGCACCAAAACGGAAGCTCACGGCTTGCTCCCGGTAGTTCGTTACTTCGAAATGCAACTGTTAACAATATAATTATATTTAGAAATTACTCGTTAGTACTTGAACCCACTGGACTGCGCGTAAGGTAACCCACACAATGGATTGATCAGATTAAGGGAGGCGGTTAAATATGCTATAGAAGGATGTCCACAAAGACTGAAAGATACGAGTTATCTTGATGTGCATCACATCCACAAACATCCTCACAACGTGACTATCACTGCCGCTCTGTTAAGATCTTAACAAAAGTGAAGAACAGCTACGCATTGAAAAGGATGGCTGTATCGAGGCTAAACTAAGAACATCATTGAACTTTTTGTAAATTCTTTATGACGGGTGATATGAGCTGTAGAAAATGACTCCAATTTAGCGCAGATAGTCCCAGCGCCATTCATGTTGGAGTAAACCATACAGAAATTCATTTTTTCTAGATTAGCTGTACTAAAATAGTTAAGATCTTTAGTCTTTAGAGGTTAGTGAAAACCAAAAATTTTTTTTGAAAGTTCAGGAATACATTATGGATCCTACAAAAACCACAACGTTACCTGTAAGCTATCGCCAGGAGATCCGTAAAGTCTGGTGCTCAGACCTATTTGCACAGCAGTGAGGATCGTACCTTGTTGATTCACCACCTGACGACATTATTTAATTAATTTAAATATATGAAAATGATGTATGCCGTTACAAAACTTGACAGTAAAAAAACAAAATTGCCAGCATTTACAACTCTTATGTTTTACGATAAGTTGATCTAGTACAACCTTTTTTGTGCCCCTACGGAGACTTGAGAACCTCTTGACAGATTTCGTTCATATTACGTATCAAACCATAGCGTCCCACAGCTGGGCACGTGTCTCCGCTATGAAGAAGGATGGCGTTTATACTAAAGATTTTTATTTTAAATGATTATGCCAAATACTATATATGTTCTATGACTTTATTCTTGATGGCAATATTTTTTAAAAAGTCCCTAAAATATTGCTCACAATGTTATCAGTGCGCAGAATTATCAGTAGAATAATTATTCAAAGAAGTTGTCTAGCTGTAAATCTATTACAAAGTTTATTTACGACTCAGTATTTATGAGCGTTTAAAACTTATGGTCTACCTCGATGGTATTCATTTTGACGACTTTGTCGTTTACTGCTTATAAAGTCTAGGTGTGGCACTGTCAAGGTAATCGGGTCATTATGTTTCTAATTATCAGGTTTCTTGGAGAAATATTTGCGATTCTATTTGATGCATTGGACGAACACTGGCTTAGTTAATCGAGTGAGGTGTCTAGGAAATTTCTCGGAAGGTTCTCATGAAAGTATATGACTCTACATCATCTAAAGAAATACACCGAAAACCACGAATATCCATTTATTGCACCTGCGAAACTGCTCGTCCGAAAGGCAATACGTTGCTGTCGTTGTACCGAAGCCTACTGTAGGCTCTAGAGTTGTCTTCCTCAGCTGCTTCCAGGTCGTTGGTGGCGTCAGGGAATGTGATGGCAGCTGACCGCCCGAGGCGGACTTCCGATTGTGAGAGGGGGCCGGAAAGGCGGACGAAAGGTTCACCTGGGAATTGAAATTGTTGGCATTTAGGCATAGCGCAGATTTTATATAAACGTTAATCCAAAATTTAACTTTTTATTCAACTTAAGTTAAAGTTACAAAAAGATATCCCAATATTTTCTGCAGTAAAATTACGTTGCGTTTTCAATATGATAAAATATAAATTTTTCATGAGATATTATAATTTTTAATTTTGTTACGAATTTTTAAAACAAACAAATACATGATTATTTGCTTTAGAGTTGGAATGAATGCGATTGATTAACAAATAGGGGCCCATGTCTACTTGTCGCATACATTATACTTAAGCAGAGTTTTTAAAAATAATTATTCCAACTAGGCTTGTGTTTGACTTCAAGTCGCAAAATGTAAAGGACGATGCGGCCTATGATGGGGGACGGTTGCCTAGAAGAAACTAAGACACTCTGCATCTAAAAAGGCCAATTGGGAAATAGAGAAGCTTTATACTTCCCTTGAGGAGGCCATAAGATGAACGTCAGGGCCATTGTTCGTAATCAGATTAATTATTTACGTACCTTGAATATCTCGCCCGACGATTTTGACGTACACCTTAGAGCCTTTGTAAGTCGGTAGTGCCACGTCAGCCACAAGTTCCTTCATGGGATCCGCTTGCGTGGCCTGACCGTCTCCTCCAACAGGTTGATAGCTGAAACATCATCAAACATGTTGTAATGATGGAATTGTTATGCTATAGAGCAAACGAGCTACGCGTCTCTGCTTTTAGTGCTTTCGTCTAACTTGTGATTTTATTGACCGAGCGAACGAGATGTCTCAGCTTCACTCTGGTGGAAAATGGATTCCTGTTTATCTCGTGAAAATGTCGTAGGGAGACAAAAAGGACAAATAAAATCCTGTCTATCCATTTACAGCTTATAAGAGGCCAGACAGAAAAAAATCGAATAAGTTTGAGAACAGATTGAGAGGACAGAACAGTTTTTATTACCTGAAGGACAGTTTCTCTAGTTCTGTTGCATATTCGTCGACCAGCAGCGATTCCCGTACGCTAGACACGGGGCCGATCACACGCAGTCTTGCCGCATCTGAAAAAAAAGTTATATTATAATTTTACCTGTCACTGATAATCCAGCACCTGTCAAAGGAATTTTTTTAGTTATCAAT
This sequence comes from Ligdia adustata, assembly GCA_947049295.1. Lineage (NCBI taxonomy): Eukaryota > Metazoa > Arthropoda > Insecta > Lepidoptera > Geometridae > Ligdia > Ligdia adustata. Next base: position 1,425,979 of record OX346242.1, read on the forward strand.
AACAGGCTGAATTTTGTATGCTCAGTTCGACGAGACACTTAAGATTTTCTTGTATGAAAGATAAAAATACTGAGTAACAAAAAATATAATTTTCACTAAAATTATAAATATTAGGTCAGCCCAGAGATAAAATATAATTTTCACTAAAATATAAATATTTGGTCAGCCCAGAGATAAAATATAATTTTCACTAATATTATAAATATTTGGCCAGCCCAGAGATAAAATATAATTTTCACTAAAATTATAAATATTTGGTCAGCCCAGAGATAAAATATAATTTTCACTAAAATTATAAATATTTGGTCAGCCCAGAGATAAAATATAATTTTCACTAAAATATAAATATTTGGTCAGCCCAGAGATAAAATATAATTTTCACTAAAATTATAAATATTTGGCCAGCCCAGAGATAAAATATAATTTTCACTAAAATTATAAATATTTGGTCAGCCCAGAGATAAAATATAATTTTCACTAAAATTATAAATATTTGGTCAGCCCAGAGATAAAATATAATTTTCACTAAAATATAAATATTTGGTCAGCCCAGAGATAAAATATAATTTTCACTAAAATTATAAATATTTGATCATCCTAGAGATAAAACTTACACGCAACCTATCCATTATGCCATATATCATACATTTTCGTGTCTTTTATAGATCAGGTGTATGAATATGGCAAAAATATAAGTATTATACTATTTAACATTAAAAACCACATCAAAATTTTTCTATTCGTTGAGAGCTAAGATACCACAGACTGATATCAAATTTATAACACCCTTCGTTTATGTCTTGGCTACTGTGTAAATAGGTTACACGCGTTATCATAATGCATGTGTAACTCCATCATTATTAATATAGATCTGTTATCGCCCCAGTTGATAAACAAATAGTAGACGTACTCAGGATAGTATTCACGGGGCAGATTTATTGTACGAATGAGCGAAGCATCTCTGAAATAAATTACTTATTGTAACGAGAGTGTAACGATTTCACCAGTAACATATACATGCATAGCATCTCGAACAAACATTAAGAAAACTGATATATACTTGCTTTGTCGCCTGCATTTTTGCTTCAGCCCCACTTCAAAACCGCTGTTGCTAGCATAATATGTAGGGTAAAACGGTATTTGTTGTTAAATGTTTTATTTTTGTACTAGCTGTGCCCCGCGGTTTCACCCGCGTAGTTCCCCATTGGATTGTCGAGATAATGGGGGAATAACTTTTTTTAAGTCGGTTAAAAAGTATCATTTGTCCTTTCCCGGGGTCCAATCTACCTGTGTATCAAATTTCATCCAGATCGGTTTAGTGGTTTTGGCGTGAAAGCGAAACAGACAGACAGACAGAGTTACTTTCGCATTTATAATATTAGTTAGGATATTTGTATGTCAATATTAAAAAGCAAATTAATTTATCTCTGCTTCAAGTGTGTCAATATTCTTTCTTTTATAATTTAGTACACGTGTACCGAGTTCCAAATAATAATGCGAGTTTCACAGACTAAACAGAATTTAATATTTTTTTATTTATCAGTAAGAATATTTTGAACAGAATATTATTCTGTCTGTTCTTAGCAAGTAAGTTTAGTTGGCCCCATTGCCTGTGCCTTGAATTTGATCCCCTATTTTGTACCCAGACAGATAAACTCTGAACCGCGTCCCGTCACACTTCCTTGTTTAGTTCGTTTCTGACGTTTTGATCTTTACGCCTTATTAGCTCTTGAATGAAGATGCGACTAGTGTTTGTTTTGAAGGTTTGCTAGTATTTTTCAGTCATCTTTCAAAACTGGTTCAATTTAATTCGACAATATTTAATATACAATTATTACTAATATTATAAAGAGGAAGGATTTAATTATTTGTTTGCATTGAATAGGCTCCGAAACTACTGAACCGATGAAAAAAAATCTTTCACCGTCATAAAGCTACATCACGAGTATCACTAAGTAACACAGTCTACAAAAAATAATAGAGATCAAACCGGCAAAAGCTAGTAAATAATAAAATAAGTTTAGAACGTTATATTTAAATCGCGTGTTAATTTCAGCATTTGATCAATTTAGTCAATACGAGTATGTACATAAAAGAATATGTTGGAAGTGCAATAGGATTAGTATTTTGGTAATTATATGCTACATATTATATACATATGCTATATCATGCATATCAGGCGGAATCGTAGTCAATCAAATATTTGACTTTTGTTTGTAAGACTGATTTTTATATAGTGTCCGAATCAGGGACAGTACAAATCTGATTAAAAAATAATCTTATCTATGCATGAGCTCAGTCACAAGTATTATCGGAAAATATGTAACGCTAACGTTAACAAATACAAACAAACATAACTCTGAATAACAATATATATTTAATTGATAAAATAGTAGTTAGTTTTAGCTTTAGTTATGCGTACGCTACTAACACGGGCACACGTTGAATTAGATGACAGTTTTTATTTGGCTTTGTGCGTTTCGTTTACCTTGAAGTAAGAAAGCGTGTGTTTTTGACAGTTGTGGCATGTGTCAATTTGTGACTTCTGAAAGTGTTGTGTTATTTTCTTGACGTAAGGTTAAATAGTGTCAAATAGTGGTTTTTAAAGTGATTAATTTGAAGTACCTACCTATTTATCTTATATTAATCCCAGCTATGTATCGACCTGCTTATATAAAAAAAAAAACAATTTAACATTCTTAGCATTCCGTCTATTTTGGGATATGATTTAAAACTAATCTCTACGTAAATTATAAAAAGCGATATTTGTCGCCGAAGTCGTGTATTCTAAAATTAGTAAACAAATATTATTGCTCTTCACTAATCAAATAATATATGCTATAGAATTAACATTAATTAGGAGATTTTGACAAAACAACGTGCTAAAAGTATTCTCTGACGTTATTTGTTGACCTGACTTGCATTTTTCCGTTAATGATACAACCACACCTGATAAGTTTTTCTTGTTAAATTACTGCAATGAAACTGTTTAAATCTTGTCCCACCTTTTTATAGCCTTTGTATGAAACTAATTGATCGGCAACTTAACTTTTTTGGTCTCTAGTACTTACTCGAATTTAAGTATACGTGAGATTATTATTATTATTATATCATTTTTTTACAAGTTATGGCAATGTTAATGGCACTTACTTTTGGCTTGTATGCCTGAAATTGTATTGCTTTGTTTATGTAGTATGTTGTCTGATACAGTCCATTGCATTAACACTATCTTCAAGTAAACAATTGGCAACCAAGCGTTCAGGCATTACTTGCCACGTAACGCTTGTACTGAGTTTCTATACATACTTATCTCTCAATTTTCTTTCCCTATTTTATTTTAAGCTATTTTTAAACATTATTTATCACAAAAACAAAGCGTTCCGACTCCGATATGATTGATTGATCTATATCATTTTAAGAGATGTTTGTATACAAAAATCTCTAACCAATGCAAATATAACCTCTTAGGGTCTTAAATTATTGACCTTCAGCTACTGTATCGCTTACCATAAAGATGTCGGATTGTTTAATACATAAACTACTCTTTTTTCAAAAAGTCTATCGAAATAAAACCATACTCAACTGTACTGGAGCATGTCAGTAATGTGCCTTTTAATTGACGTCGACTGTAAAGTTTTTTTGTCAGTAGACAAAACGGTGCTAAAACCATTCGTTTTTTGCTAGATATCATAACCGGATAAAAACCTTAATGGATGTGTTTAATTAATTATACCATACAATATCATTATTTATGTATTACTTGGGTCGTGTTAGATCGTCTTCTTTGGTGTTTAAGCGGATGGATTAATATGTCACCGGTACAAACCAAAACGGGAAATTGCTTCCTTGACAGGTGACATTGATTGGAGAATGACATTTGACATTTAAAGGGAAATACATTCGCTAGCGACAATAAACCCCTGTAGCTTTATTTATGCACATAACATTTAAAGAACAATATTTTTTTTTCACTTTTAAAATTCCATATATTAAGTCTTAATTATACTAGTCTATTATAATATAAATCATAATTTCATCCAATATTCAACACCCTGCAATTATAACTGTTTCAACATGATAAAACTGTATTTTAATTAATTAAGATGGGTTCTATCGGTCACAAATAATTGGATGAATGTTACGACCGTCCTTGGCACAGAAAAAGTGCGTCGCCATATTGGGAGATTTGGAGCTGTCAGTGTCAGCGTGACATTAACAGGTAAGTTATCTTGATTCCTTGCTACTTGCATGTTTTGAATTTTTGCTGCAGCCGCGAACGTCTTTTTCGATGAAAATTTCTAGCATAAAATTTAGTTAGTATTATTTAGTATTGATAGAAAACTGCTACTAAATCACACAAACTACTCAGATCTGTCTGTATGCGTGCATATACAAGTAATTTTTTGCCAAGTATAAATCACACAGTATATTGAACTCTCCCAATCAAGTTTTTGTCAAAAGATTCACGTCCAAATATTCGGGTGCATTTAATGAGACACCATTAAAAAACTGGATCCGAGATGATGGTATGCGTTTGAAATATTTTGGGGCAAAAACTCTGGACAGGTTCGAATCACTTTCACAGGAATGTAACGACGTGGTTTGGACCTTGGTTTTTAATGATTTTCTGATGTTACTAATTGGGATTGTGTCAGAATTTGTTCGTGCACAGATCAGTCAATCAGAAGAAAAGCTTTTTGTAAATCAAGACCGTATTCTCTTATTGTGTGCTCCGATTCACTATTTTTCACTTTATCCTCGTATTGTAGCAACACATATTCGTACCAATGCTGGGCACGGGCCCTTCTACGTAAAATTTGGATAGTATAGTTCGCCACGTTACGGTTGTAGACAATATATATGATTAATTATCACAAGAATCTAGTTATACTGTAAAACCTATGGATTATCTAAAACAAAATAAGATTACCCACGTCAAGTGCTCTAATCTGTCCAATATCACCCTAATTCCTTGTAACATAAATGCCAAAATCACTCACCAACTGAATAAGTTTCGACGTCCAAATGTATCTGCGATCTGGCTGTCACACAGAGCCGATAGTCACAAGTGTCACATCTGACACTTAAATGCCACATGCCCGCCATTGACATTTGGGATTCCGGTGGTGCTGCTGGAAGTACTGTTAATCTGGAAATGTGAGATATTTTGACACTGGAGATATGATTTTAAAAATATGTGGCGAATTGAGAAAGGATCTGCAATCTGCATGACCTTTCATAAGCACCGTAGCGCAGGCTTCAAAATGACCTAGTATTTGTTTGCAATAACTGCGTAAGCGTACGTCGCACTTGATTCGAGGCATCTTTTTACGTAAAGCAACGGAATGTAACGCTGATCTAAAGTTATCAAGTATTTAGTAGGCTGCTATCAGATGTAATTTGTTGAATTAGCCTGCCTTATTTATTTACTTACACATCATCAAAGTCCATAGCCCCGGGGAAAGCCAGATAGACGTCTCTTGGCGTCATACCCATGGTACTAGATGCTGGCGAGAAAGCAGCTACGGAAGTCACGTTGTAGAGGTCTATCTGAGGTGCTGAGAGAATAAAACGTTTACTAAAACTATTGATATGGATATGGTAACTGAGAATCACGGTCAAGTTGGTTGATTTAGCAAGTGATGGAAAGAGCTGTCCTCCTAGTAGGTTTATATCTGCAGGATCGTATTTGAAATGAAGTTTAAGGATAGCTTCATGTGTAAGTAAGCTGAAGTGGCAGTGGGCCGGTCACAATATGCTGAAATACTAGCAGCCGGTGCGGTATACACCTGTTCCATATTAAAAAAAAAACACCTGTTCCATAGTCTATCGTTCGTCGACAAACGTATGAAGCTGCTGATTTTTTTTCTCAACTTCAGAGTTGGTCCCATAGTGAAAGTTGTTCATTAAGATGTGTATTATGACCCTCTTTCGGCCTAGTACACCCCTAGCCGATAACCCTGTAAGTTTGTCCATGCGCTGTCAGTCAACTCTTCGCACGACTGCCAGCAATACTTAACATGCGGTACAATGATAATGGAGGTATATCCAAGCGCATTACGCCCAAACTAAATCATTAGCGCTAATACTACATCATTAGTAAAGAAAACGGCACAAATGACATTAAATCATTCAAACAGTTACGACACTTCCTATCCTATACGCTGCCGGAACTATATAATGCAGCGTAATGTTGCTACAAAATTATAGCAGTTATAACACACTGCTGAAAGAAAATAGTATGGGCATATAACGTATTTTTCATTTGTATAATAAATTTGATTTGTTTATAAAAAAATTTAGTTAGAATCGCACTCAAGCGTATATATACGTATCTTAAAGTGTTTTGGCATTTTCTTTCACATGTGAGTATGATGTATGATTTCGGATACATTAAAATACTTGCAATAAAGATATCTTATCGATAAAAATCTACCGACAACTTTTCAGGATTTAAAACGTTCTTTTTTAGTTCGAAATTGCTCCTAATTAAAGTCTTACAACCAATACTTGAGTACCAACATTCATAAAAACATTAATACACACAGACATACGGAACTGACAGACAGGAAAAAATTTACTGTCTCGATGATGAGACAACTAATCAGAATCAAAAGGTTAAAAGTGACGATCTGATTTCTAGTCCATATGTATTGTGTGAGGTTTTATCGTAATGCGGCCATCGTATGATAGATAATAGACCAAACTATGAACCCATACTGAATGCGATACTGTATGTTGTATCAAGTTAACCACCATAATGCCGACGATTTGTCTAAGCACATCGCATTGTGCGCTGGTTGACGGCTGACAGAGTGGCAGGCGAAAGGTCATAGGCACCGTGCGTGTCACTGCGATAATGAAATGCTGCGTAGAACCTTCGTCTTTTATATCCTTTTTCCTTACTGCAATAGGTATACTCGTGTACAGGTACATCATGCCACATGTTGTTTCTTGGTTTAGGCGGAGTATCAAGCCTTTTTCTACGGACTTCAATAAAGAGGAGGTACTCAATTCGACTGTTTTTTTTTGTATGTTTTACCTGATTTCTCGGAGTTTTAACCGAAACCGGTTTTAAAAAAATATTATATTTTCGATATTGTATACACTTCTCGAGTGGTTCCGGGACAAAGCGGTTATGTGGGACTCTTACTTACTAAAACTACATGGTGTCACTCGTCACTCATCTCCACTGTTTCTAAATCTGGTGCTTTTTTAAATTTTTGAGTATGTCCACCATAATGTTTTTACGATGCCATTTAGTAATGAATTTCAATAATAACATTTAGCAGAGATATGGGGAACAATCATCATTTAATACGAAAAAATAGGTCAAGAGGTAGCCACTTTTTTATAAAGCGCGCATATAATGTGCTTGCTTAATGTGGTTCATTAGTTCGCAAAACTAATAGTATTTTTGACCCTAATAAAGCGACGCCGATGTACCGAAATTGGGCCCTGTTAATTTGCAAGTCAGAAAAAATGCTTATTTTTTCCAATGTCTCTAGGATTAATGGATTCTAGCGAAGATTTTACCGAGGTTCCTATATGGTTCAGGCATTTTGAACTCATTGATCATCATCGTGTACCTTCGAAAATAATACACTCCTCTTGACCGCCGTGTAGAAAACCCTGGCTCGATGATTTTGTTGTCACTTAAAGTTCAATTACCTGTGAGTACTTAAGATTACTTGATTTGCTTCAAGCAATCTCCGACCATACATTCTGCTTGACCCTGACCATGAACTGGGCTTTGACTTGATAACACGGATGTGAGTAGGCATGCAAGTGTTAATTTGTCAAGGACCCTTTATACTTGGACACGACAAGTGTTTTGTGGTTTAATTCAGATGTTGATATTTTTAAGAAAGAGAGTGTTGTTAAAAAACACGGAGTGTTCATTAAAACACCTTAACTTATTACGATAAGAACTAGTAGTTCGCCCCGAAATGGACCATGCGATATCTGGAAAAGCTCTTGGAAAAATATAGGCATTCAAATCTCTGCGAACTATTGACCTCGTATTTACAATCATTTTCGATTATTAAAATAAAAAAAGACTACTTTTTCTTGATATTTTTTTTGTACTTAGAATGCATATTTGTATATTATGTACCGCATCTTCCTACCAAACATTGAAATCGGCCGGTAAATGTTAATGCAAACTTCCCCCATTTTAGAGAAAAAAATGTCCCCGACCAAAAACCCTAAATGACGATTTAAAAAATTGTAACATTTGTCATTCTTCTTTTTTTAACTAGATAGTAAAATACTGACCTTCGTTAGGCGGGTAGAGGACCGCATGCTCCACGGCACCTTCAATGAGTATCTTTAAAGCAACCACGCCACTTTCAACCGGTAGACCTAGAGAAATGGCCTCGCCACCTCCTCGTCTCACCAGCAGTGTCTGGAAATTATTAGCACATTCATAGACTTTATGTATATTCCGGTCCGGGAAGTCACGAAGTTTAGAAATAACGAAGGTACCATTCTTTATAACATTTGTTCAACACTACTTATTATAACATTTGCTCGACATTTGTTTGTTGTTTCTAAAGCCTATGACCATCTGCAGATAAATACAAATTCAATGTCACCTCGCACACAAAATCGCTCTACTGGTTTAGGCTGCAAAAAGACTTAAAAATCATACATACTTACAAATATAGACTGGAAAATCATGACTCTCCTTTTGGACAGTCGGATAAAAAAAGATACTTACATCGAGCCTGTCGAAATCGTGTTCAGTGCTGACTCGCCCCTGTCTCGACTGTTTTAGCTCCTGAGGTTCGCTCCAGTTCTGCAGGTCTGCCTCCAACGCTAGATTGCTGGGACTTTCCACATCCTACAAACAGATGCAAATGGCTCATTACTTAGAATTAATAATAATAGTACATTACTGCCGCGGTCTATAGTAACTGGGAGACCTTCGGTCTTTGCCCTTATTCCGGCTTGGACTTGGCTGAGCTCGATGCCATCATAACAGCAGTTAGTAGTGCAGTTATTTTGGACCAAGGCTTATATAGTGTTTTACTCAAACGTGACAAGACGTGACGAGACGAGACTTGACAAGACATGTCAAGCCTTGACGTGCCGTGACATGACGTAAAGGGAGAATACATAAGAAAGCAAACTTAAAACTAGGAAAACAAATTTTTTACCGACCTCAAAAGAGAGACGTTTGTAAGTCGTCGGAATATTTTTTTCTGTATGTTTCCCGTTTTTACAGAAACGCAGACCCTCCCGAATACAACGGGGTGTTATAAGTGACGTGTCTGCGTGTGTCCGACTGGGACATCGTATCTCCCGAACGGATGAATCGATTTTTGTATTATCATTTTGTTGCTTTGAAGGGTTGATTATTCGGGAGTGTTCTTAGATGTGTGTAATGTTTTTTTCAATTTAACTAAATATTTTTTTCATTACTCCCTCAGTATGGGTATCAAATGTAAGGGCTTGACTAGTAGAATGACTGTGATAAACTTCAAATCGAAGATGGCCGCCACCGCCAAATACCGAATTGCATAATACATTTGTAATATAATAACGTTTTTCGTTTGTAATATTTTAACTGTATTACTTGTTCAACGTATTCTTAAATTGCAACTTTGTAGGTCAAATAATCATAAACACACTTTCTTGAAGTTTACATTTTCATAATGAGCCATTTGCATGTATCTCCCGTGTCATGCACTTAACTGACTGCCCAGGAAGGAGGGTAATCTTTTTGAGCAAATTATCTTGTTTTTAAGGCAGTCTTTTATTGACTTTTACGGAGAAAGTAACGTCCTAAGTATATTTACTGTGTGTTTGCCAGTGCGTTGAAGATTTCTTTTTTTTAAAGCAAGTTAAGCCTTATAAATAGGGGTTTATGACAAATGTACAGTTTTTTTAAACCTGGCTTTAAAAAAGTTATTTAATTTCCATAATTTACAGTTACTATGCTACGAGCTGTTTTTTTTCTTGACTTTCAACAGAAAGCTTGACAGTAATGAAAGAAAAATAATAACAAATTATAATTAATTACCATTTGTTATAATGGTAAAGGAAATATCTTCAGGAGACTTGTTTTTCGAAAACAGTATGTCGAAGACAAGCTCGGATTATGGTCTTCACCCCTTTTCTTTAGGGAGGCTCGTGTCTAGCGTAAGATGTAGGGTTGAATTTTAATGCCATATGAGAATAGGATAGCAGTGCGACTGCTGTCCTAATGCCGAAGTAAGAGACATCCATCCATTGGAAGAGATCGCTTTTAGCGATAAGGCCGCCGCTTGTGGCACTACATGTAAGTTAATATTTTTGTATTCTTATATTTTGTGTGTCTACAATAAAGCGTTGATCTATCTATCTATCTATCCATTCCACTTCTAAGAATAAGAGGGTAGTACTTACCATAGCTTGCAGGTAGTAAGGGAGGACGTCACCTTCAGTGTGTTTGGAGATGTTCCGCAGCTCTTGTAGAGCCTCTTCAGATGCTGGCGAGGGATGGTCGGGATCCGTCCAGATCGTGTACACCTGGATATTTCAGAAGGCTTTTTTACTAAACAGTAGTTTCTAAATAATTTAACATAATATCCAAAATGATTCGGGAGATTCTCAAAAATATATTTTAAATAGTTTTTCAAAAGTGTTTTTGTGATGGTATACTTTTGGCGTAGTCAGGTAATAATTGTTCATGTTTTGTTATTAGTTATTAGGAATAAAGATAACTGCGCGGCTAAGAAAATAGTGACTATCGATTTTAATACGGCACGCGCGCTGGTATAATTTATCTAATTATTTTCATTTAAAAATCGGTCCAGCAGTCTCTGAAGAAATCACACAGGTCACAGTGTGTGCTATACAAACGACCTTTGGCATCGTAAGTTCAGGCGCAATAAAGCATTGGCTATTACGATCTAGAAGCCTCTCATTTTAGGGCCTCTATAGGCCTACCTCTAAAGATCATGTCAGTGTCTGGGTTTTACCTTGAGCCGTTTCTCCACCAAAGCCCTTAAAGCCAGGGGCAGTCTTTGAGGGTCTCCGGCGCCTTTGTCTGTAATGACGAACAGTGCGCTGTCGTAAGGCACCAGTTTAGCTGCGGTTGCCAAAGCGCGCATGGTGCCGTCGCTTGAGGCGTCGCTGTGCACACCCTGGAACGAATAAGCTTATCAAATAATTACCGTTTATATTTGACGACATCCTTGATCCAGTGGTTAACATACTCCCTTCGAGACACGAGGAGACTGTGATTAAGTGTTTTGGGTGTGTTGTGTATGTGTTAAAGAATATTGAATGGCATTCCCGACATGGGAGAAGTCCTCGTGGGAGAGCGGAGTGTGAAACGTAATTTATTAAAAATACTCCATGGTACTTTAAGGATTTAAGATGTCTAGTTAATATGACAGGCCTCAATAAATCCCTAGTGAAACGTCAGAGCAGGACTTATAGTCCACAACGAATTGGAAGATTATTTACCTGGTATTTGAGCAGGAGTTTTGATAGAGCGTCGGTGACGTCTCGATCTTTGGCACCACTCTTGCTTGGCTGAAGATTGTGACGCGACCTCCAGTTCACACCTGTTAATAGCAATTATGATTATTGCAACTGCCAATTGGACCTTCTTGATTTGAATTAGGATCGGTTTGTTGAACGCTCTGTAAAATTGGACCTGTCGAATCATCTTTGGGTGGTACGACGCCTCAAAACAGAGTCAAGGTAATGAATTAAACTCACTAATTCCCGAGTCCAAAAATAACTATAATGTTCATTCAACAAGTCAACTTGTACCAGTTCATAATCTGTTGCAATACCTTATCAAAATACCTAAAGCTATTATTAAATCGAACTGTCCAATATACAATTACACGATGAATAACTTAGACAACTATTCCGTACCGTTTCACAATAAATATTCGTTGACCAAGCAAGCGAAACGTCTTTGCTTCGGGTCTGGCTAAATTTTTTGTATGATTTTTGGTACTTGCGTACAGATCGTAGTTCTCAACTAATCTTGACAGAACTCCATGAAGCAAACCTGGTTTACGAATGTTTTGAATTCTTTATTCTTCGGGGGGTTTTATTGCGGGATTATTTCACCCAAAAAAAGGAAGTATGCTGACGGTGCCATTAGATTTCAATAATATTTATATTTGCGAGAGACAGGCACACACACACACAACACAATCTTAATAAGGAATTCTGGAATAGGAAAAATCGGATTCGTTTTTAGTTTCGTCGCAGTTGGCAGTACTACCAGTTTATAGTTAATTAATTAGGCAGGTTGTTCAGCTTCATATTACAGGACTAGAGGTTCTAAGTTAAAGAAACTTGAATATAGGGAGGTGAGCTAATTTTATCAAAATAATCAAATGTATTTATTTCGTTAAAGTTCTTTATTGTCAAGTCAGTGTGAACGCGACCTTGGCAGGTGAACGTAAGATTTGTGTTATGTAAACCCAGCTTTACGCTCCAGTTGTTCTCTTCATCTATTCGGAAAATTGTAAAAAAATGGCTGGTCATTTGAATTTCGATAGATCTGACTTCAATAATTTCCTAGTACCGTAACATGGTTTATAGTTACCACAAGCGCCGTTTAAAAACTATTAAAATTAAGTATATTTTATTTTTTAACAGTGCTGGGCTTGCTCTCTCTCAGTTACGTAACCATTTCATTAGATTCAATTTCACTAGCCAGTTTTTTCCAAGTAATTAATAAAAAAAAACACAAAACACCGAAGCATCAAACGAAAAAGTACAAAATGACTTTAATTATAATTCGTAACTTATAACTCTTCATCTAGCCACCACTAACAAACAATAAAAAACAAAAGTTTTGTAATTGTAGTTTGTGGTCATCAAAAACCGCCAAAAGGTTGTTAACAGATTACCAGTACAGGATGTATGTATCACCAAAATACCCGAGAATTCGACGTGACATTCGTTAGTTTAAAAATCTTGTTATTGTAATACAGTTAAAGGACTAGACTTATAAAGCGTCGCCTAAATACAACAGCGTATCAATAGAAGTAGCCGCAGAAAGCCGTAAGCAAAGCGACGCCCTCGGCAGCGACAAATTTATTTTCAAAACGCTTTATATTTTTTGCCGTCTAAGAAAGTACGTTCTCTAGTCGATTATTATTTGTTCCGGGTTCGCACAGATAATTCAAAATTCTTATGGAATCTCCCATTAATTTTATCGAAAATGATTTTTGACACATTATTTTAACTAAAGCAAAAGTAATTTTTTTATATACTAAATAGGTTTGCGTTTTGCCTCAACTCATTTAAAGCAACGATGCGGCCTAAAATGTAGCGCGCTTTCATAGAAAAGAAGTGATTCGCTCGCTACAGGAAGTTCCAGATTGTAGCTAATCTGAATTATTAGCCTGGCACTGTATGGGTTAGAGACTCGCTGACGATTCGTTCTCACATGTTTGACCTGGCCTTTATATTTCTACACATTAACTTGTATTCTCCACAGCCATTGTAATGTAGATGTGAGTCTGCTTGGTGTCTGCACTGTGTGCCCCATTGTTGAGACAGCTATAGACCGCCAACTTGTCCATGCGATAAGATATAGCTCCTTTCTACCTTTAATGTTGTCCGATTCAAGTGGTTTTTTTTTCTCACATAGCTAACACATTATTTACTAGGCCTTACCATTTTTTTTATATTATGTCACCATAAAGCTACAAGCTTCCTAAGCAGTCATATTTTTGCGCTGATACGAGTACGATGCCCATTAAAAGTTTTTATTATACAGACTGCAATATTTTTTTCGCAAAATAATAAAACGTGTAGGCCTCAAATACATCATAGTGAAGCAATTGACACCAATAACATAAAATTACGTTACAATTTAGGGGCTGAAAAGAGGCAGGCCTCGGAACGAAAATTTTATCAGAAACACGAAAAAGTGAAGGGTCTGTAATCCTCTTAATGACTGGCTTGTGTTCTGTCATACAGCTGTTTTCTTAAGTATAAAAGCAGTAGTATTTCCTCAAAAACTGGGGAAACATTTTTGCTAAATGCAAAAACCACCACAAAACTACAAATGTGTTTTTAAGAAACTGTATTACTCGTAAAATGAGGTCTAAATATTGTGGTTTACCGGCAATGACACGAATAGAAGCTATTTATTGGTTACTCTGGTTATTTATTATTTAAGTGCTTCTATGTTTTAGGCGTGTTGGCGCCTATTATCTACATTGTTTTTTTAAAGTTATAAAAGATATGTATCAATAATGTATGGAGCCCCTGTACATGATACCATAAATACGTTGGGGATTATTAATCGTTAATCTATCAACCAAATTCAAAATAACGTAACTTATCGCAGTGTACAAAATTAATTTTACGCAAAAAGGGATTTTTGCGTTTTTCTGGTGTCAATTTTGATATTTGTGACGGATGGTACAATTGATAGACCAATGTTGACCACTGCAGTCAACCTAGGATTTTATTTCCTATTTTCCAGGGACGCCGGAATTCCATTGTAACTCACAGAAATTGGATATTTTTGTACACAATGAAGTAGGCAACTGATGCAAGTTTCATTAATACATAATATTAACCACATCTTTTTGACCGAAAATGAAACAAGCCCTTTATTATGCTCACTAGGTTAACAGTTATCAGAACTAAGTCTATAATGTTGGTATGTTAGAGATCTGTAACGTGTTAGGGTTAATACTAGGGTTATTCGCTAATATTTTACCTATTTTTGCTTTTGTTTCAGGTAAGTGAGCGCTTTTAGTGACTTCAGAGGCCTTCAGTCTACTTAGAAACACTTATATGAAAAAAGAGGTGTGAGCTCTAAGCGAAGGGCGAGTAAGTGCTTTATTTTCTACACATAATCGCGAATTGAGCCGCGGAGAGATTTTTAAAATGATGGATGACATCATTTCAAAAATCTGTTTTTGTACCTACATTACTTTTCATTCTTTTTTTATAGGCGTGTATTTCTTCCAAAAAGTGGAGAAGATCTTAACTTAAAGAAGCTATTAACCTTATATACCATAACGACTATTATAATACGGCGGCAGTTTTTCGTTATGTCGAAACTAGCCTATCAGACCAGAAATCTTGTGAGAGTAGGGCAAGGTGCCCTTCTCTGCTTTACCGGGCGAGCCCCGGAGAAGTTAAGACTTCGAGTTAGTCTTTCTGAAATAGGATGGTGAGGCTTCCGCATCTTATATGCTAGATCAGAATAAATTACATCATCACAATGGATACTCAGAAGGAAAAATACGTGCAACAAGACAGCTCCGTTATATTTCACTGTCACGCGATCGTTTTGCAAATTGTAGCAAAAACTCTAAACATAAATGACGGTTCTAGTTATACATGAACAATTAGAATTGTATTTCCTAGTAAATACCAAGCGAGTTTCCTGTCTTAGAATTGATTTTTAACCCCCTACACAAAAACGAGGGGGTCTTGTAAGTTTAACATGTCCGTGTCTGTCTGTCTGTCGGGGTGTATCTGTCTGTGTAATGGCATCGTAGCTTCCGAACGGTTGAACCGATTTTGATTAAGTTTTATTTTCATTTGAAAGGTAAAGGTAGTTGGGATTGTTCTTAGCTATGTTTGATGAAAATTGGTCCAAGATGGCCGCCACCACCCAATGGCGAATTACATATTTTGTATTATATTATGTCTGGGATTTTTAAATTTGCTTGCAACAGTAGAAAATTATATTCAAATCGTGAAATGTGTGTATGTACAAACAATACTTTGAAAAGATTGACGACTTACTCTCGGCAATTTAAACAAACTTTTCAGTTATTTGTTATAAATAACCATTTAACAACCTACTAGACCAATTTATATTCGTAATTAAGCTATTGCATAGCTTTTATCACGGGCTATTAGCGCGGCGACCGAATCTAGAAATTCCGTAACGAAAATAAACCTAACACTCGTCTAACGTCGTTTCAGTTCGGCAGACTTCGGCGCAGTGTTTGTGTGCGTGCGACCAGACGTACGCCTATGCAATAGCTTTACCGCTGCGGTCCCCGACTGCCACATTTTTTTTTATGTATCCAGTGTCACTCTCACTACTAAGACATATCTATAGACACTACTCACATAAAAATACAAGCAGTTCAGGCTCTAGGGCGTGCCAAAGAAATATACATACATACATACATATATACATCGTAATAAAAAAATATTCCGGAAAGAAAAAAACAGGAACTGTTGAAGTACGACACTCGCTAGAATAAATCTCAAAGTAAAGAAAGAAAGAACACATTTATTTAGTACACACAGGACACTACTACAACAACTAATTACTTAAGAGTAGACAAACACTTCAAATAATAAATTAGGTCGAGTTACAGTGTCCCGTGTCCCGTGCGTCAAAAAAGGTCAGCGCTCAGCATGATGCTGGGGATTGCTCTTCAGCAATGATTTTCAGCGTGACCCTTTAGAGACGCGCGTAAATGAAGTAAGTAAATTTAGGTACTCTCTAGGTACTAGTACTCTAGGATAGCTTAGAGCGTTTTTAACAGCTTCGGCACATGCTTGGCCGCAACGTCGTTTTACACAAGGCGATTTGCGGTCAACCGTACGTTT
The DNA here is from genome assembly GCA_947049295.1 of Ligdia adustata. Classification (NCBI taxonomy): domain Eukaryota; kingdom Metazoa; phylum Arthropoda; class Insecta; order Lepidoptera; family Geometridae; genus Ligdia; species Ligdia adustata. The sequence continues at coordinate 1,442,539 of OX346242.1, forward strand.
ATTCAAAAAAATCCTTTACAGTGACGCTTCGTTCGTTCAATTTAAGCACGTTAATTAAAAACGTGTAGAACTATAAATATACATGTAACAGCATAAAACGACACATTTACAATTATAAATTAATGGTTTACCGATACGTACTTAGTTCGTTTTGCAATCGGTATTTTACATTTAATTAAAAATGTATACAGTCGTGACTGGTAGGTCTCTTACAGTAGGTATCCAAGGACATTATATATCTTTTTTTCTTATCGATAGTACATTTAAGAATAATATGCTCCACTCGTCGCCTTCACTTTAAATTCAGACTCTCTTATGTCACACTATGGGCAGAACTCCCTAAAATCAAAATCACATTTAAACAGCTCATCCTATAGCTGTAAAATTATGTATTGACGTTTATAATGGACCGAGCCGTCCCTGTTTTGAGTCTGGCAAAATGTTCTTTCGTCTTTCAGTTTGTATGTTTGGATGTTTGTCCGCAAGAAATTACGTACTCGAGTATAGTTCGTAGTTTCCAAACAATCTTGACACTACTTACTGTAAAGGTTTTACAATTTTTTAGTCGTCGGCGGTTTTCGATTTGTCGGGTATTTGTCTCCAAAAAGAGGTATGTTTCGTTTAAAATGCAAATACTCGGACGATTCTATAATAGATTTTATTACTTAAGAACCGACCTCTAAAATATTGTGTCAAAATACACGAATGGAAGTATTAGTATGTATGCTAACCAAAGCTGTTATTTCATTCCGTCAATATTGAAAATGACAAAAATGGCATCTGCTAAAAACTAGAACTATATTCGCAATATTATTCTGGTCGCGAGGTCAACAGTTCGCAAAACTACTAGCCATAGTCTAGTGAACTGTCTAGTCTGGTCAACCGTAACAATTAGTCCAGGATCCCTAGAACATTTTTGCACTTTGATTTCTATCAAGCTAATTTTCCGTGAGTAGCTTGATTTTGATGAGACGCCCAACTATATCCTATATATGACTCTCGATTGTGGTACCTAACAGAGATAGCAAGCATGAAATATGTCGATTTAATGATCCTCAAATATGAATTACTAACTGTTTCTTTTTTTGCTTAATCTTAAGATAATTATCAATATTATTCGAAAACATATTTGTCCTACAAAACCTATGTTTTGATCAAAGATTTTTCCAACATGTATCGATAGCGAGTTCATCATAAATTATTAATAACCAGCTGTTATTTTTATTATTACTTATTTAAAATTAATATAATTTAACGGTCATATTGTCCTACAAATTGCGTGATGCAGGAAATCAAGTTTTGACGCTAGCTCTTCTAACTAAACTTGTTATGCGATGATTCTAATTACTTACAAGAATCCGTTTTGTTTTCTGACATATTAGTATAGTATTATCTCTAAGAAACACGTTTAGCATACGAATGCCGATTCGTCTACCGGATTGCTTCTAATGTTCATTGTGTGTATGCGCGGCTTATTTTCCTGTGCCGGGGGTTTCCTACACGTTTTTTGTTTGCTAAAAATCAATCATCGGTTTGATCGAGTTAATCATTGATTAAATGCTTGTAGTGAAGTTACGAAACACGTCGAGATGTTATCGTATTTTGTGTGCTTATCGCACTTCTGATGTGTCTATATATGTGTACGCTTGCGCGGTTTGGTGGACTTCGTAAAAAGGAGAAGCTTTTTAATTAGTTAGTATTTTTGACTTTTTTATGTATGTACAGCAATTTCGCTCGGTCGCTGGGACAGATTTTAAAAATGGTGATTTTCTATAAAAATGTGTTTTCTATTGTGTCTAACGAAACTTTGATCCAGGATCTTAGGTGACTACTTACTAAAGAGACCGAGTTTTGTCTAAGATCCGTCTCTTAAATAGCTTCGTGAAAATTTAAGAGCTTTTCTCCGCTCCCAGCAATAAGTTACATGTACCATTCGAATCCTGATAATGAAATTATTGAAAATGACACTGGAAAAATATAAAATACACTCACCATTAGAATCATATCCAATGATAACAATATCGGACACGTTAAGCCCTTCGACGGTCAAGTCCTTCCACACTTCCAATGCCCTGTTTAGGGCCAACGGCCTCAAAGGTACCAGGATACCAGCAGGCGGACGGAGCCATGAATCCTCTAGCCAACGGCGAAGAGTAGTGCTCTTACTCTCAGTTGGCAATGGGGCTGCTTTCACGTCGAACGACCGTGCGTCTGAGAGCTGCGGCTCGCCTGGAAGAATACGTGTTTCGTTGTTGTTACCCTGCTGCTTATTAATTCCTAGAGTCTTTGGTTGTCTGGAAGATATTGCTATTTGTCGGTGCGATATGGTCACCGCTTGTTACAATGCTGTAGTAAATTTGAAGTTTGCATTTGGTATGCCAAAAATATTGTATGACATGTCTTTTAAAGGTATCTCACATCATTTTAAAATTCTGGATAGTTCATGACCTGATTAAATACCTTGCTCATAAAAATGGGCACACAACATTAACGTTGGTCGTATACTCAAAAGCAGTTAAAAATAAACAGGTATTAACAAAAGCATTCGAATCACACAAAACAAAACCGGTTCAAATTAGTGCTCCACTTCCACCTTCCGTCAACCTTGAACCTCTTGTAGGGTACAAAACTAAATAAAACAGTTGAGAAACACATTTATATGGCGAATAAAAACGAACCGCAAAACTTGAGGACTGATAAGGATCTGCATAAGATAAACGTATGCGTAAATGTACCTTAGCAGCATGTTTTGACTGCTTGTGATGTGTTTTTGAAATAAGCATATCACTCTACACTTGCCTCAAACATTGTCTTTTGGTTTAACAGAATATAATCCTGAACATAAATAATGGAGTTGAAAGAAATATACGAGTAGGCCTGTAATTTAAGAAAGGAAGATAAATAATAGAAGAATCACTGTTGTTTTCTAGATTGATTTATAAACTTTATTTATTGACTGAGCGAAGCGAACAAAATTGGTTCTAGTCTTACAAACTTATTTTGTCTGCCAGTAAGAGTATGTACGGATGTTAGCACCCGTGTAAAGGAGTAGTTTCCAACCTATATCGACAATACTTGGTAAACATTATACAGGCTGCACGTTTAAGTCTGTGGGGATTTTTATTCAGAGGCTTAATCCCCTAAATACAGGAAATTTGCTAAAGACGTGCTAAAGACGTGAAGAAAATATATATTGGGTTTCAGTTGCTTAAAATTATGTAATCTCGAGATTAATAGTTCACAGAACTTTTTCTTAGTGGCAATAGTAAATATAACAGTAATCTAGTACTGAATAAAATTATTATATTAATGTTGCGTGAATTCAACCAAGCAACGGTATACTGAAACCTAGCTATGACTTACACTTCATTAGAATATTAAATGGCATTGATTAAATTTATGAGCTGTCTGGGACCGGCTCAGACTGATATTGGTCGAGATTCGTGCAGTTCAGTTGACTGAACCTTTGATACGAAATCAGCTGTCTAATTCTCTCTAATAGGAATCTAATAGCAGAAATATTTTTGTTATTTTTTTTTTTGAAAAGCCGTGTCCCACTGCAGAGTTTAAGCCCTGTAGTGGAATGATCTGATGACACTACGAAATCTACTCGTCAGGTTCAATTCAATGTAATTTCGCCAGCGAGCGCGATTTTGGAGCGCTGACAAATTATAATTCTAAAAATTTGTGAACCTATACACCAAGTTTCGTCAAAACTCGTTGTAACAGCGTCAGTCGTACCAGCGTCTAAAAATAGATAAGACAGATGAAATGCCCATATTTTTGCAAATGTTGCATGAATTTTAGCAGAGACGCTTTGCATGTACGGTTAACATAGAAATATAAATTTAATATTTAGGCTTACTGTTATCAGTCTTGGGGCTTCTCTGAGCTGGTGTTTCCAACTCTTCTTGTTGTGAGTGCTCGGGTTCATCCTCTATGGCTCTCGTTGTTGGTAAAGTTGTGGTTTCAGTCTGATGAATGTAAAAATAATCTTAATGTAAACAAAAATATTTAATTATTTTTGTATCAAAAGTTAGTGAGCTTTCACTAACTTAACTTCACATACTAGTCGGTAACCCCTTGTCTCACAAACGAAAGGGCGCGTGTTAAAATTCAGGTTCAGGCATGCACCTCATTTTCTCTGTTTTTCACTCAATTACTATTTTATAATTGATTACCATATTCTTAAACGGTGAAGAAAACATCGTGAGGAAACTTGCTTGAGAAGCTTAATAGCTTTCATGAATAAGTGAAGTCCCCAACCCGCAATTTAACCAGCGTGTTGGACTATGGCCTACACCCCCTTCATAGAGGAGACCCCAGCCCAGCAGTGAGACGTTATGGATTAAAAAGTTTTGTGCTAAAGAGCAAATATCATCCAATCCATCTGCGTCCCACTGCTGGGCATGGTTCTCTCTGACTGTGGTTGAATACCACGTTTTCTTCTTCACAATTATTAAGTATTTCACGATCTCCCATATCTTTTATGTTTGATGACGCTGATTTAAGTCCTCGCATAATACTAATACAAAAAAAAATACACGTTGATATATATATGATCAAATTCAAACAGCCCATTATATGTGGTAGTCACGAAATTACGGTACCCAAGGAGGAAGCTAATGCAATACACGAATCAAATTATTTCATACGAGTATTATCAAGGGTTTTGTAATCTTCAAAATTTGTATTTCCCTCGTGCCAAAATTATAGGTGCCGTAACTTTAATATTTAACTTCTGGTGTTCGGTTTATTGGCAATCGAAGCCGCTTTGGTATTTCCTAAAAATAATAATTAGCATTTATTTGAATTGCACCAATCTTTAATTAAAATCACGCGATGATCAAAATTGTAGGAAAACTGACATGAACAAAAATATATATTGAAGTTTCATATTATGAGAAGTTATGCGTTTTAAATACCATTGTGATGTGGATTAGTTATTTCAATTTTGATTGGTTAACAAAGCTCACAATATAAAGAATATATCTGTACTTCCCTGCCTGATGAAAGTAGCACAATTGAAACTCTTGATGGTTGTAAATAATACGTGTTAACCCATACGATACGAGTCTCTTAAGAAGGTGGTGTCCACAACGCTGGTCAAATAACCTATTGGAAGCAGACCTTGTCCATTGTTAATCACGCGAATTCTGATTTTAAGAGATGGTTGCGATGGTGGGAGGAAAGGCATAAAACGCCCCAAGCAGAACTGTCATATCGAATGAGAGTATGAATAGTATACTGATAAGCAGTAAAAATTGTATTTGATACGTATCGGTCTATTGCTCTACTATCGCAAGTCCAATACCCAAATTCACCGACAAATCCCATCAGATGTATGTAAATATTGATACAAACCTTATCATCACTGCGACCAGAATAGTCTTCGGCCTCCTCTCTATGTTTATAAACATAATTGTCTGTCATAGACAATGTGTAGTCTTCGGTCGCTTCACTTACGTCTACCGCGGTCGTATTTTCATACGCCTCTTTGGAATCATTAAAATCTTGCGCTGTGGTTGTTGGTGGTACTTCGGTCACTTCCCTATCTATATTGTCTAGTCTTTCATAGTTTTGTACATCGGTGTCTTCTATCGTATCACCAGTGTCTTTTAGTATTGTATCTGTTTTGGAATCGTCTAAACCAAGTTCACTGTCTTCGTCGCATTTTACGTTGAAGCTTATCGCTAGTAAGGTAAGAGCGATTGTTAGCTTTCTTGTCAGTTGAGCCATTTTGGTTTATTGTGTTTTCACTGTGGGAAGCATCGTTTACTGAAGAATCTGTAAAGAGAGAAAAGTTATGTTAATATTTGCTAATTTTAATGCGAACGAAGTCTCTTTGCTTCGTATCATCGTCTAATATATCAAGAGGATGTGGGCAATAGTCTATTACTCTTGCTAAATTAAGAGGCGGGACTTCCTTTCGTTAGCTTTAAGTGTGGAGTTTTTAAAAAATATTTTTTTTGCACGAAAATATCGTGTGAATTCTTACATAAAAAGTAGCGTAATACAGAAACTGCATGTTTATAAAGGCTTAAATTGCATTTAGTTACTCTTTTAAAAGTTAACTCGTGTAACTACTCGTGTTGGCTAAATACATATTCCATGAATGTTTGTCATGTGAAAAAAGTGGTCTGACGACCGAAAGCGTGCGGGGTCCACTTTATACTTAATTATGGCTCTGCGTATTCTGGGTTGTGACTCATCACACCTTGTTACGTCAGTATGTGGACCCCGGTTTTTATTTAAGGTCCGAGAAATATTTAGGGATCCGTTAAATAAAACAAAATACTTATTGTATTAGCGGTTTCTTATTTTTTTTGTTTTTTTGATAAGTGTGCTTTGGAATTGAATACGTTATTAAATTTCTCACATCTCTATTCTACCATCAGGATAATAAAGTTGCGAGACAAATTATAGACAAATGATAGAGATATCGTGCAAGTAGGTACATTATTGACGGAGCAAGCGAAACATCGCAGCTTCGAATCTAGCAAATTTTCTTTCGTCAAACAGACAAAAGAAAGAATAATTTGGAAGTTTTGTGCTTTCGTACAGGTCGTAGTTTTCAACCCTTGACGAAATTTAGTGCAAGTTCTACGGTTTTTTTTTATGTTATCGGGGATTTTTGTCTGAAAGTGGAAGAGATATTGAGGTCGGTTTTCATAACAGTCGACAGTCAATATCTAAGTAAAATACTTCGGAACCAATCCAGCTTCCTCATTGTTTATTTTCGACTTTTTTGTCATCTACTCGTACCAGCTTGATTGTAACGTGCGGGATCCTCGATTTCGTAAGTCTTTTTGTTTTCTGTATATTATTTGCTATTCATTCGTGTTTTATATTGCTTTTGAGTATTTGGTTGCTAAAGGAGAAGCTCACCGGATAAGGACTAAACTATAGTTCGATATTTCCAAAGATCAGGTACGTGTGAGACCCCGTAATTTAAAACTCAAGTATTATGTACATATAACGTTGGCAACTGACCTACTTTACCAATACACTTCGTGGACTTAGTCCGATCCATCCATAGATTGGCTGGAAAAAGTTACTCTCTCAATGTTTTGCCAATCTTTACTGTTTTGGTGCACTATAAAGTTATATTTGAATTTGACTTCAAGTCTGGTAGGGACCTATCAATTTTTTCAGCTAATTTGTTTACTAAATCAAACTGCTGGACCTATTTTGTTTTAATATAAATGGCTACGCTTCGGAAATATATGCTACCATTTTTTTTTAAATAGTCCAGACTTAGTGTATTTGTGAAAGGTACATAGAAATAAGATTCCGAATAGAAGACCTCGTCTCATTTTTATTTTCAATAAAAAAATACCTATGACTAGAGTCAGCTTTTTCAAAGAGTTACGATCCTAACTAAACTTAAGTATTTCTTAACTACTGGTTAAATAAGTAGTAACTAATAAGTAACATAACCGCCGCTTACAAATATTTTGCATGCCTTCGCCATTTACATAACCGGCTTTTGAAATATATATGTACCTTGTACGTACATATATACCTGATCAAATACTTTACGTTACGTTACTATTATGTGTAATTTAAATGTTAGTTCAGTGAGTGAACGCTCGCCTTCCAAGCTATAATTTGGTGTATCTAAAAAAAACATCGATCTTGGTACTTAAACTACCTTGTACTAAAACCGAGCGTTACCGAAGCGTCTCGATTTCAACTCGAGCAAATATGCTTTCGTATGTCTGTATACCTAGAACCTGGAACCTTTTTGACATGGAGAAATGCTCAAAGCAGGTATGCATTGAGCATTTCCCCATGTCAAAAATGCTTAACCACCTGTGAAGCTCTTGCTTACTAATCTCTTCTAAAATCTAAACTCCACGGTGTCACTCCTCGGCCTCTTGCTGCCTGGACACAGTTTTCCCGTCGCATTCGAACAAATTTTACCAGATCTCATGTAGAAACATTTCACTCAGTTCCTTTAGACAATTATCTAGACTACAGTAACAGATATAAATTACATTAGTTAGGAACTTTCCTTGGAGATAAACGCCCGTGCTCGGTTTGATGACAGATGAAACCAAAATGTCGTCAGACTTAATGCAGGGTCGCTTCGCTCACTCTCACAGTTCCCTTAGCCAATGATTATCTAAACTACAGTATCAGATATAAATCACATTAGCTACGCGCATTAACAGGAAGCACGCGTGCCAAGGTTTCGTGTTTTTTTGTGTGTGATGCTATTAGTCGATTGGTTCCAATTTGACCTGGGACAATAGACCTGTCATGGTTTTATTGAAAAAATAATATAAAAACAATATTTTTGGGCTCGTGATTAGAAAATAATGAAGCATGGTTCGTTAGCCTTCCGGGATACATTTTTTGTTGATGGGTTTCTATTCTACTGTACTTACCTACATATATTTAAAACTCTATATTGTGCTCCACATGTCCTTACCAAACATTATATAGCGAACTCTCCTGCGTTTCGTGAGAAATACACCTCTAATCAAAGAGTCTCGGCGACAGAAAAAAAAATGCCAATTTTCGTCAAGATTTCTTGGATATTACAACATTTCCAGACAAACATAGCAGACGAAACAAACATTTAGCAGTCACGATGCAGAGTTTCGCTCGCTGAGTCAATAATTCCAGTTGTTGAAGGCGATTACTTAATTCACCAACATTCTTTATGTGTTTTTCTTACGACCGCTTTATCAATAACTTTAAAAGAAATGGCCGGGCCCTTACATAACATTCACGAAATCAATGCCCCTCTTATCGCTTCAATACTTACTTGGTAATGGAACTTTCGCTCTGCGGGATTTTAAAAATTATGGCATCTTATTTTCGTTTTATGCGAGTGATACTCTGTTGCGAAGTTTTTTGTTCTTTTCAAGTTTATTGGCCGAGATAGAAAAGCATTTTGCCAGACTCGAGCAGGGTCTCTGCTTGAGTCTGGCAAAATGTTCTTTCGTCTGTTACTTTGTATGTTTGTCCGCAAGAAATTTCATACTCGCGCACAGGTCGTAGTGGTCTATCTTGACGAATCCGTGTGGTTTCCACGGATTTTTAGATTTTTTTAGTAGGTATTTCACACAAAAAATCCCCGCATGCAAAAACTTTGAAGAATCTTAAGAGTAAATTTAATTATTCGTGGAATAAAGTCTAATAAATTTGGCTCTGACACGAATCGAAGAAGTCACTTTCCATAGCTACAACTTATTAATTCATTACCGTCATAACCCCAGATGCCACTTTTGTCATTTTTGGAAGCCGAAATTGTTTTAGCAGTTAAGCGAGGTCAAAATTCGCTTAACTGCTAGTTATAATCATTATATATCACCCCGACCAAAACTCATTGTAGAGTTTTTTTTTCTTTCAGAAAAAAATTATGTTTTGTTCTTATTTGCGTACGTAATCGCAGGAATCTCTAGTCTTCTTGTCCATATGACACTTTCCTTATTTATGGCGTTGTTGTTGTCATTTGTATCGCCTAAGATAACTTCTTGCATATCAATGGATAGTTCGTCAGTTCGACGTAAAATGTAGTAACTCACATTTGTACAGTTTTGAGTAAACTACATACAGTACTTTACTAAGTTCACGATACTTTTGGGTTTTTGAAGTTAATTGTAAGAGGAGTGGCTCATCATATTTTTCGAGTTATTTGACACTCCAATGCCTATAACGTTCCTTACGTGATGATTCAACGAACTTGGTGGTTAGAAAGACTGAGAGCTAAACTCTAAAGTGTTTCTATTTTAGCTTTGAATTTTGCAGGGTGGAAAATATTTTATATGTACTTGGTTTTTAAATATGCAGACTGATACTGTTGATAAATTGCTTAAATACACTGTACAGTATTAAAAATAACTTTATTTCATTTTCCACTTATACCGTTTTGCAATGGAGCGTTCGACTAAATCAAGGTTGTATTTACGTATGCTGCGTATAAGTTTTCCGGGAGCGTTATACTTGCAAATGCATTATTAGTTCGCTCCCATCTCGACCTCGCGACTAGATAAGCTCTTGGCGAGATTAAGCATTGGTTGTAACTCATTTACTAACACTAAATAATTAACATAATAAAAAAAATACGGTCTTCAATTCGGCAGGCGCTTTAAATTGTTGTAAATTGTTTTAAGATATTTTGGTTTAAAAACTAAACAAACTACTGAAGTGATTGAATTTATATGTTAGTTTTTACTATGGATCCTCATTCACTATTGCCATGAAAGTGTCTATAACATTCTTAGAGGGCACAAAGCTTACGACTTTTATGTGACGTCGATTTAAGACACGATGTGACATTGCCAAGCAATTTCGTTTGTATCAATAAAGTTTTCACTTGTATCCGAGTCATGGACAAAAACTAAACAAATATAAATTGAAAATAGTGGCTCAATGCTCTGTAGGTACCTTGAACTGGATACAGACCTTTTATGTGTGTTGACATGCTTTGACCGCTGGTTTCACTTTTATGGTACTAATATACCTTTTGCGGACTTTATATATCTTGATTAGCCGGCCAATATTCAAATTCTGTACTGTATACCTACCTATACCCTACTTATCGGGCAATGTAATGAAAACCTAAACTAATACGATCGTCCCCGGAAAAAAAACCATAGCCTAGCCTAATACACAAATTTCAGTTAACCTAACCTAACAATAAAATTATTGACCGAAGGGGGATAACAGCGTCTCTGCATCGAGTCTGGCAAAAAGTTATTTCGTTAAATGTGTGTGGATGTTTGCCTGGAAATTTCGTATTCGCTTACAGCTCGTGGTAAACTGCTTATAAGTACTTTTTTTTTAAAATTTTGCGGTCGGGATTATAATAGTTTTAAATACTTAAAAAAACATTCCTTAATATGTGTCCTTTATTCTTAACAAAAGTATTTTTGGCACAGTTCGCAGAACTAGGTGTTACAAACTATCTTCTGTCTCTTCTGCATTTCATATAAGTTTAAACTTACGCTGTCCATCCATGACTATCGTTATACATACGTACTCAGTAGGTAAGTGTTTGTTATATGTTTGTTTTTTGTACAACTTTTTCGTTGCCATAGTTATATTATAATATGCATTTGCTTTTAACACCTGTCTCGAGCTAGACACGTTTCAGTCGGACGCAGACAAAAAACCTTACTTATTTGATCGTATACTATTTATGTTGACTCAAGAGTTGTCTGTCTCAACAAAAAATGAACCAATAATTCTCCAGGTTACGCTATCATTAGAGAACTGCTGTACCGATACATTCACAGTTTTTTAAAATGTTTTCTAATATGTCTTAGAAGGTCAAACATTTAAAAGAAAGAAATCTGCTCAGAAAATTAGAAAATTTAAGAAAACTTAACCTACCTTACCTTAATTACAAAGGTTTGTAGTAACCTTAGCCCCAGTGTTACATACCTATAAATATCTTTGCTAAGCACGTTTTAAATAACAGTTAGTTATTGGACAGGACAACGTCTGTTGGGTCAGCTGGTATCAAATAAATTAATAACGTTTCACACTCATACATTCTTACTAGGATATCATCACTGCAGTCTCTGAGATGACGTGCAACTTACACAAACAAACGCTACACACCCCTACGCAAAAGTCCCATAACCCAGCCCACCAGAAGATGGTATAATTTGTAATTAGCGTGTTTTTAATGTCGATTTGGCGAACACAATATTATTTGCGACTTTATGTCTCGACAACCTATTTATTAACAGATTTGGCTGATGCGTCAGCTTGTATGAAAAGATATTTGTCTGCGAGAAAATTCGTATCTACTCACGTACGGGTCGTAGTTTCCATCTAATCTTGATGAAGCTTGGTGTATAGGTTCTACGAATCTTCAAGATTGTTTTAGTAGTTTTCGATATTCCTAGTAAATAACACTTGGTACAGAAACTTGCTGTTGTTATTTTTATAAAGTCTGTTTTTCTTCAGCTTACCAAACTTCTAGCAGTGAAGTTTTGCTCGCTTTGTCAAGAAAAATAAAGGGAGAAACTAAGTACAAGTAAGTAAATCAATTAAAATTTGAACCCCATTCATTAACGGCACGGTGTTCGCCGCTGTTAATCTTATCTAATTTACGGCAATATAATATCATATTAATTGTATAATTGCCACAGAATTTAAATCGGTTTTAATACGGTAATTATTTAATTATGTACGCTTATTATTTGGCGAATACCGCCGCGTGACGTCACCGCATTCAACGTTGTTTACTAACAAACTTACAAATAATAAAAAACATGAGATTGCATTGAAAGATTTCTTCTCTTATTTTCGATCCGGCTGGTTTTCAATGGGCATGGAACAAGTGACAAACGTGTTCTTGTAAACTGGCTGTTCACTGTTATTTTGAATGTTTTTTTATTTTTTTGTCGTTATCAGGCTTTGGTATTATTGGAATTTGTAATTAAAAGTAACATGTTTCGGATTAAACTTGAATATTACTTGTTTTATTTGCCCTGGTTGGTCCGTGTTAACAACAATATGGCTAGATAGAGTTATAATCAGAGTAATCGCTGTATATACAGCGTTATAAGCTAAGCCGAAAGGGGGTAACTATATTCGTCATTACGAACAACTTTCATTATGTGACCAATCCCGAAATTAAATAAAAAACAGTAGAACAAGTGCTAAGAAGCGGCTTAAAAAAAATCCGACTGCTAAACCTGAAAAACCTGTGCATCGTCCTTATTTCTAATTTTTGACGTTCGCACTACTCACATATAAATACGGTCAGCCGTTTAGACTCTAGGGCGTGCCAAAGAAATATACATACATACACTCCAAAAGCATAACCCTCCTTTCGCAGTCGGGTAAAAAGATTATCGATCGTCGGCAAAACGTGTGATACAGCAGATTTTTTTTTCTCGATTTCAGACAATGGTCCTATAGTGAAAGTTGTACATTAGGGTGTGTATAGTGCCCCTTTCGGAGTAGTACCCTTTTCATTAAGAACCTTTGGTGATTACGAACTCATTGCTCGAGTCTGAGGTTTGACAATAACTATTGAGCTTTCTTGTAATGCCCTCCTAAAAAGATTATTGACCGAGTGAGCAAAGCGACTCTGCTTCCAGTCTCACATACAATTTCTATGGATAAAATGTTCTTTCGTTTGTCAGTTGAATGTTTGTCTGGAAGAAATTGGTACTCGCGTACAGGCCGCAGCTTTCAACCAATTTTGACGAAATTTGGTGATTTTCGATTGTAGTTGTATTTTCCTCAAAAAATGGCGGAAGTTTGTGTTGATTTAATTTAGATTGTTTGCAAAAATTAATCTTATCTATGTATTCCATCGAAAACTTGTTGGTTGATTTCAAATATTTTAAAATGGCAATACATTAGAAATGTTACCCTCTAGTTCTCGTCAGCTTCTCATGGCAGTCACATCATGTGTCTGGGTGTTTATTATATATGAGTATGTATATCAGTAACCAGGTCAGTCAGGTTACCACAGCACAGGCTTTGCCTAGTTTGGGACGTGAACACCTTTGTGTGGATGTTGTCCCATATTATTATTATTATAATCACATCCATGTTAAAATAATAAGGATTAATATACGACCATAAGTTAATTTAAAATCTTTAACTACTTGTTTTATTGCGCCCATAACCAATATTCAAAAGTTTGCATGGAAATGCAAAAACCACGACGAACAAGTAAAAGAAGATTTTATGATTCGTGAAATAATTTGAAGCCTAAAATATTGTGGCTATGACACAAATTCGAAAAAGTTAGTATCCAAAGTTACCAACTGTTATTTACTTCCAAAAATGTCTAAAGTGCATTTTTGGAAGCCTTTTTTAAGCTTGAAATATTTTAAAAGTCGAAAACTTATTGCGGTCGCGGGGTCAACAGTTCACAGAATTACTAGTTTATAATCTTTCATATTAAACGGAATAATTATTGTAAATAATTAAAATATATGTTAATGTTAACCATCAAGACGTGTATCCTTTATCTAAAATCGAAGGAAAATCATTATTTACCATTGGATCGTTACATACATTAGCATATATTAATTCTAAATGGCACACGATTGTCGGTATAGTTGTCGGTGGCAGTGTGTTATTATGTTTCTATTTCATTATTTAACATGTGTTTATGTTAAATCTCAAATATTGTAATATTTTTAGTAGTACGCTGTTGAGCGAACGAGTGAGTCGTCTATTTTTGGAGTCTGGCAAAGTTTTCTTTTAGTCTGTTAGTTTGTGTAGATTTAGTCGCGGACTCGTCGTAGTTTTCAACTAAACTTGGCGTAAGACGTGCGGTACACAATGTTAAATTAATAATAGTTCCAATGATGAAAGAAATCGTTAATTCATAGTTAAAAAAGTTAATTCGTTACCTACCAGTAATCCTGCATATAAGTATCGTAGAAAGTTTTCTGACGAATAACAATAGCGGTGCAGCGCAACACTTTGGAAATTCAATTTTCGGTGATTTTGCATACAATATTTTTTGTTGAATTTGATGTTTGTTTTGGTAATATTTAATAAATACTCAGCCTGGTAGACAACACACATTCATAGTTAATTATCTGGTTATATCTGGTTTATTCCTGTTTGTCACCTAAATCTGCTATTTAGCTATAAGACCGCCACTTGTAGTACTACTTCTTGTAAGATTTTTTTGTGTGTCTGCAATAAAAAAAATGATCAATCTATCTATCAGTCCCCGCAAGGGTGCAAATGTGAAAAAAAATCCTGTCTGCCCTCTTCTTAGTTTTAACTCCTTACGACAAAAAAGAGGACAGGTCACTGTTAGGAATTTTTTTTTCGTGTTGGTCTCGTGCTTTGTTCATAGGGGGACAAACAAGAATTCATATCTGCTTGTCACCCTAGAAATATTATTACACGTGCACTTTACACGCGACTAATAAAACATTGGAATAAAAACTAATCTTTGAGCTTAGTGAATGTATTAAGAAAGCATTTTTGGAAACTCAACCCTTAAGGGAGTCGAATAGGGTTCAAAGTGAGAAATATAATTAGTAGTTTTAATTATAATTCCAGTACACGTCGCGTGCAACGCCGCGGGTGACAGCTTTCAATATACGGAGAACTTTGTTAGTTCGTCATAGATCTTATAGGTCGTAGCTTTAGTTATCGTATTTCCGCAAATACTCTAGCATGTCGAAGCAACCTTAGAGTTGTAAATTATACCTGTGTTTATGCAGTTCTATTTGCACTTGAATACGTCCTTAATTTCGTACGGTGACATTGAACACGATTGAATATTATTGAAATTGGTGCACGGTATGAATTTATAAATATGCTAGGTAAGTAGTAGGTATGTAGGTATGCGGTGATATCGACCTGACTAGCGGAGCGTATTTGCTTTAAATCTGATATAATTTGCTCTCTTCTAGTTTTTTAAAGAGTTTGCTTTTATTATGATGTATAAGAATAATCGGTCAAGAGGTTGTTGACATTTATCGAGGTCACAAAAAATTGTATTCGCGAGGTCAACCGTTTGCATAACCACTTTTTTTGTTTATTTGACAGAAGGTGAACCGGCATTTGTTCTTTGGTACGTTTCGGTAAACATGACGTTTGTTATGAGCTAAGATATTGAAGAAAAATAATTGTGATTAAATGAACATTTTATATAAATTACAGATAACTTCTAGTTATATGAACACTTAACTGTCGAGATATAAAGTAAGTTAATTAGTTAAATATACCTTATCAATTTTTATATTAACTTATAAATTTTTTGTACTAGTTGTTTTCTGTTAAGCTGGTTTTTTAAGAGTTGTCGTACGTTAACTTAAAAAATTCGTCATATTACTACGATTATTTATAAATAATTTTAGCTCATACTCCGTGAATCAAAATGAAATTCTTGATAGTAGTAACACAGTTAATAAATTAATATCTCCTTCGAAATTCCTATTATCGATACGAGATGGGAGTTTAAAAAGAGTTTCGAGTGTTTCGTAAACATAACACCATCATTGCGTTGAAGAAATCTCCACACCGCTAAATGCTAATAAAATATTTCTCAACGCGACAGAAGGAAAAAAAAACATTACACACACTCATTGCAAGTTTTCTAATCGTTACCTTAGAATTAGGTAAGTATAGCTTTTGAAAGCACAACATTAGTTAACTGCGGACTTACTTCGAATGTATTACACAGAGCGAAAAAAATCAATCACTTTCAAACAAAACACTGGCACAAAAATGTTTTATACACAAGCTGATACAAAAAAAAAAACAATACAATAAAAAAATTAAACAACTCTCGATGTCTGTTACGAATTCGAAAATTCAAACTGCGAGCGTGTTGCTCTGGCAACGGTCAAACGCGTACTGTTGATTGCGCCTGAGCAGGTGTACTTTATGTCATAGAATCAATTCGGGACCGCTTCATGCGATATGTATTAAGTTTGTAATATGATATTAGTCATTGCACATTTTCGCCGTACAGCTTTTCCGTTCTATTTCTTTTATCTGTGTTTGTTTTACGGTTTTGTTTGAAAAGCGTTTGGTGGAAAATGAAAACTGCTTGTTAAGGCGGGGCGCGTTGATAGTGGAGGTATGCGAGTGGTGAAATATCCGGTCCATTCATTGCGATTCTCAGTAGAAGTGACAGTGGAAATTTTGTTCATAAATTTACTGATTGTAAAGAAAAAGCTTCGTCGTTATCTTGTGTTGATTTTTTTTCACTACGGAATGAACCTAGTGAGAAAAGTTTATATGTGTATTAGTCCAGGACCCCTAGAACATTTTTGCAATGTGATTACTATCAAGCAAATTTTCCGTGAGTAGCTTGATTTTCTTGAGACGCCCAACTATATCCTATATATGGCTCTCGGTTGTGGTAGGGTAGCTAATAGAGATATCAAGCATTCAATATGTCGATTTGATTATTCTCGAAATATTATTACTAACCGTTTCTTTTTTTGCTGAATCTCAAGATAATTAACAAAATTACTCTAAAAAATATTTGTCCTACAAAATCTATGGTTTGATCCCTAGAGTGCTCCTTTTACAACATGTATAGATTACGAGGTCATCAGAAATGATTACTAACCAGCAGATTTTTTTAGTATTATTGGTATATATTTATATAATTTATCAGTCATATTGTCCTACAAATTGAGTGGTACACTATCCCGGTCCTACGCCTGAAAGTAGTAGAACTGATCCTTAATGTAAAAATAATTACTATCAAGCTGAATTTTCGTGAATATTTTTTCGAGTAAATTTGTTAATTATCATGAGATTTAGCAAAAAAAGAAACGGTTAGTAATAAATTTTTGAGAATTATCAAATCGACATATTTCATGCTTGCTACCTCTGTTAGCTACCACAACCGAGACTAGTATATAAGATGTAGTTGGACGTCTCATCAAAATCAAGCTACTCACGGAAAATTAACTTGATAGTAATCAAAGTGCAAAAATGTTCTAGAGATCCTGGACTATATAGTTTTAAGAAAGTTCCATATAAATATTGTTAACTTAGATTTTGTTAATTATAAACCAAGTAAATAAATAGATATAATACTCCTTGTTATAATAATCTGTATGCCCAAAAAGTAATACAACTTATGATTAAAGTGCAACAAACGGTGGCCTTATTGCTAATAATGATTCCTTTAGCAGCTTTTAGTGGAAACAAGGCCAAGAAAAAGAAATTACGGCCTGAATGTGATTTTTACCGACTTCTCCAATAATGGTCGCATTTAAAATGTATCAACATCGCTCCACTATTTTGATATTTGAATTGAAATAATTTAAAAAGTTCTATCGTCGACTGCCGCAATGGAATCCGGTAATCCGTATTATTTTTATGATACCTGGTAAACAATTATACTGATTCCAATTTACTTAGTTCCTTGGAGAGCACTAGCTACCGCAACACAGGGAATCCTACCGTGGTAGCTAGCGGACAGAACATCTAAATGTATAATCTAGTTATAATTAAGTATTGTATGATCTGAACTCATAATTTTAAATTATAATGTCGACTCCATTAAATGCACTTATTACTGATGTATCAATTGAACTTTAATTGTGTATGAAATAAACGAATTAATAATTAATAATAATTATCACCATCTATGTCTTAATCTATGACTTAAGTGTCAGTTTATTTAATTGTTTTGTGTTCGACAATTATTAATATTATTTTTAATGATAAACTTAAACTTAAAACTATTATTATATTGTGTAATTAAGTTTGTTTTCAGTTCCAAATAAATATTTTCTATTTCTATTTTCTATTTTTAAAGTACTTGTTGCTTAAAAACTGCTTAAAGCAGTGAAAATAACCACGTGTGTATAATCCACATACTGTGCAAACATATCACGATGTTCTCTAATAATTTTAATTTTGTTTATTCAACTTGTGGTTGTGAATTTCAATGATTTAATAATGACAACATTATCATTCGAGTTCATACTGTTTGTGCAGTTGTTGTCTGTGCTCTTGTTATATACGAGTATGTATTGCAAGAAAACCGCGCCATACTATATTTTAATGTTCATTGTTATGGCTGACAGATTTTCTTTCGAGTAAATAGACTAAATCATTTTTTGACATCGGACAATGTCTCCTTGTACGAATCCGTAATAACATATTACAATATTATGTATTTCTTTTTATTACGACTTTGTTTGATAAAATGTTCTATTCCTGTAAAACATTCGCTTATTAAGATCGCGATAAGACCGCATCTTTTACCAATATTCAATAGTTGTATTGTCTCTGAATAGTTCAACTGAAGCTCTCTAGTATATCTCATTGGACTAGCCACCATCGATTCAATGAATCAGTTACATCCATAGATACAATGATCACGTTACATCAGTACATCGATCTTTATCTTTAATTTTGAGTGATTAAACGTCACAAAAACAATGTGAAAATAAAAAATATGTAATTAGATATTTTAAACAAGAGCAGCTCATAAACAAGTTTCATTACTTTAATCACGTCTCAAATAAGCTGGGGACTTACGAAAGATAATGCAATGTTTTAAATATCGTAAGTAACGTCATGAGGTAGTGATGAATTCATTCGAACGTTTTAAAAATAAAAGGAGCAAAAAAAAAATCTCTATAAAATTGTTATCAAATTACTTGGAGACCTTATCGCATTAGTTATCGTAAAAAATGCATTCATACCGACAGATGTGAATAAATAGCTTTGTTTAGCAATTCTAGTCACACTTGATTAATCAATTAAAATAACGTTTAAAAGCACGTATTGATTGATATTAATGTCTGTTTGCCAACCAAACGTGTTGTCAATGATTTTCTGACATAACTATTTACTGAATATTGATGTAACGCAATAACAATTACAAAAATGACGAGTTATGAGGTAAAAATACTTGCAATTGTATAAAAATATATAATACATTAAATTTGCAAACTGATTAATTCGCGACTTTTTAACAGATGCTCACAATCGACTTTAAAAAAATCCGACTGCAAAATCTTTTGGCCACTGTATAGGAACAAGTGAAACCAAGGTATTGAACTAGTATAGTCTATAAATATCTGCAGATAACGAATGCAATGACATCTCGCACATCTAAATCGGTAAACCGGTTTAGACTGTATCTCTACAGTCACAAAGAGTTAAAAATACATGCTAAAACACAAGTATAAAGGAGCTACAAAACCTTGGACCGATGTTTCTCCAAATATTATTCCACATTTATTTAAATATTATTGATATCCGTCGATAAAATGGCGGCGTACCATTTTTTTTCCTTCTTCGATTTAATACTCTCCCAACCTTCGCTTCGCTCGCCGGTCAATGGAAATCTAATTAAATGTAGGACACAGTTGCATAGCACTCTTGCATAGCATCGTTCTTCGATGCGTGCTACAAGTTTACAAATGGGGATGACTTTCTCGCTTTTTCTGTAAAAAATCCCAGGTGCAGTTCCTTGGGATACTCTTTTTTGAAAATAGGGAATTGGCTTTATTTTAATGTTATTGTTAATTACTTATTACTATTATATTATTACTTATTATTATGATATCTTAATAATAAGGCCGATCAGTGTTATAATACATACCATTTTAATTTTTCTGTGCAGTATGCTGATTCTAGGCAATCATCGATGTCAAGCAATGTTCTGTTCAGCCCGGTCTGGTCGTCGATGACCGTGGAGTGGCATTTACTTCTAAACTCTGCCGTGGCTGGCACGACACATAATAGGCACTGGTTTTCAATCCTATGCTGTCAACGTAGGCAATGTCACAAGCCGTCAGACGACTTAGAAGAAAGACGACCCTGACGCAAACGAAGAGCAACCACTCCGTTTTAGAATTTATTATTTTGATTGTATCTTCTGTTTATTGTGCAGTAGTCATAATTACAATTGTTAACCGAGCGATCGAACGAGCGAAGCGTTTCTGCTTAGAGTCTGGCTAAATGTTCTTTCATCTATTTATTATGATTATTTATTTATTTATTTATCTGTCTTTTGCATTTTCTTCTGTTCGTTTGTACGTATGCGGATACTAATGTTTGTCAGCAAAAATTTCGTACACGCGTACAGGCCGTAGTTTTCATCCAATCTTGACGAAACTTTTTTAATTGGTTCTACGAATTTGTAGTGGGAGTGTATTCCCCCCCCCCCCCCCAAAAAAAAACGGGGAAGTTAAGTAAAAAATATACTCGAACGTAATGCGTCACGTTACGCACTTGCCGAATTTATTTATTTATTGAATATGAGTGATTATTAGGCACTGATGCAAGCAAATTGTAAAAAAGAAATTTTTCTTTTTGATTTCCATTGTAAACTTGTTGATATCGTACGAGTGCTTTCGTCTAGTTGGGAAAAGCCTTCAGGACCAAAAGAACATAATATAGTTTGGTATTTTTCCGCGTGCATTGTGTTCGTGCCAGCTGCTGTCTCAAGTTGAACTACTTGTTCCAGTTCAAAGTCAAGTCGATTAACGCCCGTGACCGTGATATAGGACGAACGGCTCTACTTCGGTTGTACGATGTGAAAATTACATTTTGATTTTGCAATTAAATTAGAGGTGGACAGGTGACGTTCTAATTTATAAGCTGAGTATTTGCTTCGTTTTTACTCGATTTATTAAACGCGTTCTTCGTGGTCAATTTTACTCAAAGCAGCGTATTAGTATATATAAGTATTATTAACCGAGCGAGCGCATTGTCCCTGCTTCGAAATCACGGCGATTCTATGACAGTAGAATTTATTACTCAAAAAAAAGTATAAAATACTGTGGCTCGGCACGTATGAAGGTGTCTGTTTCTAAGGTAAGTGGCAGTTACTCCCTTCAACAGCGCGCATGTCACTGTTGACATTTTTGGAAGCCATTTCGAACACCGAAATATTTTTTAACATGCAAAATATTCTTTGACATTTCTTGTAACTACTTAAAGTACAGGTAAATGTGTGCAACAACTTTGCATTAGCGCACCTCACTTGCTAGGTAAAACGTACAACGCAAATGTATAACGTCGACGAAAGCTCATAGCGTCTGTAACTTGACGATATTACTTACTTTATTAGATGAGTCTCGATAATAAACACCTGCTATAGCGAATTACATCATGATTCATAACCTGTCAAAAGCTAACAGTAAGAGCAGGAAAGCATTCTCTAAGGTCAATGACCAATAGCTACATATACCTAACGCAAATCTACTTGGCTATTATGTGTTCATATTTATTGTATACTAGCTGTACCCGAAACTTCGTTCGCGGTTGCTAACCTTGCATAATTATGTCAGTGGAACTTAAAAAATATGGAATTAATTTCAGCGGTCCTTCTGAAAGTCTTCTCATTACAAAAGATACAATAAGATAGTAGCGTTTTGAACTGTACATTTGATTAATGAAAGCGATACAGAGAAGGTCGCACAATTATGTTCAGCATTAGTGGACGATTTATGTAATTTTTCGAATTCAGCACTAATTTGAAACCGGAAGAATTTTTTGTTAATGTATGTATCCCCATTTCCCCATTTTTTAAATAAAAATAACTAACTATGCAAATTAAATTTCAATAGTAAATATCTTTCTTGCTACAAAGTTTTATGTAGGCGTCCAAAAATTGTCGTTTGTGTTAAAACTACAAAACCGAAGAAATTCTTTTTTGGGCAAAAATAATTTCAGTTTGTTAATTTCAATAATTTGTAACAAAAAAATGATATCTTTAATTGATTTCCATAGCAAAAATTACTTGCTATAACGTTTTATTTAGGCGTCCAATAAAAGGTTTTTATAAAAACTACAAAACTTATGACGTTTTTTGTGGTACATTTTAGGTAGTACTTTATAATGAAAAAAAATATATTTAAGCAGACGTTACTGAGCTATACTTAAATAGATAGATGTATAGATCAACGCTTTATTGTAGACACACAAAATATAACAAAACAAAAATATTAATTTACATGTAGTGCCACAAGTGACCGCCTTATCGCTAAAAGCGATCTCTTCCAGGCAGCATTAGGATGGAAACCTTTGAGAAAAAAATAGGGTGTACTTACAACAAGTGATCTATACTTAAAACACATACAAATATACACAATTACATTCTATTACATAAACTAAATTTAAATATATACCGATATAATATATAATATAATAAAATATACATACATACTATAATATTCAATATAACTAAATAATACGACTTTCATCCCCTCTCTCACGGGTATCCCCACTAAGTTTCGGGATAACATTATCACAGGTAAACTATTCTAACAAAAATAAAAAATTATCTAAATCGAGGCACGCGTTACTGAAATATAATTAATAAGTAAGACTTTCTTCCCCCCCTCCCATGGGAAACCTTTCAGATTATCGGGATAAAAAGTAGATAAGATCCTACGTCATGGTAACAACCTTAAGCATACCAAGTTTAATTAGAATCGATCTAGCAGTTTCGGAGTTATGGAATGTCCAGAAACAAACAGACAGACCGACAGACAGACAGACAAAAAGACATTTTTTTTTTAAGTATAGATATTGTGTCTGTATTGTTAATAACACCAACCGTGAATGGATTTTTTGAGATATATTCAATGTACAGAATTTGAGCTGTTACAGTTTTATTATATGTATAGATATAGACTAGCTGACCCGGCGAACTTCGTACCGCCTAACAGACGAGTCTTTAAGATTAATCTTACCATCGTATAATTGATCGTCAATAATGACAAATAATACTTACGTCACTCAATTGTTTTGCCTCCCCGGAACCCCTAAGCTAACACTTCAACTTTACTGTATGGTATAAAAGTTCAAATTGACTTAAGTATTATTACGAATCGATTGTATGGCAGTATACAAAAGTGTTGTATTTAGAGCTTTTCAGACTTTTTTTTTTTAATTTTTCTATCCGTAAGAACCACCCTAGTACTTCAAGGAATATTCTAAAAAAAAGAATTAACATAATCGGTTTAGCTGCTCTCGAGATTTGCGCTTAGCAACACATTCAGCGATACATTTTTATATTATACTCGTGGATAATATTATGTAGTGGGAAGCTCAAGTTATTAATTCATTTAGGATTAGGTTCTCATTCGTTGGAGTCTTGCTTTTTTGTATGTTCCCAGATTTCTCAGAGACGGTGGATCGATTTGGAAAAACAGTGTACTTTTTAAAATAGTGTAACTCATAGTTTTTTTTGAGATTATTCATAGATCTCGCCGTATCGTTGCCCGCAACGTAAAAAATAATATATAGAAGTTTCAAACTCTGAACCCCCCTAAGGAGTTGAATCCTTTCGTAGTACAATACACCCTCCAAATAAGAAGTAGCCAAAATGAGAAGTGGTCATAATAAGAAGTAGACCAGTCGCAAGTCGTTTGCCATAATGAGAATTATTAGTCTAATGCGCCAAAACGTCTTAAAAGGTTCAGCGATTTATGCTCTGCGTTGATTCTTAGAAAATATCAGTCAGTCAGGACTTACTATTTCAAGTATATAGATGACGTTTTACATTATAATGTAAGCCTTGCCTGCCGAATTGAAGTCGCATTTATCATTTATTGAGAATTCGGTAAATTATTATCTCTTATCTATGTATCTATGATTAACGTTTCACACTAACGTATTATTTTATCTATTTAGCGGAAAAGTGCAATAAAATAGTCATGGCACGAGTAGATATACTCGTATGTAACGAGTGCCACACAAGCACTCCCTGTCCGGTGGTGGACTCATTAAAATAACTAACTTATTGGTCACTGTGACACTCCGTTTGTGTTCAAAGGTGATTAGATAACAAGTAAATTTGATATTGTAAAAAAACCTTAGCAATAAATTTAAAAAACTCGCCATTAGTTGCCACCTTGGATTTGAAATTTATCATAATAGTCAAGACCCTTCATTTGATACCTACGAGTGTATCTAATTTGAAAGCATAACACGGATTTATGATTTGTGGTTGTTGAAAGAAGCTACCGTGTCTTAGGGATCGAACAGGTAAGTTTGTAGTTGTTTATATATCTACCTTTGTGCGGAATCCCCGGTACGCGACTACGACTGCACTGTTGCGCTTTTTAGGGTTCCGTACCTAAATGGTAAAAACGGGACTTCGACCGTCCGTCCGTCTGTCACCAAGCTGTATCACATGAACAGTGCTAGATTTCACAGATGATGTAACTATGTTGCCGCTGTAACATCAAATACTAAAAAACTGAAGATACTTACTATATTTAAGAGGGCCCATGCTACAGATGTATTTTTTGCCGTTTTTTGATTGTTATTGATAACGATAGGAGGTAGAAACTTAACTAATACGGATCCATTAGTACGCGAATCCGACTCGCACTTGGCCTATTTTCATTGTCTGTTACTACTAATCTATAAGTAGATAGATAGATAGATAGATAGACAACTCTTTATTCAAAAACCAGCATAACAATAAATAAATAACATAGACAAAATTGTAAACATATTCTAGTTTTTAAATGGCGGGCTTATCGCTTAAAGCGATCTCTTCCAGGCAACCAAGCACGTACAAGATAATTACATAATATTAAAGAGGCCTTAAAATATAACACTAACAACTTAACAACTCTCAATACAAATATATAAATATAATACATACATATACAATACTAGGCATGGGAATATATGGACAAATTCTCTAGTAATAATTAGATGAAACAAATATTAGTGCTATAGCGAGCCTATAAGTATGTGGTGAACGATATAGTACCTATTAGATTTTTAATCTATGATATATATAAAAGAGTGTAGTAGTAGATAACTAACACGTTACACTATTTATAACTCAAGAACGGCTGAACCGATTTGGCTGAGAATTGTTGTGGAGGTTGCTTAGAACCGGGAAAAGAACATAGGGTACTTTTAACCGACTTCAAAAAAAGTAGTTCGAAGTTAGTTTGAGTAGAACTACGCGGGTGAAACCGCTAGGCACAGCTAGTTAAAAGATATAAGTACTTTTATACATACATACAAAGCTTTTATCGCACCCGAATTGAGAATCTCTTACTTTATTTTCGTTTATAAGAAGAGGTTCCTAGGTTCCAAGGAACCAATAGTTTCCGTGCCTTAGTAATTACCTTTAATGACAACAACTTGACACGTATTGTCATCCAAGTACACCGACCTGACAAATGATCTAAGTGATTATCATTAGCGAAGTGAAACCACGTGCCGCGGCGGCTGCGTGATTGACCGGACCACTTTCTACCTGCGCAGTGCTAACTCATACTCGGGCTGAGGTACAACCGAGGTCAGAAGGGCTGCTAAGATTTGCAACTAATTGAGCGCCTGTCTTTGTCAAATCGGAGATTTACGAAGCGGAAATGTGCGTAACTGGGTTGACTCCACTGAATTCAATCTTAGCAGATGGGCTTTCTAGGTAAAAAAATGTTGTTAGGAGAAGCGTTGATTCACCGGTGTATCAGGTGTGCCCTTGTGTCAATGTCAGTGGCACACTGTTCAAGATTATTCAATTATGATGAATTATGTATACCCCTTGCAAATATTGCGATTATGTGAGAACAATTCGAGAAGAACTAAGACTGAAGAATTCTTTTGGGCTGGGTAGCCTTTGAAAGATTGGATGATTTAACAAACAATTAATCTTCTCGTCGTCTGTTCCTCAGAGCCAGAAGTTTGGATCGGTGTGTCTTACCTATTCTAACATACAGAGCCAAAACGCTGATGCTATAGCGAGACCGTAGATTTAATGTTGCTCAGTAGAAGGACACACATCTATCCTTGCTCTGAAATTCAGCCGTTTAAACTCTGTCCATAATAAATTCAAACTTTACCTTAAATTGAATAGTTTTTCTTTTCAACTGTACTCATTAAACCAGACGGGGCGAGCCCTTACAAGTTGCATACATCCCACAGTGAGTAAAATATATTACCTTGCAAAATTATTGTCGGATAAAGGTTGCAGTACACATATCAGCAACAGATGAACACTGCCTCAAGCTTTTGGTATTTTTCGATTTAAATTACTCACTGTAACACACTCTGATTAGCATCATCACTTTGTCTTCAAACAAAAGGGAAACAAGCTATACTTTTAATAAGTTACAACAGACATCAATTTGACAGATTCTCATACAAAATTTCAGTTATTTTGATTTAAAACCAAAGTACTGAACCGATATTGTATGAATATAATATATAAGGAGTTCATACAAAAAAATAATTGTCCAGGTCGTATACGAAAACATTTAAAACCTTATTTTTTAAAGTTCGTCTATACTAATATTATTAATAGGCTATAAAAAAATTTAGATCCGCGGCTAACACTGCATCGTTCAGCTATTAATTCATATGTGTGCTTCAGTCTTAAGTGCTGAAAGGGCATTTTAAAGGTTGACAGTATTTGTCAGACGCAAGATTAATGGATAGATAGACTTCTCTTCCTCTTATATAGCTTTCTGGAGGTCGGCGCGTTTTCCTTGATCGTTGTATGATATTGTTTAAGGATAAAAATACGCTTCAGATAATACAGCTCAGTTAAATTTAAAGTCAGCGGATGAAGATGTGAACCTAGTTGAGAAATACTCGACTTACGGTCGGTGAGAGTTTTTGACTGGGAAAGAATTTATACGGAGAAAAAGAGGATAATTTGGCTACGACGTCATTAGCCGGCTAATTTCAATAATATCTAAGAGAGTCTTGCCTTACTCAATTTTAAAATAAGTCATCAATATTGATGAAGAGGTAGTAATGATTTAGGTAATTTATTTGTAATAATCACTTAGTAGTTCTAGCATGTGGACGTAGACTAGCAAACTCAAAAGATGGACGCAACCTTAACATGGTCATTTTTACTTACATAACCTACTTCAAGATTGAGTTGTTTATATAGGTATGACTTTAAAATTGTTATCTAAACTTGTATGTAAATATCCATGTTTCCTTTTGAAGTATATGTGACCGATGAATCTATTACAAGGCTGTTTGCTTTATTTAATAATATGTTAATGCCCAAAGGCTATATATATTATTGTTTGTAGGTTTCTAGTATTTCTAGTTCAATCTGTGCCAATCTTTTGCAAAGGAAAGTACAGAAAAGAGTATATATTAAATGTATCTTAACCTTGTTTCAGATCTACAACAAGGGTCCCAAGCGCACGCCCTGGCTCACCCAAAACATGACACGCACGTCTTTCCGTCTGGCGACGCATTTTCAAACATCACTCTTTCGAAATCCCCTCAAACAATCGATCAAAATATCTTAGCTAGCAAAAAAGATGTAAACCTAGAAGAAAATCCTAATTTCAAACCCGCGACACAGTCGAAAGTTTCAGTAAAATCTGACGACGACTTTGACGTCAACGAATACATAGCTAGATTGCAAGGGAGTAGATACGTTAGCGCTCCTTTACACAGTCATTTAAAAGAGGATCAGAAAACTAATTTGGAAGCAACAGAAGAAAATTTAGAGGAAATAAACTTGAATGAGACCATTCCGGCTGAGACTCAGCAAAGTTTGACGGCAGATATTGCTCAGAATTTTTCACAATTGCCCACAGTACTGCCACATGTAGCGAGCGCTGTTTTTAGCTCATTCTCGAACATGTTAAATTACAAAGGCAGGGAACAGACTCCTGATCGTCCGAATGTGAAAGAAGCTGATCAAATAAAGAGCGGTTACGATGAAGTCCAGTTTCAAAGGCCTCCTGATGTCGAAGTGCCTCTGATGGGATTTGAGGAATATAAGGCGCCGAAGGAAGTGGCGCCGCCGCCCAAGGAGCCTCCTATTGGTGGTAAGTTTTATTTATATTGAACTTTTGCTTGGCATACAATAATAAATAGCATATTTAATCATCATCATCAGCTATTGCAGCTCACTGGTTTTTAAGCATAGGCAGTTATTCATGCTCGTCACTCGCTCTTGTCTTAATCTAAATGACCAAGCGAGCTAAGCTTATTGCTTCAAGTCTGACAAAATTTTCTGTATAGCCTCTGCCCCCAGCCGAGACAGTTAACCTTATCGAGAGTTTAGATAGTTCGTAACTGTTTTGTGTATATCATGTTTACGGCATCTCCTATACAAGAGCATTCTCAGCGGGGTGAGCTGTGAATCTTTATTTATTTATTTACGTTGCCAGAAACTTTTTAACAACCCTTCATCTTCAACGTTTTGCGAATGACTCAACATTCTGACGTTCTTTCTTCTACGACTTTATTAGCAACAAATTTGAAAACACTTCGAAGTGCCTAACTGAATAGTGCGAGGTTGACGTGTCACGGCTTAATCTTTATTAGCATTTTGTACTACGAGTATATCCTCTAGTTAGAATATTGCTCGATACTGGTACCTTGAATGCTATTAAAATTATCATAATGCTGCAGAAGTGGCATATTATGATGTTACGTCGCGTCGGCTATGCGAACCTGTTTCCATGTTTATACGACTATCATAATTAGTAAATCTGCGGACGTTTTATAAATGCATTCTTTTGTGACCGCACATCTCGACAATGAATTAATTAATTAATTAACTCTTCATTGCTGACACAAAACATCAAATATATAGGAAAAATCTAACATCTAGTGTCACAAGTGGCGGCCTTATCGCTAAAAGCGATCTCTTCCAGGCAACCTTAGGATGTAGACAATTTACAAAATCAATACAATATAGGACGGGGTATACATAAAGAATATTAACTAATCAACATTTACAATACTAAAAATAACAACAACTTGAAGAATTTTGTTTATGTTCATATTTTCCTTTTTTAGGGTTGAGTACGGCATGTTTGTGCTATATATTATGATATCAGCTGGCAAATAAGTTCTTTCCTACTATTATTTACTATTTCTAAAGAGAAAAAACTCCTTCCGAAAATTGTCGACGATCAGCAATGTTATAAACATATGAATAAGTATGCAGACGATGTGAAAGACATCGGAACAGAACAGACTTGATTCTTTTTTGACACGGTCGACATGACAATGTCGTGCTATTTGTCTGCTTTTTTACCGACTTCCTAATAAAGAAGAGATACTCAATTCGACGGTATTTTATTATTATGTTTGTTACCTGTTTACTCGAAGACGGCTGAATTGATTTGAAAAAAAATATTTTGTTCTGTTTGAAAGAGTCAAATGGTCCCAATAAAATTTTGTATAAATTCGTACAGAGATTTCTTTTTTAATCAAAACAGCTGAAAAAGTTCTACCGGCTCCCGCCTTAATGGAATTCGTAAATCACTGATTTCAAAGAACTTGTTGAATAAACAAATTTGAAGCGTTAAAAAATTGTCGCTCACTAATTTTATCGATATTGAATGAAGCCTTAAATGATGTCTCTTAGCCCGGGCGCCCAGAATGCAATTGTGTTGTTGCTCGAGCGTCGTGGATACCTGTTAGACTTTGAAATTTAGATGATAGGAAAAATAAAATATTATGGGTATTTACCTTTCTAACGTTGCGTGGATGAAGCGTCTAGAAAGTAATAATTTTTTTTCAAGGAAATCAAAATATGGTCTTGGATTGAGTCAGATTATGGTATTATCTGTGCTCCAACGTGTCTATGATAATAAATATATATTAATCTGACAATTTGCGTGGTAAGGATTGCCATATAGGTAGAAAATAGATAAGAAACAAGAAATCCTTCCCACTCCTTAACGTTCCACTCATTAAACGTAACGTTCTAATCATTAAATTATTGACATGCACACCGTTTAGCCTAGTTCTAAACTACCCTATCTTAATCTGACACACCCAAACAAAGTTCTTTTAAAAATATTTTGGCGGGCTGCCTTATTATAGCTCGGCTCTGTAGATATACTCTACAGGATGTAAGGAATCTCCCATATGTTAATCTGACACGCTCGAGTAGTTCACAAAATCCCTTCTTGGGCTCCCCTATGCAAAGACATCTCGTGTCGAGAATGCTTTTATGCAATGGAAACAATCACACTCAGACCGGTCCACTTTAGAACTAGTACAAGTTTACAAAATGGTTGCGCGTGCGCCGGTTCCTAATTGCGAACCAATGGGACGGTGGAAAATCCCTACGATGACTTTACAAACTGGCAGGCAACTTACAGCTTGTTTATACGTATGCGGATACGTCCGACCCATAGCGTCCCACAGCTGGGCATAACGTGTTTGTAATGATGTAATAAGATAAGCTTTCTTATATTTACTTTAAGTTGAAAAACGTGAACTTTGATTCCACCTGGTTAATGGAACGTACTCCTCGTTTTCTAAGCGGCCATGCAGAGAGAGCAACTAAGCAATATATATTATAAAGAAAACTTTATAAGCCAGGCTTCCGATACGCCTGAAGAATAAGAAGCTGTGTCATATTCATGCATCTAATTCGTGATAAAATTCCTTAGAACAAAAAAAACAATATAACACGATAACAAAGACCTGTTACATCGAGAGAAAAAAATGACAATGACCCGAAATGACCTCATACCGTAAACACAAACATGTTAAACATACTACACGCATCTATGAACTATTATTGTAGTAGGGTATGGTCTACGCAAATTATAAAAGACACAGAACCTCGACTCCAAAGAAGATAGATAGATGAGCTCTTTATTGAAGAACAAAACATTAAAAAAATACACCTAGGGCTATAGTGGCGATATTATTGCATAAAGCGATTAATGGAGCGAAAGGAGGAGCATTGTAGAAAAGTAGTATCAGTTTTTTTATCAGATGCGCTTCGGGGTAGGTGTGCCCTGAAGTTACATAATTGACCGAGCGAGCGAGGCGCCACTGCATGTGTGACAAATTTTCTTTCCTGTATCAGTTTGTATGTTTCTATATTTACTTGTATGTCTCCTGTGATTTCGTACTCGCGCACAGGTCGTAGTTTCCAACCAATCTGTCGTAATTTTCCGTAGCTAAATGTTATTCTCGCTAAAACCCACACTCGTTTTAAGTCCTTGTAACTAAATGTCCCTGCTACATGAATATGCATTACTACAAATAAATAAAATATGTTGTTATGTTGTTTTGTTTATTCTAGTGCTGCCGACAAAAATCCTTCTTTTAAGAAGTTGTGTCTCTGTGGTATTTGTAATCTGTGTACGCAATTTAACAATTACCGTGTAACATTATGTTTCGTTGTTCAAATAAATAATTTTTATTTTTTGCTATTAAATATAACTTAACCGTGATTCATAGCGGTTACCGGTGAAGCTTTTATCTTTTTCCTTGGTCTATAATCTTACATATCAAGAACTTGGTAGAAGAGTTACAATAAGGTTAATTCAGAGAAAATAAATGTGTAGGTACATATTTTCGAAAATATGCCTATGCCCTAGGGACAAAGTTTGGATAATTAAAAAGTATAAAAAGTGTTGAAAAAAACTACACAATTCTTTATGTTGAGTGAACATATATTATTGCTATATAGTAACTTATATTACCGATTTTATAAAAAAATAAGTTTTAAATTCAATTCTTATTTATTCATTGTTTGGCCATGATAGATATTCTGACACAGTTCGTCGTTTGATTGGTTTTGGTTGGAAGTTATACGTAGTTTTTTAATTTTTATTGTCAGGGATTTTTGATGAGGGGAAGTTTGCTTGATAGTGCAAAAACCAGGACGAATCGATAAAAGTAGATTTTAGTACTCGTGAAATAAAGTCTAATATTATGTGGTTGTTGCCATGGTAATGGCCCTTATTCCCTTTCAATGCCTCTCATGACGTTTTTGGAAGCATTTGGTAACTTTAAGTATTTTTGACGCCGCAAAATTATTGTAGTCGCGAGGTCTACAGTTCGCAGAACATGAACACCATAAATCATGATGTGTTAGACATGAAGCGCTGTCGCTTCCCTCGCTCGGTCAATTAGAAATAACTTTTCTATCATAGAACGTATTGCATGATGGCGGATTCCCACGGCTCGCAACCTCTGCCGCCGTTGCCGTAAGGCCACATAGAATTATGGTGGTTATAGTTATATTAACACTTATCAGTATGGGCAACTACCTCGGGTTCTACTTCAGAATGAAGTAACTTCTATAGTAAAGATGACCGATTGAGCAAAGCGTCTCTGTTTAGAGTCTGGCAAAATGTTCTTCTGTCTGTCAGTTTGTATGTTTTGTCTGCAAGAAATTTCGTCATGTCGATGTTTCAATCCGATCTTGACGAAACTAGGTTTACAGGTTCTACGAAAGTTATTTTTATTTTTCAGGGATTTTTTTATTGAGTTTACTTGAAAAGCAAATATGGCGACGAACCTACAAAAAAATTTTCGTACCACCATCTCGGAAAGAGTATTTTTGGTACCCGATATCTGAGTGAAAAGGCAGTTTTTATCCGCTAGAGGATAAAGTAAATTTGAATTTAGAATATCGCGTGCACTAAGTTTGTAAATTAAAAACCTCATTTAACCTATTTATTTCCATCTCTATGGTGCCGAATTCATCATACAACCTTTTTGTTTTGTTGATCAGTGGTTAAGTTACTGTCGTTTACTATATTTTGACTTATGGCTAGAGGCAAAATAATAATTATTAGTCAATCTGATTGATTCATACTCACCTTCCGATGTTACTTGTTGTACACTCTTAGTAAGATTTATGACATAATCGTACAGTGTTTACAAATACGGGGTGATTTTAAGTTGACTGCGTATATTTTTACCCCACAATCAGCATCGGTAATATAACATATTACGCAAAAATAACATTTTTTTTTGATTTTTTTTATAAACTCTGGGAAATATGTTCACCTAAGCGGGATTATACAAATCTGGGTCATGTCCCGTTGTCGTGATCTAGTTTCGCAGCGGGGCGGCGCCGCGGCTTAGGGTGTGTATGAGTTTCGCGTTTGCATGACTTCAATTGAAGTTTTCTCAATATTTTTGTACTAAAGTGGGTTAAACAAAAAAACACGGGTATTTTATTTTTCAATGTTCTTTCAGTATACTAAATATACGCCCTCAATTTAGAATCACCCTGTATAATCACTGTTGAACGAGCGAGCGAAACGTCCGCATCACTCCGGCAAAATTACTTTGATTATTTTAATATGTATATATTTAAATATTTATGTGTTTAGAAGATGTTCCTTCGTGTTCAATGTTCATTCATTCGTTAACTATTTATTATAAATAGTTGTTTCCAACCAATGCTGACGAAACTTTACGAGTAGGTACAAGTTTGTATCGAATGTTTAAAATTTGATGATTTTTGAGATAATTTTCAGTGATTTTGAGCAGCAAAACAAGAAAACAATAAAAAGATTCCCATTCACACAATGAAATAAATTTTGGTACCTTTTAAAAAAATCAGTAAATTAAGTTTGGAAGCCGGTAGAAAATAGGGGAAGGTTGCTTGAAAATGCGAAAACCCACACACAACATACCCTCACACACACACATACATTCACACATTAATACACACACACACATACACGCACACACATACATACACACACACACACACACACACACACACACATACACACACACACACAACACACCCTGACACACACATACACCTAAGTTTAGATGATAAAAATGACAATGACTACGACGACGAAACCACGACGAATCTATTAAAGTAGATTTTATTTTACGTGTAACATGATCTTGAATACTGTGTCGTCACGAATCAAAGATGTCAATTTCCATGATTACCGGCTGTTATTCTGAAAGAAATAACAGCGAAAATTACATTTTTGAGCGCCACTTGGAAGCTTGGAATATATTGAATGCCGCAGGATAATTGTGGCAATGATGTGAATATAATTGGCACTTAACTGGCAGAACTAAGTAAAGTAAAGTAATATTTATTGACCTTTAAATAACGTTCGCTACAGACAAGTCTTATTACATTTGAATTAATAATTACTTAAAAAATTTAACTTACAAATCTCATTTATATACGATTACTTAATATTAGTTCTTAGTATAATAGTTCTCATGACAAATATTTACATTATGATTGCTTTGTTTAGTTATTATTAATATTTTATTATGGTTGTTCAGATTAAAAATAGAGATTACAAATAGTCGTGAAAACTCACGGAAAAAGTACAGTACGTCAATCCAATCAGAGAGCGAAACTGCAAGACTTAGAAAGCTGGTTTCGAACAACAACAGTGTAAAACTGGGAACTCTAAAAAAACAAGATGGCACTTACACCACATCAGAACAAGAGCAGTTTGATCTTCTGCTACAGACCCACTTCCCAGAATGTCGGTTAGACAGCGATAGAGGATGGAACCTATATACCAACCACGAGCCCTGCTATGATGACTGGACCTTTGCCTCTTCAATAGTCACAAAAGAGTTGCTATTGTGGGCTATCGGCACTTTCCAACCCTTCAAAGCAGCGGGCATGGACGGTATATTTCCAGGACTCCTACAGTGGAGTGTTAATAAAATTAAAAACCATCTAATAGCTATATTCCGGGCATGTTTTGCCTGGAAATATATACCCAAGGCATGGAGAGAAGTAAATGTTGTTTTTCTGCCAAAACCGGGTAAATCGGACTATACAAACCCAAAATCATATAGACCGATTAGTCTGAGCTCTTTTCTACTCAAGACTTTGGAGAGGCTATGTGACAAATACATTCGCAACGGACCTCTTAAGGACAAACCGGTGCATAGAAGTCAACATGCGTATCAGTCAGGAAAATCCACTGAAACTGCATTACATCACGTTGTGTACAAAATCGAATCTGCCCTTGAAACTAAGCAGTCCTGCCTAATAACCTTTATTGATATAGAAGGAGCTTTCGATAAAACAACCTTCCCAAGCATAGAAGACGGGCTAAGGAAACATAACGTAGATGAAAGAGTGAACAAATGGATCACAACAATGCTATCAAATAGAGCTGCGAGCATTGAGTCTTCAAATAACTCTCGCTGCATTGTAACGAAAGGCTGCCCACAAGGTGGAGTGCTGTCTCCTTTATTGTGGGTAGTAGTAGTAAACGAACTTCTCGAACTTCTGAACAAGGATGGGATAAATACAATAGGATATGCCGATGATTTAGCAATAATGATATCCGGACTCTTCGAAACAACCCTTTGTAACAAAATGCAAAAAGCATTGAAAATCGTTGAGAGGTGGTGTGAACAACACAGCCTTTCGGTGAATCCGCAAAAAACGGAAATTGTGCTCTGCTCACGAAAGAATAAACTACCACAATTAAAACTTCCTACACTATTCGGGTCTAAGCTAACCTTAAGTAAAGAGGTAAAATATTTGGGGGTATGGTTAGATAGTAAGCTCTTGTGGAACAAGCAACTTGATCATATCACCACGAAAGCAATAAACGTTCTCTGGCAGTGCACTAGAGCAGTAGGTAAAGATTGGGGAATAAAACCCAAATTATGTCGTTGGCTATATACAGTGATGGTTAGGCCGGTACTAACGTACGGATGCGTAGTTTGGTGGCCCAGAACTTCCCTTGTAACAACTATCACAAAACTACAAAAAATTCAAAGGCTAGCATGCGCGCTCATAAGTGGGTGCACGAGGTCAACACCCAATGCTGCTTTGGAAATTATCCTGGGACTAGCCTGTGCACCTTCATATACAGCAGGAGGCAATGGCGTCAGCACTTAGGATTAAATCTACAAACCAGTGGAAAGAAGATGGCTCAGCAACAACCCACTGTATAGTCCTTAGCAGGGCAATAGCTATAGTCCCAAACGCCAATCGCGGAACGGATAGAATAGCTAACACACACTTGGACGGCAAAAAGTATACACTGCTTGCAGTTGATAACAATTCAGCAGATAATGCGAGCAATTGTAAGACTTATAACGTCTATACCGATGGCGCAAAAAGCACCAAAGGCGCTGGATGTGGATACTACTCACCAGAGTTTAGGTCCTCAGAATCGAAGGCCTTAAATGTGACCACAACAGCCTTGCAAGCGGAAGCAACGGGGCTTCTGTTGGCTGCAAAAGCGGTTCTATCAAGGGCCACCACATATAACCATATTAGGGGAAGGCCGAAAGACTCTTATATTTACTACTGACAGTGCCGCCATCATTTATGCACTTCAAAAGCCAACCACCAGATCAAGAGGAATATCCGAATGTCATCTGGCACTACAAAACTTAGCAGAAACACACGGAGTCTCCGTAACATGAACTAAGAGCCACAGTTCATGTGAAGGAAACAATAGGGCGGACGTACTCGCTAGGCAAGGAATAGACAAAGTACTCTGTATCGACATTGCAGATCTGTGTAGGCCAACTGCAATGGAGGTGCGTACACTGTTAATCCAACACACAGAAAAAGAGCAACAAAGCCTGTGGCTAAAAAAAACAAGACTACAGACACGCCAAACATTTCTTTCCACGGATAAACAAAAAGGTAACCAACAGCTTACTTAAGCTAACAAGAGAAGATCTACGTCTGATGGTCGGAATCATCACCGGCCACTGCGACCTGAACTACCATCAACATAAGATTGGATCAACGGATAGTCCTCTATGTCGAGGATGTATGCAGACAGACGAAACTGTGGAACATGTGCTTCTACACTGTGAGGCCACGGAAAACATCAGACAGAGACTGGGAGTGCTGAAACGCGATGAAATTATCCAAATCGGTTTCGCATCATGAGGGTATTTCTACTACACCTGACGAAATAGGAGTGGAACTGGTGAGCCAGCGACCCAGGGCTGTACTCCGTTACTTTAAGGAGCTTGGCTGGTTGGGTTAGGCTGGCGGGGGGAAATGCACAATACACCCCAAGCGGGACGTCAGTGCAGGTCTTATCGCCCCCACACAGAATAAGAATAAGAATATGGTTGTTCGTTACACAAGAACGATGATTCTACAAGCTGCATTGACATATATTCGCTGAGTTTATAAAAAGGATTGCTTTCAAAAAAATACTTCAATTTTTGTTTGAATGTAATAAAATTGAGATCCATTACACTATTAGGTAATTTATTGTACATCAGTAATTTGGTATAAAGCCCCTGCTTCTTACATTTAGCTAATCTATTTATTGGTAGGATTCGACCTTTTTTATTATTGCGTGAAATTCTTTTTTCCGGTATTTCCCTATCCTCGTGTACTTTAATTAAACAACTATAAATATAAACTGATATAACTGTCATTATTTTATCTTTTTTAAAGTGTTTTCTCGCAGGACTACGTTTTTTCAAACCGTTAATTGTTCTTATAGACTGTTTTTGAGATTTTAAGACATTTATGCTATCTTTAGCATTTCCCCAAACAGTAATAGCGTATCTTATAATAGAATGCACGTAGGCATAATAGACAGAGATGAGCGACTTTTTATCTAGTAATGGCTTAAGTTTAAATAAAGCATAATTACCACTTGCCATTTTCTTGCAAATTTTATCGATGTGCGCATTATGGCTAATTGTATTATCTATTGTATAACCTAGAAATACATTTGTTTTACTAATGGAATTCCCGAAAATACCTAACTTTGACTGATACTGCATAGAAATGGTTTTATCAGAGTTAAGAACAATTCCATTTGCGTCAAACCATTCCTTTAACAATTCCATAACAATACTAACTTTATTTTTTAAATTATGTATACATTTGTCTCTGATACCTACATGTGTGTCATCTGCAAATAAATTTATGTGAGCCCAACTTGGCAATGCATTGGTAATATCATTAATATATATCAAAAATAAGACTGATGAAGATACTTGCACATTTATTTGACGTATCTAATGATTCTAGAATGTAATATACTATTTTTCTTATAGCCATTTCTGTTGAGCGGCCTTTTCTGAATCCAAACTGTGACATTGCAAATAAATTATTTTCTTCAAAGTATTTAACTATTTTCGATTTAATAATTGCTTCTAAAATTTTTGATAAAGTTGGCAAAATGCAAACGGGTCTATAATTACTAATATCCTCTATATCCCCTTTTTTTTAAAGTGGGATTACCTACCCGTTTTCAATACGTCGGGAAATATTCCGTCATTTAAACATGAGTTTAAGACAATTAATACTAATTCAAATAAATTATCTTTATTTATTATTAGGTTCCGTAATGTCTTAGTACTCATATCATAAATATCTAACGTAGGTTTTTGCTTCATGCTTACTACTACCTTTTTGAGCTCAGTATAATCTACTGGTCTGAATGAAATAGATGTCAACGGTTTACTACAGTAATTTAAATACTTTTTGCAATCATCCGCGTCAAAAATTATTAAATAGAGTAGCAATTTTTTTAGATTCTGTAATACTTGCTCCGCTTTCGTTTTTTACTGATTTTATTCTATTACTTGTATTGCGTCGCGTATTTTGACCTGACAGGCTAGTTATCTGTGAGTAACTATCGTAGTATGTCAGAGAAACAAACCTTTAAAAAAATATAGGTTGATATTTCCTGGTTTCATTAAAACAGTGTTAATTGTTTCTTTTCAGGTACAAGCAATTACCGGATAACGTCTAAGAAGAAATACGCTCAAATTCCAGGATTAAGTTCCGGAGATGCACAAAACATGACATACCTACCAGGGCATAATATACCCATGAATATGCCACCCACGGGTCCTGCTATGCCA
Organism: Ligdia adustata; assembly: GCA_947049295.1. NCBI lineage: Eukaryota > Metazoa > Arthropoda > Insecta > Lepidoptera > Geometridae > Ligdia > Ligdia adustata. The sequence goes on from OX346242.1 coordinate 1,481,518, forward strand.
CCATTAAGTCAACCTATCCCGCCTTTGGGTCAGCCTATGCCGACTTTGGGTCAAAACATGCTATCAATGCCTCAAAACTTTTCTCCTCTACGGCCATCTTACACTCAAAACGTGCAACATAACGTAATGGGACAAAATACATCTGAATTGGCACCAAATAGTGTCAGCCAAAGTATGACAAATATCGGTCAAATGACCCAACCTGGTGCACATTTTGATCAGAGTAGGCCTCCTTACGCTCAGAACGTGATAGTTTTGGATCCAAGTAAAGTGCAACTTGATGAAGAACATAACAAGGTCGCTGAAGCTGCAAAAGTCTACGAAGGCGACGATAAGACTCCAGATGTATCAGTAACTCAGCCACAGTACAATTCATCCGGTCTCGCTTCTGATAATAGACATGACAGCAAACGTATTAGCGAAATACAACCAAATTTATTTGCAAAGGATACCCATAACTTTTTTATTCCAGTTGAGAATAGAGAAAACATTTCAGCTAACCAATCAAGTGCCGCTATAATACCGCCGCCACCAATGTTTTCTAATCTAACCAAAACAGATAGTCAGTTATCATCAGGAAAATCAATCTTACCACCATCGGTTGCAAGACGCATTGCTGCTAATCAACCTACTATGAAACCAACAGCTTCTACCTCATCCTTAACGGAAAATATATTCGTACCAGCTCCAGTATCTAATATAGAACAAGCTAACAGCGGTTTATCATCAAGAAATCCTTCAGATTTTGTCCTGGCATATGGTTCTGCATTTAAATCTGAAACACCAAGTCATATGATATATCCAACAGAACTGAACGTGTCATCTAGTTTTCCACCGTCAAATTCTAATACACCTGCTACATATTTTACTCCAAAGATTGAAGAAAAGCCTGAAGCAGTAATAGAACCTCCGGCGTTATTCACTCATATAGAAGCACCAGTGGCAAGGACTAGTGAAGTTTCCATCAGCGATTCTTTGTCATCAACTTCTTCAGTTCTGCCTCCAAATCCACAATTTATAGCCTTTCCATCCTCATCTCGTTCATCATCCGACTTGCTGGCTTCATCTATAATGCCACAAAAAACAGACGTGCCAACTCGAAACGTTTCTGCGCCAATGTTCCAGTGTCCACCTCAAAATATGCCACTCCCCACATTATTTACTCCAGTTCAAGAATCTTCGTGTAGCAATGTGCCACATCCAATTACTCAGATGCCTCCGACGACAATGTCTGATCCACAAAAAATAGTTCCGGAACCTCCGAAAGCAACTAGTGCTGTTAACTTCAGAATGACCAAAAAGCGTCCACAGTATTATGCTGGACCGATTGATGGCGTTGGTACTATAAGTAATAATGTAAAACCTGTACTTGCTCCTGTGATACCTACAGCAATGCCGGTTGAAGCAAGTAATTTCCAAGGAGCCTTGTTTACACCAGGACAGCCACTTCTACCATCCGCAGATCAGTATTCATCTTCTAATTTAGATCAATCTTCAGTACCTTTTGATATTAACAGAACATTAGATTCCGAGAATTTACATACACCATTCGATATAGCAAAACCACAAGAACAGGAATATGGTACGGCCTTCAACATGAAACAACCTGAAAGTTATAATTATGCTCAAGAATACAATACTCCATTTGATGTGAGCAGAGATCCGACAGATCCTTATAATGAAACCAAACAAGAATCTAAAGGGTTCGGTATTATAGGCTCACTCAAGTCTAAGCTTAGTTCAATTGATATCAATAAGATTCAAAGTACCGTAACAACGTTTTTTGATCCTTCTTATAACGATGCTAAACCTGTCGATCAACCATCACAGGATAATGCACCGTATCAACCACAACAACAATTTGGACGAATTCCTCAAGGACAAAGTAATTTTGACGTATTTGTGCCAAACGTTGAACATAATCAATATAGTCAATATGGCCAAGGCGCATTCGATTACAGCCAAAGTTCTCAGTATCATCAAACGCAAGACCCCTACATCCGCAATCAAGAACACACTCAAAATATATCGAACTATTCTACATCCAGCTATTTCACGAACCCTAATTACTCAACGGAGCAAGTGTTCTCTAGTAATCCTTTGTACGATAGTACTCAATCTAGCTATCAGACTATGCCTAGTAATAAACCTCAAGAAAAAATCACAGAAATTTATGAAACTTTCAACACACAACCTCTAAACACTGGTAATGCTGTTTTATATAACCCAAATACGCAAGAAAACGTAGTTGTGCCGTCAATAAATAATCAGACACGATTTGACGATACTTCTGCAGACAAGGATTACGTGAGCAATACGCAGATAAGTCATAAAAATACTAAATATTTTGACCCTAATGATCAATCAAGTGCGACAAAGACTTCTACGCAAATTCATGCACCACAAAACATAAACCAACCGAAAGAACAGGCAGTGTTTAGTCCTGAACAGGCATCCAATATGACTTACCATAATCCTAATGCATTTGCGCAAGAAAATAGACAAATATGGGATCCACAACAATTTTATGATAATTCTGCAAGCTTCTTTCAAACATCTAACGACCACCAAAAAAACACACTTACTTCACCAAAAGAAAATATTCAAGGGCCTGTGTTGTACAAGCCCAACGCATTTGCCGTTGAAACCCAACAAATAGATGTACAGGGCCACCAAGCTGTTATCGAAAGTGACAATACAGATAAAAATCGTGAAGCCATGAGTGATATTTATAAAGATTCTCAATCTTACTGTGACTCGGCACTAAACACTACTAAATACAACATGTCAAGTATACAAACTCAACCAGCAGAACACAGTGTACAATTATTGCCATCAGCAAGTTTTTTTGACAATATTGCATGCACGAATGCACCGCAGTTTTCAATGCCACATGAAACCGATACCAAAACTGCAGTTATAGAAAGTAAAAATGCTAAACCTGAAAAAATAAACCAGCATGCTAAATACGAATATTCAAAAATCCCTGAAAATACAATATATTTTAGTAACAAACACCAAGAAGACTCATTCAGTGTTAAAGATAATAAAACATCGCAGATTAATGAAGACGAGCGGGTAAAAGAGAGGAATTTGATTGAATCTCTTTCAAAGGATAATATTCCTGTTCTTGGAGTATCCACCGCACCGTTATTTGGCTTATCAGCGATAATTGCCGACAAATCAAAAGAAATATCGGCATCAGAAAATGAACCGAAGAAACAGTGTAACAGATTCTTCCAAGATAACACGACTGCAAGTTTATTTGGAACTATCAATCCAGAAAATAAAATTATAAGTGAAAGTCAAGTAAAAACTACCCCATTAGATATCACTTCACTAAGCATTAATGATGTTAAAAACGTATTAGTCATTGAACCTCCACAAGAAAACATTGGTGCATTGCTTAAAAGAAATGCTAGTTCTAGTAAACTTGAAAACCTATGCACAGAAATGACACAATTTGATCATTTTAAACATCAAAGCAACGACATTCCGATTTCGACATACTTACCAAAACAGATAATTGAAGTTATTAAGCATGATAGTAAAGAACATCAAGATTTGGGTAATGTAGCCGGTGTTAATGTCGATAAAGATAATTTAGAATTGAATATTTGCGAAATATGCAGAGAAGTAGACACACCTGAACATGAACAGAAGCACAAAGATTCAGAAGATTTGACTTCGCAATTGATCGAGAATATTACGTCACGAATGCAACTGTCAAATCCACTAACTGTTCCATTACCTGAAAATGATGCTCCAGCCGTTGATATACTTCAATATGTTCAGAATTTAGATGAAATAACGCATATTGCTGAAGAGACTATTGAAAAATTGCAAATGCAGTCAGCAACTGAGCTTTTAGATGATAGACTACCTAAACGGACGTCTAGTGAAATAAGAGATTACGGTTGGGTTACTCAAGAAACAATCTATCCACCAGTAGTAGATCACAGAGATCATGACTACGTTAGCAAAGATCATGTAAAGCCTACAGTAGAAGTACAGGATTATGTTTCCGAATTAGATACAAAGCTCGCCTATATAGATAACAAATTGAAACTTGATCCGAATACCATAGGATTCGGTAATAACTCACTATTATTAGATAACGAGCCGGTACCGAATAATGCTAGTGATGAAATAAAAGCGGAAATTAGACATTCACATGAAGATATTATTCTCCCACGACAGATGAGTGTTCCAACTGCTCCACTTGAAGAGGACATAAAAGTCGATGAGCCCGGTGTTATTGACGTACATTCTATAGAACAAGATGCAAAAAACGATTTTCCAGTCGAAGAAGAATTTGTAATAGAGCCAGCGACTGATGAATATCTTTCAACAGACGATGATAAGATTGAATTTAGAGAACGGAAAAGAAGTTCCGAAGACTCTACTTCAAACGATACATTTACAAATAGAATCGAAAAGTTCAAAAAGAAGGCCGATAATGACGATGGCGTTGAGCAACAAGAAGAGAAACCGTACGGTAGTCCACCGATGTCAATGGCATCTTACTTTGATACAGGGAATTATGCCGTAGAATCGCATTACAGAAATTCCTTTGCGAACATGAGAATCCCACCGGGTTTCGAACAAGAATTCGTAAAGAAATTAAGCGATTTAGGTCTTGGTGGCGAGAACAGAACACCCGACCTGAAAACCGTTCCTGACACCTCGACGCAAACTAAACCAATGTACACGAGTACATATGCTAGCTCACATGGTGCGAATGAAAATATAATCGGCTTTAAAAAGCGGAAGAAAGAAAACGAAGAAGCTTTTGCTAGGGCTTGCTCTGAGAGTGAAACTGAGGCCAACATTCCTGTACATACTGAAGAAAATCCAGCCCTTGTGTCAGCTGCAAATCCTATTTCTCTGTTTCCCGATGCTATATCTACACAGCTAGTATTATCGCCAAACGCTGAAAGCGAAGCTAAAGAAAACATAACTAGAACCAATCCTGTCCCATCTGCAGAAGTCTTAGATTCTACACTTTCCGATACAAAATCTGCCTCTAGAGACGTAGCTTCTGAAGACGTCCAGTCTTTGCCAGATCCAATTAATTTCTTTTCGGCATCCTCAGAAGAGCCCACACCTGAACCTACTGCCCCAGAAAGCTTCAGTCGATTAGCTAGTTATTTCTCAATGCCTCCAGCGCAACCGGAACATTCAAAATCTTTTTTTGAGCTTAGCGAAAGTCAAAACCATTATAAACACGAACACAAAACTCAGGACAAGAGACACAAATCTTTTTTTGAATTAAGGCAAAGTCAAAATCATTACATCGATGATCACACAAAATCAAATGTAAAAGAATTAATAAAAGACCTAACATCACCTCAAAATATTAAAGAAAATATCGTTTACAAAGTTAATTACTTCACCGTGGAACTTGACAATGACGTAAGCAAACATACCTGTAAAGCCGCTCCTATAAACGTTAAAATTATAGACGATAAAAATACTCCTCTAGGTAGTAAACGAAATATTGACAACAAAAAAGAATTACCAAAAGATAAACTAACTAAGCAAGATACTAAACACAATGATAGACCCGAAAAAGATAAAGCAATTAAAGATGTATTAAGTTGTAAATACTGCCATAGATACATGTCTGGGATTAATATTCATAGTAAAGATTTCACAGTTAAAAGTGCTGTGAACGAACCATCGGGAACATTTAGTAACGAATCAGATATGTCTAATAGAAATGAAGGTAGAGAAAAGTCGAAGAGTAGCGTCAACTTTGCAGCAAATTTCGACGTGGAGAAACAAGCTGAAGACAGCGTTACTGTAACCAATGAGGTATTCGATTATTTCTATTCTTTACAAGGATAAGTAGACTTTAAACATTACCAACGATAGTTCGGCAATTTTGTAAATTTAGACTTATATTTTCATTGAGATAAGCTATCATGTGTATGATATTACGTACTTCTAACATGTGACTAAAATATACTAACATTTTGGAAAGGCTACGCTGAAATTATCAGCAACAACGTGAGAATAACCTCATATTTCCATACATTTAGGGACCGCGTCTCCAAAAACGCGATTAATTGTTTTTACTTCTAGCTGCTTGGAATAAAAAACATAAATATATATATATATATATGTTTTTACTTCTAGCTGCTTGGAATAAAAAACATATATATATATATATATATATATATATATATATATATATATATATATATATATCCGAGTATACACACTAGTACAATAAGTAATCGCAAATGGTAAATGGACTTAAGGGTCAGTTTTAACATTCTTACCAGACTGGTCAACATTAAGGCAATGTTTGTATATTACTTTGTATGTCGTAACTCTTTGTGACCCTTTAACGCCTAAACCGGTTTCGATGTGCGAGCGAGGTGTCACTGGATTTGTCTTTCTCTACAGATGGCCATACTAGTCGCATCCCGCGGTTTTACTCGTTAACATAGTGTCTAAAGTTATTGCAGTCGGGGTTCGCGTAGTCGCTTCTAATGACTTCTAATGATTCTATTCGTGTTTCATTGTAAATATGAAGATATACTGCATTTCGAATGTGAAGTTAATTCTTAATTATTTTTAATAGCAAGTGTCCGTATTCGCTTTAGCGCAGCAGTCTTTTAACTATCGATGCCTATTGTATTGTATTAATCGCTGCATTGTGAAGCTGTAACTAGGTCAGCTATAGCAGAGTTATTGGTTAGGGGTGTAAGTCGAAAGGGGGTCACCATACTCATTCTAAGGAACAACTTTTACTATGTTACCAACACCAAATTCTAGAAAAATTAGCAGTTTCATACATTTTGTCCACGACCGATAAACTTTTTGTATGAAACACGTGATTTTTTTCTAGAATTCAGAGTTGGTCCTTTAGTAAAAGTTGTTTCTTAGGATGAGTATAGTGACCCCCTTTCAACATAGTACACTCCTAGCCGACAACCTTGTATAAGTCACGGAATTCTCTGCAGCGGAGAAGAAAATGTTTGATTGCTATGTTAATATAGAGACATTATACAATTCCTCAGCATCGTGGTGGTTCTGAGTACAGTCCAGTGAAGCACCACTGGTACTACCGAGTGGACGTCGAGGAGAAGTCAGTGTGGCGCGGTTTCTCTCACTCGGACTCCACTGCGCTTGAGGAGGCCTACCACAGCCGTGAGTATACAAAGCCTCTACTAAGAGTATCCTCGACAATCGGCTGTCTATCGGATTGTTAACCGAATTCAAGAGGAGGGTCTTAGTTTTTGGGAATCGTTTTAGGGTTCCTAAACCCAATAAGAAAAACGGGACCCTATAATTGAGATATCGCTGTCCGTCCTTTCATTCGCGTCCGTCGGCCTATCTGTCATCAGGCAGTATCTCATGAACCGTTACAGCTAGGTAGTTGGATTTGTTACAGTACTAATTATTATTAAACCTTCTTAATAATTTTACATTGTTTTGTAATTAGATATAATTAGAAAAATATACTAAACTAAACTTGTACAGTAATATTTACATTTTGATTTTATTTCGCGTATTTCGTATCAAGGACTTCTCGGTGAGTGAAGGCCCTTTCAATTTTTCTTCGCACTCGATAGGTTGATGTCTATTCTATAATATATTGTAATGAAACTGTCTCTTGCGTACTATTATTTCATTTTGATTAACAATAAGGGTTTTCACGCGTGCCTGATTGTAAGGTACGCGTACGCTATAGTTTCGTTCACATTCGGTTAACTACATCAGGGATGAAATAAATATGTGTCCACAACGGTGGCACGTCCCGCACCCTTATTGTTAAACAAAATGAATCAAACACGCGTTAATATTTTAAATAATACTATTATTTGTTTTGAATACAAAATGATAGAATATGGTTTATTTGTGACAAAAAACAACAAGCAATTTTGAACAATAATCTAATATACAATAGTAGGGAAGCATGTTTTTCGTGACGCGTCGATCCCAAATCAGCATGATGCCGGTTGTGAACAACCAGCGCTGATCTTCCGTTGGGACCGACAGGCTCTGGTTCTGTGCTTCTATGTATACTTTGGTTTCAGCGGACTTGAACGATAACACCGTAGTGGCGACCGACGGGGGTCGGTATGACGTCAACGTGCTGAGTAGACTGCGCATCGCTGTCTACTGGAACGAAAAGCCTACCAACGTACGGAGGTGAGTTTAAAATAGGTGACTAATTGATCTTGCTTTGATTTACTACAAATTTTCGATCGTCAGAGACTTAACAACATACCACCATCAAGTTGTAAAATCTGTCACCAAGCACCTAACGGTGTGTTCCGGCAGCCTTCCTTGAGAGCCATTGTATTCCAACTAGGCATGCTACAGTATCACTGACTAACGGGTCGTGCGAACTTGTGGTCAAATGCCTAGTTGTGTAGAAAAAAAAAGGAGGAGGTTAGAAGTGATTCTAAAAAACCCGGACTGCAATAACTTTAGACCATCGTATCTTGACGAGTGAAACCGCGGAGTGCAAGCAGTATAGCCTATGATAGCACATCAAAATCGGTGTATATGAGCAGGGCATACGTTCCATACGCTCGGAAAACATTATCCTCCTTTTGAACAGTCGGGTAAAAAAAAAAATAATGTTTAAAATATTAGAGCATGGATTTTAGAGAAAATTAATATTCGTTTCCCACTAGGATTTCTACTTAGTCTAAGATACACTCGTATAACATGCACAGTACAAGCAATTAACTTTAAAATTAAGTTTGTATGTATGGATGTAGGTATGTATGTTTGTTAGTCTTTCACGCAAAAACTGCTGTACGGATTTGGTCTACATTCAGCACTAAGCTTATGTTCTGTATTAATAGATAAGATACTGTTCACCCCGAACAATGCAATGTTTTCGTGACATAATCAAATTTCAACAACTAATAAATTAGAATCTATGCATACGAGTCATAAACTCAGGTGCTGCATGCTTGTCCCGGGATTGAACCGACGTCCTCTCGCTTGTGAGAGGGTCTCTACTAGTTCAATTTAATAAATTAAGGATGTGTCAAGCGATATGTGTGAAAGGAGAGTGAATGGAGAGATGACGGCTGATATAGTAGAATGGAAGGGGAAGAAATGTTGTGCCGACCCTACGTAGTGGGATATGTTGCGGAAGATGATGATGATGATGAAGATGTAAGTTTTATTATGCACTAGCTGACCCGGTGAACTTCCTACCGCCTATCAGTCATTTATGTTTCTAAACTTTTAAGCTTTGTCTGGAGTACGAAAAACATTTTTTGATCAAAGTAATAAAAGCTAAATAGCCGTTCTCGAGTTTTAGCGAGACAAACGAACAGTAATTGATTTTTATATATAAGATTACTTATAATTTATAGATGCAGTTGGTTCTACAAGGGTACCACTGATGCCAGATACGTGCCTTACACTGAAACCGTTGCTGAGAAACTAGAAGTGAGTTTTTTTTGAACTAAGCTAGCGAATTTTCTTCGGTGAGGCTTCGAGTCGTATTATTATTTTCCCTCGTGTCAGTTTGTATACCAAAAATGTTTGTTTTGTTGGTAATCGCGATCAGATCGTAGCCTACAACGAATGTTGACAAATGAATAATATCGAGATAAAAAAAAATATTATTTACGTGTGGTGTGGCTATCCATAACCACAGTAGGTAGGGTAGTATTTGCTTCAAAAATGGAAGAAGTTTCTTACGGTGCTATTAAACGGCCGATTTCTAAATAGCACCCCGATTCACAATGAGTTTCCGAACGGAATCGAAAACTTCGATAAAAAAAAATAACAGCTGTTCCATACAAAAAGTTGACCGGTCATTGACAAAATTTATGGAGCAGCTGTTTTTTTTTCTCGCATTTTGAAACGATACCATAGTGAAAGTCGTTCCTTAGGCTAAGTATAGTGACCCTCTTTCGGCTTAATACACTTCTAACCGATAACGCTGTAATTTGAATGTTGAATATAAATATCGTTTTCAGGATGAATACCGTCACGGCATCACGACTGGCGAATGGCATCGCAAGCTTGTACTGCCCAATAACGAGATGGTGATAATGCACGGTCCGTCCGTAATGGTGCATTTTCTGCACTCGGGCGCTACGGACGCATTTAGCACACCGCCTGTGAGTGTCATTATATAATTATTAGTATCGCAAGTCGAAAATGTCCTAGTCAGATATTTTATGAACAACTAGCTGACCCGGCGTACTTCGTACCGCTTAACAGTCGAATATTTTTTTTTAATACCTATTCTGCTATTCGTGAAGCCGATCAGCAAATATTGACATTAATAGTTATATGATACTAACGAAACTCAAAACTTTATGGTAATGTTATTAAAGTTCAAATTGAACTTTAAGTATTGTTACGAATAAATTGTATGGGAGTATAAAAATGTGTTGTTTTCAGGCAACTTTCAAAAATTTTGGCTCCCTAAGAACCATCCTCGTACTTCATGGAATATTCTAAAATATAATTAGATAAATCAGTTCAGCTGCTGTCGAGGCTTGCGCTTAGCAACACATTCAGCGTTCATTTTTATATTATAGAAGATGATGTCTGGTTGTTCAAAATGTATGGCATAGTATTTCATCCATGGCTTTAAATTATCGGATGTACTCTACCTGGCTGGCAAATATCGGAAATCAGTTAAGGTTAAAAATACACGAACTAATATTGTACGGTTAGAATTGTCCATCCCGATACTTAGTGTTCAGTTAGTTTTGATTTTTCGACTACACACTGTATACAAAATAGATTTTTTATGCCCAGCATTCAATGAGTTATTATCCAGAAAATAGTTAAGAAATTCTTCCCTTAGTTATTTCCGATACTTTCCTAAACTTTATTATAATATCTTCCTAACCCTTATTAACTGTTTCTTCCTGATCTTTGTGCCAAGCTTATCGTAACCTTTATTACGAATCCTTTCTTTACCTTTATTCTAATCCCTTCTTAACATTTTAGCCTTTATTCCAATGTTTCCCAGACCCTTCTCGGCAAGCGGTTGTACAGAAACCCGATCAATATAAAAGTAGCGCGAGACCAGGACAAAAGAATAGACCATTTGGTTTTACTAGTTCACGGCGCCGGAGAGTACAAGCGGATGATATATCAATATGTTAGTAACGCCATCTCTTAGACAATTTGGCGAACTAAAGTTATTTTAGTGCTTGTAAATATAGACAAAGAGGGGGAATAATGTATGGTTAGAGCAAGAGGGATTTTATTATTAAATTTTTATTTAGCAGTAGCTCCACCCGTTAGTCAGTTGAACGAACAAATAGATTTTATTGGAATTGTCGAGATCAAAATAGTTCTGTATCTATATGTACATTGTTTGCTTGGTCGAGTAATAGAAAGTTGAAATTAGGTTATTTTATTTTATATAAAGGTGGTAAAATCGTTCAAGTATTTAGGTCATATCATGACCGAAGATATGACAGATAATCGAGACATAGAAAGGAAAGGAGGAACCTGTAAATCAGATGAAACATGCTCGCGCGCCGATTCGCAAAATGTAGGGAGGAAGTAAAAGTTACTTTATTCAAAGCTTACTGTATGTGCTTTTACACTTGTCAGCATTGGATAAAGTACACCAGAAGATCTGACAGTACCATAAGGGTGCAATATAATGACGCATTTCGCATCCTTATGAAGAAGCCGAGATTTTGTAGCGCGTCGAGTATGTTTGCTGATGCACGGGTTCCTGACTTCTTTGAGGTTATTCGATCGCGCATCGCGTCTTTTTGGGATAGGATATGCCGATCGAATAATAGTATACTGCAGTGCCTGTCCGATGATTTGTGTAGTCCAATCTATCGATCTTGGATCTCTGTACACCAGAGCGGAAACAGAAAGTGACAAATTGAACTGCAACTTTTGTTGCTTTTAAATTCGTTTAATTTTAAGCTTTAATTGTTATTGTTATTATTGACGTATAGTTTTTATACAACTGTGTAGATTTTACTTTATGGGTTAAGTACTTGAATTAAATAAATTTATTATTATTTATTTGTCAAAGAGGCAAAGTAAAGTAATTTTTTGGATATAAAAAAATATATATAGTAATTTTCTTTTTTCATGCTCTCCAAAAGATTGATTTGTACGTAAGTATGCTGGTCTATTTCTGTTTGTATCTCGAATCAATATCTTTGAAACGGGAAAAAAATCTTTGCAATTTTGACAGCATTTTAATACTTTAGACTTTAGTTCACTTGCCTGGATGAGCTTGTGATGTTACAGAGCATTTTCGACGAAAGAAAAATTTTGCTGGAAACCATTTGTTTGTTGATTGAGCGAGCGAAGTGTCTCTGTTTCTGGAACTAGCAAATTTTCTTTCGCCATCAGGTCGTAATTTTCTTTCTGTTAATCTTGAAAGAAACTTTTGGGGTTTTCGACTGATGTTCGACTTCTGCCAAAATGGGGGAAAGTTTATTATAGCGTCATTCGCTGGCCGATTTCAGTAATATTTTTGAGAGAGAGTATGCAAACACTTCATTAATTAAAATTTCTGCACATAAAAATGTTATGTTACCTTATTTGACAGTTCTAATGTTGTCTGCTTACTTTTTGTTTGCACAAGTGAGAAAAGTATGGATATAATTTTAGGAACTTTTAGTTTAGTCTGTGTGACATTCCGAATTGGCGTCAGTATTTATCGGAGGTTATTTTTTTTATAGCAAACGACGTCTCGGCCGCGTGTGGTCCGCAGAAGCTTTGAAGAATCGGAAATTGAAGAGTCTGAGCCTTCGAAGATAGACCACCTGCTTCTATTGTGTCACGGCGTGGGGTCGGCCTGTGACATGCGGTTCAGATCTGTGGAGGAAGTCGGTGAGGAATCATGGGAGGGGTGTCGAGAAATGTGCGTGGGTTTGTGGGGAACTGTAGGTGAGAGCATGCGGGGAATGTTTGGTGGGAGTGTACTAAAACACGGTTAAAAGTGTGAGAAATATGTGGAAATAAGGGTACATGAGCAGAAACATTTGAAATTAGTTGGAGATCGACGAGTCTGATCCTTCCAAGATAGACCGCCTGCTTCTATTGTGCGACATGCGATTCAGATCTGTAGGATCCGGGTGAAAGTGTGAGGAAGAGGCGGAAGTGTGAGACTCATGTAGGAATATTAGGTCAAATTACGTAGAAAATTAGAGAAGATAGTTACAAAGCAGATCGGTGTAGAACGAGATTTACAGTAAATAATGATATCTGTTCTCAATAAAACATAAAGTACAAAAACTAAAATGTAACTTTTTCGTTTGATTCCAGTGGAGGACTTCAGGGCGACGAGTTTGCAGCTTTTGCAATCTCACTACAGGAATTCATACGACAACGGAATCGTCAGTAGAGTAGAGGTAACTTATTAATGAAATTAACTTTTTATTGTTATAATTCGTCTAAAACCTAGAATTTCGTTAAAGCTGAGAAGGACAAAGTCAGCAAGTACTTTGTCTTGGCTCACGAGGTTACCGCAATGTGAGATGCTGATTCGGCGATCATTGTACCGATAGTCGTTTCGGCGAACGGTTTGATAGCTAAGAGTCTCGACCAATATCTTAACTCGTTAGATGATCAAGGGTCGGATACAGAGGGCGGTGATCCTCGATACAGCTCGTATTGTCAGAAGGTTCCTCTCTCTGTAGTCCCTACCACCGGTAGCTTGGGCTCTGTATCGCTGCTAGCGGTAAAAACCTTAAACCTAGAGTAGGTTTAAGTTTTGAATAATATTTGTGTTTTGAATTTGTATTGTAAAAAACTTACGCTTAAGAAATTGCATGAATACGAAATAACTCGTCTTATTATTTAGTAGAAATGTTTAGCTTACAGACCTCACGAGTATGATTATTTTTGCAATAACTAGGCTAACTCTTTAACGATTTCGCTCTTATTCAGAGCTTTTATGTAAAGTTGAGCATTTGAGTGAAGAAAACCCACAAACTTGACTTATTACGCTATAGTGTAGATATTGACCCCAATTCGGCCAGTCACGTTGATTTAACTCTTCCTAAAATTATATACATACTTTTCTAACTTTTGAAAACAAAAAGAGAGGAGGCAATTTTGTAACTGTCAAATTAGGTTAGCTTAGTAAGTTTGGCCTGACGAAATCGGGGTCATTATATAATTTATATTTCTCAGGTACTCCCGATATCATGGCACGAACAGTTGCACTCGGGCGAGACGGGAGTAGACCGACGTTTGTCTCGAGTTACTCTAGACAGCATCCCGAGACTTAGAGCGTTCACAAATCACACTGTCCTCGATGTGCTCTTCTATACTAGCCCCGTGTTCCATCAGGTGAGTCTAACACGAAAAGTTACATTCGGGCGAGATCGCGGTATATCATTCTTAACATATATTTTTTAATTTTGATGAACCTTTTTTGACCAAGTCGAATCTTTTGACACCACTCACATAAAAAATACGACAAGCCGTTTAGGCTCTAGGGCGTGCCAAAGAATATATTTTTAGGTACTTTTAGTATGGTTAGTGTGACTGGCCGAATTAGTGTCATTATCTTTTACTTGTATTCTAGACGATAATCGACACGGTGTGCTCGGAACTTAACCGCGTCTACAATATCTTTCTGGAGCGGAACCCGCACTTCAAAGGTGAGGTGTCGCTCGGTGGTCATTCACTCGGCAGCGTCATACTGTACGACTTGCTTTGCAATCAGATGCCTGAGGTAACTATGCTCGTTAAAACGTCCTATATTAACTTCTAGAAGAAATCTAGTTTGGTCCTTTGAGCCAGATATACTGAATCTAAGGCTAGGTCTTGTTTGGTAATTACCCACTCGACTATGACGTACCATACAACTTGCAATGCTATCAGAAGCCTGAAGTTACTACACATAGGCACGCTAGAAATTGGTAGAAATTTAGATATTGTGGTTGTAGTGAGAGTTGGTGCATCTAGTTCGAAGAACCAAACTGTTTTGGTCCTTCAAGCTAGATGCATACCGAGCGAGGCGTTGACTTGTTACCTCGTCAGCATTGTACTGTACTGATTTGCTCTACAGTCACATAACCGAGGTAACTACACTTGTCCATGCATCTAGTGTAGGTACCAAAATCTGCTAGAATTGAGGCTATTGATATAATGGACAACATTTCAAATTTTTGACTCTCCATTTTTATTATAATGAAAAGACAAATGAAAAATAACGTACTCCTATGTTTTTATTTTATTTAGCATGTAATTACACGTTTTTAGACATTTTTGAATAAGTATTATTAGTAAGTGTTTTGGTGCGGTTCACAGATGACATACAATAATATTTTTATATGTGGCATCTGACGGTCTTAACATAAATACGAGATTTTTTTCATCACTTTTATTAAATTAAAAATCTGGTATTTTTAGTATGAACTCTTCATTACATTGACTTAAAAATGGTTTTCGAATTTCTATCACTTTTCAAAAGTGAAAATTTTGTCAATTTACCCTAAGTAAAATGACAGTTTCAACACCGTTATTTTGTGTTTTAGTCGCCGTTGGAAGTGGTGTCGTGCCGCAATCAGAAGACGTATGTGAGCGGTGCGAGCGCGCCGGATCAGGTCGCGGCTAGCTACCCGCAGCTCGCGTTCCCGCCGGCGGCGCTTTACGCTCTAGGCAGCCCCATCGGTAAGTCCTTTTATTAGTTTTTATAAAAAAAAATGAGGCAGCAAGTATTACTCACTATTAACTAACAAAATGTTTACCGATTCGTTGCGGCGCACGTTTTTAAAACTTTTCGCCATGGTTGTGAACAAATTTTCTATGACACGACTGGCGTGTCAAGCGCTATAGAAGTACTTCCTTAATTTAAGGGTGTTATTATCGATGAAAAAATTATACGCCTACAGTGTCATAAGCCACGAGTTAAAAAAAAATAATGACCCATGTAGTGCCATCAGCAACGAATTTGTTAAGCAGATGACTCATGACCTGGCTAGCACGGAGGTTGGCTTTATAATTTAATTAATAACAACTAAGCAAATACTTTAAAAATGACCTAAAATAATTCAGATGTAACATATTAATACAATAAATAATTCTTGTAGTTCTGTCTGTTAATAAGTTAGTGGTAGCCTAGTCAGTAAACCCGGTAAACGAAAGGGCACGGGTTTAATTCCAGGTATAGGCATGCACCTCTGTAGTTTTTATTTGTGTGCATATTATAATTAATCACCACAAGCTACGGTGAAGGAAAGCTTCGTGAGGAAACCTGCTTGTTGGAGAAGGTGAAAGCTATGAAAGCTTTCGGAGATAAGTGAAGCCGCAAACCGCAATTTGGCCAGTGTGGTGGTCTATGGCCTACACCCCTTTCATAGGGGAGACCCGAGCCCAGCAGTGGGAAGATATGGGTTTAAACAAATTTCTCTCAACGGCAGCGTACTAGTTACATGATCACGTTTGAGTCAAAGCTGGCACGTCCGGCCAGATAAACTTCAACATCTGGTCCAGAAAAGAACAGTTCCAGCTTCAACTGAGCGAGATTACATTTAGCAGATACCTACGTTTAGTTTAGACCATAATTAACTAGCTGATGTGACGTCTTACTAAATTAAATATGGTGGAAGTTAGTTAGAAAAAAATGTGATTTTGTTTCAGCTATATTCGAATGCATACGCGGCGTCGAGTCCTTGGGAAAAGACTTCGCATTGCCTACTTGCAAGAATTTCTTCAACATCTTTCATCCGTACGACCCCATCGCTTATAGGTAAGTGTTATAACCGACAGAAGCATACTTTTTTTTAGAAAACGTAGAAGTTTAATCTTTTCAGAATTAATAATTAGGTGAGCGGGATGTCTCTGCTTTAAATCTGGCAAAAATAAGCTTTTGTCTGTTGTCAGGATAGTGATTGCTCTTGTTGGAACTTGGTAGTGATTTCTAATATTAATGACAAACAAGTGATTAGAATCGAGTTCGAAGAAACTCAACTGCTGAAACATTAAACCTGTGTATCATCCTTAATTATTTTTTTAATTTATATGTACCCAGTGTCACTCTTACGGCTAAGATGAATCTATTGACACCACTGAAATAAAAATACGACAAGGCGTTTAGGGTCTAAGGCGTGCCAAAGAAATATACATACAATCAAAAAACATAAACCTCTTTCTTTGAAAGTCGGGTTAAAAAAGAAGTTGTTTTATTTGTTTTTGGGGTTTTTTGTGGGGGGGGGGAGGGTCTTCGAGGCGTACAGAATTAAAGTCGGATAAAAAGTGAATATGTTGTTGTTTTTTTCAGAATCGAGCCACTAATCCACCCTCAGTTGCAGCATGTAAAACCTTCACAGATACCGCATCACAAGGGAAGGAAAAGGATGCATTTAGGTAATTTTGTTTGGAAAACTAACGCGTGTTCAATTCATTTTGTTTGAGAAGACGTGCCTGATTGTTGGATAGGTCCGACTATAGTTTCGTTCACATTCCGTGAACTTCATCACGGGTGAAATGAGACTTTAGTTGGACCTTTCCAACAATCAGGTACGCGCGAAAACCCGTCTTCTTAAACAAAATGCATTTAGGTAACTTGTTTCTTTTATTGTTTTAACTTTGTGTTTGGGATGGATTTGTGCGATTGACTGAATGAAGTTACTCGCTTTTGAATATGGCAACTTATTTCTTTAGTTTGTCAGTATCATAGTTTTAGTTAAATTGAAATTGCATTTATTGTAATAAAAAATATGTAATACAACGATACTTACTGACATTAATCCTAAAATATTAAAGTATTACTTTTAATGGGTCTCTGCGTCTCACACTAGGTAAGAATCCCGTGACGTGAGACTCGCTGCCTTCCATTTAGAAAGAAATATTTAAAAACATTGACCCCGATTGAATCAGGCACACTGACTAAATCAAAAGCTTCTATATCCATTGTCAAATTGGGTTAGTGTAATAAGTTTTCCCTGTCCGAATCGGAGTCATTATGAGCGATACGGGACTATTACTAAGCTTAAGATATTTTTATTGTAGCACGAAGTTAGTATGACTGTGTTTAGGTTTGTCCGAATGTTGGTAGGTACGAGTGACTACAGGGTACATTTTTCAAGTTATCTACTTGGTATATACTCAAAGATTCTGATTCAGAACAACATTTTTCAAGTGTTATGATAGTTGAAACTATTTGAATAATATTTGAAGCTGAGACTTGCGAAAGTCTTTAATGATGAATTATGAAATTTTAAAAAAAGAAGGAGGTAGAATTTTAAATAATTAAATTTATATATTTTTTTTTAATTAAAAAGGTGAGAGATTTTGTGTTTTTAGTATTTATATGTATACAAGGTGTAACAGAAAGGTGTGACAATAGTTAATGGTGTTAGTGTACAGAATAAAGTGAGCTCATTGTAGAACAAAATTTTACAAAACTAGAAAATATAATATTGCATTCCTCCGTACAACTTGACCGATCACGTGAGCAATTTTTGTATCGAGAACCTAATATGTTTTTCTCGAATTTTGCAAAGTTTTCCTTCTACAATAGATGAACCTTGTTGTGTAGACTAACAGTCTTAAGTATTGTCACACCTTTCTGTAACACGTCGTATGAGCATACGATGTTAGCTATGTGTCATGTCTGTTTGTAGAATTAAAGGACACGATGGCTCGCGTGGGCGCCGACTTGAAACAGAAGTTGATCGAGTCTCTTCGCACCACTTGGAACAAGTGGAAGGCCAGCCCGCCCACTGACTCACAGCTCGAAAAAGTATGTCTACAGTTACATTTCCACCAATCTAATTCACAAATAAGGAAGAGTTAATCTACTTGATTGTTTTATTGTTTTTTATTTGTTACCAGATTTGTCCGAATTATTTGAAGTGTTTTGTCTCATTTTTCAAAGTATTGTTTGTTTCGATCGTTCACATAACACAGACACACACACACACACACACACAAGGAAAAATGGAAAAAATCAACTAGTACCTCATGTGCCTTATCGATACAAGCAATCTCTCCCAGCTATATAAGTAGGTACCTAACACATACTTATCTCTATATATCTTAATCCTTTATACGAAATGACTTACTACAACAACTAGGATTAAAAGAAATGTACAATTTATCATTATTTATTATAATTATTTATTATCATTATTATTTTATTTATTTTATCATGATCTCAATAAAGACGAAAATATGGTGCGGTGGCGAAGCAAGTGTCGCAACAATATGTCCAAACACGGCACACTAATCACGCGGTATAATAGATTATATTCAATTGTTGAATGTGTAATTACGAAGTTATCGTATTGTTCCATAATAATTTTTTTTTAATAGAAATTATTCTATGTTCAATAGTTATTTGTTATAATTGAGTGTAAAGTTGCTTTTTAACCGCGTGCTCACTTTTGATGACCGAGCAAGCGACGCGAGTGATTCATAAATTAGAATCCTGAGCGTTAGCGAGGGAATTAAAAGAGCACAAGGTGAAAATTCTTTGCACTCGATTGCAACACGTAACTTTTCATCCCACTTCAGCGAGGAAATGAGTACATACGAAAAATAAAAAATTTGAAACACTCATTTTAATTTTTTCACTTATTTTTAACTTAAGGTTTTAACAATATGACGTGAAAAGATAATGGCGCGCGTAAAACAAATTTAAAAAAAGTCCAGCAAATGTTCCGAGTCTGAGTTTTTAACAAAATAAAAAAGGTTGTATGATGAATTCCGCACCATAGAGGTTGAATTAAATAGGTTGAATGAGGTTTTTAATTCACAAACTTAGTGCACGCGATATTCTAAATTCAAATGTACTTTATCCTCTAGCGGATAAAAACGGCTTTTGCACTCAGATATCGAATAGCAAAAATACTCTTTCCGAGATGGTGGGATGAAAAAAATATGGAACAATATGATTATGGAATCAACATTAAGTCAAGTAAAATTTATCATTTGTATGTTAGCTTATGTTTTAGTTGTTATGTTAATATTTAGACGTACGATTACAAAATTCCTAAAAACATATTTGGTTTTCCTTGATAAAACTACGTACACGGTATTCTAATGCGGCACCGGTATCGTACTCAGCACACGATATTGGTATTTCTATAAAAAACAGTTCTCAGCAAAGAAATGAGACCAATGGTGGGTTGCGAACCTTGAGTGCGCAGTGACGATCTGTACTGGCAAGGGCTGATGTTCTGCAAGCCTCTCGGAGGACACTGCTCTCCTTGACAGTAACATACGTTGTCTGGATTCACTACTGCGCACTCGAATGTCGACACCGGCGGTGTATACACGCCCGTTTGGATGCCTGGGGATGAAGATATCAATTGTTAAAATATATTTATCTTGTTTATTTTTAATTTACCAAAGGATTTTTTTTTGGGACCAGATTCACTATGACCATTCTTGTTATTTTTGGCGCGGGGTAAAGTAGGTAGGTACTCGCTGAGACGTCAGTAAGAAGTGGAAATGCGTGCAAATATTCGTACACCCACTACTTCGCTTTTGGTTCAAGAAGATTGCAATTGAACTATTAGTCAAATGAAATGTTACAAGAGCATTACATTTTTTTGAGGACGCAATTTTATTTTATAAACATGTGTTACAAGAAATAAAATGAAAAGGTTATGGAGTTAAAAAGACAATTTTTGTAGTAATTTTATTACTCATTTGCTTATAGTCCGGGAGCCAGCAACAGATTTTCATGACCAATTT
This sequence comes from Ligdia adustata, assembly GCA_947049295.1. Taxonomy (NCBI): domain Eukaryota; kingdom Metazoa; phylum Arthropoda; class Insecta; order Lepidoptera; family Geometridae; genus Ligdia; species Ligdia adustata. The sequence goes on from OX346242.1 coordinate 1,502,161, forward strand.
CCTCTCAAGCGGTAATTAGTAAAATGCATCAGAGTATAGTATTATGAAGCCTTGTGAACGTCAGCTGGCACTCGGTTGGGGGGATGAGCGGGTGTAGCCTCCCACGCATGAAAAAAAATAAAATACATTCACTGATTTCCTCTCAGCTGAAATTTTGTCATCTAATATCTCAACCAAAAAAAAATAATCAGCTGGATACAACGTGGTGTATTGTACGTCAGCTGGTGTCTCGAACATGAAAAAAAAAAAAATTATTTTCAGTGATTTCCTCTCAAACAAAAATTTACCTGATGATAGCTTATATATAACTGTGGATAAATATATAGGTCAGCTGGCTGTATCTTGGTGGAAAAACCGTCAGCTGATACTTTAAAAGTTATTACATAGGAGTTAGGCAGGAGCAACTACTGTCAATTTAAATGCATCAGCTGACTAGCTTTTCCTCGACTTATTGCTAGCTGATTTTTTTTATTTATCGCATCAGTATATTAACAATCAACTCACAAATTTTCATCTGGGAGGAAATTATGTATCTTTAATTATTCGACATAGCGCTGCTTCAATATGAAAGTTGAGTTGAAATAAATATTCTGTATCAATGTTTTTGAAACGAATAAGTATGTTATCAAATGATATTAGATATATTTAAATAATTAAATAAACAATTAGCTTAGTATAAATTAACTAGTTACTCGATAAATAATATTTATTATATGAACGTGATGAAAAATGACAATGAGAATAACAATGTGATTTATTCATTTTCGTTTTCGCTCTGGCTTGAGTCACTTTCCTCTCTTTCCGATTCATCGTCAGAGTCGCTGTCAGAGCTGTCTGCTGTTATGTCTTCATTGTCATCATCTGTACAAAAATTGTTCGAGACACCAGCTGACGTACAATACACCACGTTGTAACCAGCTGATTATTTTATTTCGTTGAGATATTAGATGAGCTACAATTTGACAAAATTTCAGCTGAAAGGAAATCAGTGAATGTATTTTTTTTTTTTCAAGCGTGGGAGGCTACACACGCTCATCCCCCCAACCGGGCACCAGCTGACTTTCACGACGCTTTATAATACTATACTCTGATGCGTCTCACGAATTATCTCTTGAGAGGAAATAATTAACCAAATTTGCACCTGGCTCCCGGACTATAAACATATTTGAAGGCAAAGCGATTTGCTACAAATTATGTCTTCACGAACTTTTTTGTAGGATGCATAGTTTCCGAGATATCGCGAAAAAGCTGTTTGTACCCAAGATGGTGGCCGAGTGACAAGGTCGGCATCCACACAAACTTGGGGCTAAGCTTCTATTAACCGATCGTCTTGTCTAGTTACCCCCACACATGTCCCAAAAATAAAATTGTGTCCTCTAAAAAATGCAATATTAGGTCCTTAAGTTTTTTAATGGTCTATATACATAAAGTGACAAAATGCTGTCCACCGCGTTTCTCGTCTTGTCTAGTTTCACTAGATTTGATTTTTCTTAAGACAATGAAATTAACATTTTGTAAATTACTTTTTAGGTTGTTGAAGAGGAAATGGAAAAGGAACCGATGTGCGAAGATAACGAACCTGCCAATGAAGTGGTAAGCATTTTGATTGCTCTAATTTGTTTTTCCTTTGAAATATGGGACAAGCGAAGCTTATCAAATGGTCAATAAATATACACCACCAATATTACACATTAAGTTACACTAGTTTTGCTATAAATACTCAGATAGAGACGCAATTTTTTCAGCGAACGCGGGAAGAAACCAACTTTCAATATAGAGTTGCATGCTAGCAGACAAACCATTACTGAGCGTTTGCGGATGCGTATGTACGCAATCACACGGTTTACGAACCTTTTGAAAAAAATTAAACCTGATTCCGCTTCTTTCCATTCCGTCCTGAATTTTTATATAGACCAGCTGATTTAACACTTTCACAGTCCACGGTATCCACATGGATACGAAAACAGGGTTACCGTGGAGTCCATGTATCCGAAAGGATACATGACTATGACTATTTTAGATATGGAATATTGGAGTGGTCTCGAGGGACTAGATATTGTTTTTGTAAGGTGGACTGTGAAAGTGTTGATTTATTAACTTTATAAATTTTTTGAGGTCATCTTCTCGTTATTTATCTATATTTTGCTCGGAAATCGTTAAGTTACTACGTCTATTACCCATCTAACCCATTCCGATTCCGGTCCATTCTAGTAGGGTTCTATCAGTGCTAAAAGATTTTTTTTAAATTAATCTAAGTAATGCTGATTCGCTTAGCGAATATGATAACGAAAAGAAAAATGATGAATTTATTTAACATTACAAACAACAATGCGATTTACAAACAGAACGTTTCCCAATTTACAACGTGTAAACTAGTAAAAACGTAACCTAATTATATAAAAACAAGTATTGTTTATAATAATGATTATGATATTGTAGTTTAATAATGATCCACGCACTAGGCTGAGCTGACCTTGCACTATTTTCCTCGTTGATTATTGCACCATTGTTAATGCGTTGCCATACTTTAAATTGAACTATAAATTTGTTGATATAAATAATATATAGCAGGTGACAGAGGAGATGCTGGGCCGATTGAACAGCGGCCGGCGCGTAGACTACGTGCTACAGGAGGCGCCACTAGAGATGATCAACGAATATCTGTTCGCTATGAGCAGCCATGTTGGTTACTGGTGAGTCTTATCGTGTTCATAGGATATTTTAGGTTAGTGGAGTTTGATACGACTTAACTGAAGAAATGGTAGGATATTTAAGCCGTGAAGAATAGTGATAGGTGAGAGGAAGGATGTTGGTAACATATTTTAGAAGAGAGAATATTGATAATAAAAATTGTGTGAGAATGTTGATAAGAAAAATAGTGTTGTTATGATATTTTTTTGGAGGAAAGCTATTGTTAGGAAACTTCAGGAGATGGATATTAAATTGGGATACATAAAGTGGAAGGATGTTGATAGGATACTTCAGGAGTTAAGAGTTTGATTAGAAAAGATGTTTATAGGATAAGGTGATAAAGTGTTGATAGGATAAGGTGATAAAGTGTTGATAGAATAAGCTAAGCGTCCTATACTCGTATACTCGTAGTAGGATGTTGAAGAAACACTTGAGACTGAAAGACAAGGTTTTTTATTTCTTTACTTATAAAATATCATGATAAAAATTTAACCAAAACTTACACGATAATAAGATATATTCTAGCTATATGTACAAAAGCTAATAATTAAAACTAACTAATCGAAACCGCCGCCAGTTGGTAGAGAGAGAAAATTAGACTTATCATTCCAAGTCTAATTATCTCTCTCAAAGTTTGTTTTAAACAAATTGTTTGTGTATAGGGAGTCCGAAGATACGATGCTGCTGATGCTGCGTGAGATGTATTCCTCGCTGGGAGTGCAGCCGGACTGCACCGTGCCGCAGCAGAGCATGACCGTGGAGAGAAACACTACACTAGTACAGGTGAGACATGCTCCATTTAAGGCTACAGTATTGCTGACATCCGTGCTCGTGCGAACTTGTAGTCAAATGTCTAGCTGTGTAGGATAAAAAAAAAGTAATGACCCCGATGCGGTCAGGCCAAACTTACTAAACTAACCTAATACGAGTATGACAGTATGACTTTTCGTGTTAGACTCACCTGATGGAACACGGGGCTAGTATAGAAGAGCACATCGAGGACAGTGTGATTTGTGAACGCTCTAAGTCTCGGGATGCTGTCTAGAGTAACTCGAGACAAACGTCGGTCTACTCCCGTCTCGCCCGAGTGCAACTGTTCGTGCCATGATATCGGGAGTACCTGAGAAATATAAATTATATAATGACCCCGATTTCGTCAGGCCCAACTTACTAAGCTAACCTAATTTTACAGTTACAAAATTGCCTCCTCTCTTTTTGTTTTCAAAAGTTAGAAAAGTATGTATATAATTTTAGACACTTTTACTTTAGTCTGTGTGACTGGCCGAATTGGAGTCAATATGATCAACCATAGCGTCCCACAGCTGGGCACGGATCTTCCCTATCAAGTGGGTGTAGGCCATAGTCTACGTATCTAGTATTTCTGATATGCACCAATGCAAACGAAAATAAGTCGAAAATAAACATGACACGTGTCACAGAAATGTGTGAAGTTTTGGTCTAGCTATCAATATCAAGTATGCTAATATACAGGGCTATCGGTTAGGGTGTACTAAGCCGAAAGGGGGTCACTGTACTCGTCCTAAAGAACAACTTTCACTATGGGACCAATTTAGAGATAAAAAAACGGCTGTTTCATACATTTTGCTGACGACCGGTCTACTTATTGTATGTAACAGCTATTTTTTTTTTCTCTAAATGTGAATTGTTCTCGTGTTTATGTTTATGTCTATTTGTCTTTCGTTACGTTATTTTTTGTTACGCGTGATTTAGTTCTGTAACTTATTTTGTTTCGTTTTTTGTTTTACAGGACGACCTTTATCTCGCGAAAGAGTCATCAGGTAATAATAATTCATTTTTACGCTCCTTGTTAATGAACAAATCAAAAGATATGATACAATTGTTACTGATTAACCGAGCGGAGCGTCTCTGCTTTGGGTCTGTATTTTTTTACAGGTTTGTTCTAATTTTTTTTTTTCGCCCTCGGGGATTTTGATTGGGGGATGTAACTCTCAAAAAGGGGAAAGTTTGCTACAGCGCCGTTACCGGTATGCACATACGGATTACAAAACAATAATAAATGATTCGTTTTTATTATTATTATTTATTAAATTTATTTAAGTAACTAATTTTATTAATTAATTTTATTTTCATTTTTTCGTTTCAGAGCCTTCCACGAGCCGCGGCGCGAGCACTTGACTACATACGACTATACTCACATAATGCTAACCATAATAATCGCCATCAGATCACATTACTGACACTCAATAAAAACGCTTTATATTTTTTGGATATTTATCTGTTAATGATAATTTGTTCTCGCGTCAATGAGATGATTGTAAAGAAATATCTATTTCTCAAAAAATGTTTCTAGTGATGTTTGGTGATCAATACTTCCTTATTGCTATGAAGACTTTCCCTATGTCCATAATTTGGGAACGTACCTAAATCCCACTGACCCATTTTCTTCAACTTTTTACATCTCCTCCCCCACGGTGGCGACCACCCATAGTATATATTCACCCTTCATTTTTCACATAATACGCTTTTCAATATATCTTTTCTAAACATAGTTACAGAATTGAATGCGCTATTTGGTGCTAATGTGCGAACTGTGAGTTTCAAAAGCACTTTAAATTGTGCGTTATATTTGAATATCGCGGTATAAAAAGCGCAAATTTCCTTTCATCAATATTGACAACGTGACGGAAACTTAAGCCGCTCGTTTCACCTGTGACAAAGCGTGGTATTTTAAAAAACCTTCCCTCCTGAATAGGTCACGTAGTAGTAACTTTTAAATTCTTGATTTAATACAGAGTTCTGTCAGCGAGCATGCAATAATGTTTATGCTAACCGAAGCAGAACTCTGTATAAAATGAAGAATTCGAAAGTTACTCCCGACACGGAAATTCTGAATTTGGTCGATTCACCCTCACACTCGGATTTATCACTATTCAAAACTCTGAATTAAAAGTTGAATAAACGACTGCAGACGACATGTTAATAGTAACATTGGAGACGTTATTCTAATTGCTCTAACAACAATTTATGCATTAAAATGTACAGAATATAAAATGTAATGAACGTATGTATGTAGCATACCATTTATATGTAAGAAAATTAGGTCGAAATAATTTTTGTAATTAAAGTAATCTTCTCAACGTGATGCAGACGTTTAAATTATTATTGGAAATATAATTAAATTTCGTCGTATTATAATAAAATTTAGAAAGTGCGAGCGAGACAGCACATGCATCAGATTCTGCGTATTCTCTGTGTAATATTTAAAGGTCATTTTACATTAAGCAGTGCACTGCACGTCAGCGTTACAATATATTACGTCGCATTATGACTTTATATTTGAAAATCGTTGGCTGTTATGAATTTGAAACGATGATTGTGATTATAATGTTATTTCGATGCGCGCTTTATAAAGCTACGATGTAAGACAAAACGAAATGGTTGTATTATTTAATAAAATTCAAATTAAAAAAAAAATGAGTAATAGAATACAAAAAGTATAATTCAACATTATTTGCTCGTAGTAAATATGAAATTAATTATTCACAGATATTATCATTATTTATTGATAATAAATACTTTATTTGTGATCAATCCTTCTGTATACTTTAATGGTGTAATAATAAATATTATAACATTGTTTATAAGATTTCCAACAAGAATGTAAAAAAAGAGTAAATAAAAAAAAATAAAAAAAAACTGGAAGCATAGAACGATAAACGTATTAGTTACTCGTATTTATATAATAAATGTCGATATAATGTTCGAGTTTTCATGCAAATTAAAACAATAAACTACAAAAATATTATAAAGTAAAGAACAACAAGCTTTAGCTTAGTTTAGAGATCAATGTTATAATAGTTTTTTTATAGCTATGCTTAACTTGATCACAATAACATATTCAATAACGTGCGATTTTTGTTCAGTGATATAAACAGAGTAGAAGCGTTTATTGAATTGATAGCAATCAATGTATCCATCATGTACTGTCTGGCTGTCTGTTGTATCAGAGCAATGTCTCTATTAAAAGAAAAGACGGGCGGATAACAGCTGTTTTGTCTGATGACTTCTGTCAAGAGACGCGTATTTCTTTAAAGCTAGAGCTAAACAGGCAAATACAGGCCCTAATATCTATGAAGCGAAATATTTAGCAATGAAATATCGGGCCTGAGTCAACTAGGTTATTTTCACGAATACAATTTATTATATGTCTTTTGATTTGAACACGTGCGTTTGTATGAAAACTTGGGGTTTGTCGAATGAAATACGCGATTATTAGAAATTCCAATTCAATATGGTGTTGTATTTTTTGAAAATGTTTTTTTTTTTTTTTGTAATAAGATACCTACTCAAGTGGCGTGAACGTTTAGGTACATAATATTTATGACGGTTTTGCGTGCTTAAGTTATTTTTGTGATAATATCGGCTTATATTGAAGTCACGAATTATCTGCATATAGTTATCACATCAGTGATGGATAAGGCGTGAAACAAACTAAAGCGTTCATGGTGGCGATGGTGTGTCCTGGCAATAAGTTGTTTACAAATAACATGGTTTCGGGAACGCTTTGATTATCGTTTCGTAAATTCTGTTTCGTTGTTAGTTATCCGCACAATCATAGTACAAAGATTTATATAAATCTCTTCATTGTTTTCGTATTTAGATCCCGATTGTGCTTGTTACACTGACAGTTCGTACATTTATATCTGTCAGATGATATCGGTCAAATAACGTTATAAAACAGTTATAATATTGTCTACTCTCATTTTGTTTCCTGTGGGAAAGAAATAGATAGGATTTTTAGAACTGTAAGTTTAGTTACTGTAACATGCCGAATTTGGGCTCGAATGGCTTTGTATATCTTTTTCTAAATGTTAGACGCACGCCGCCGCCGACGCAGTCTAGTTTCTGTTTGACGTTGCCTTTATTATGACCAAAAATTACTTAAGCACACAAAAAAGTTAATCTAACATTGTTCTGAAATAAATAAAGTTTATATTTTACTAGTGTTGTGTTTTTATTGATTCAACCGTTTTTTTTAAATATTGAAATGCAATGATTCTGTTTCTTTCCCAAAACTTTTATAACGTTGCAAAGTTTTCGATTCCGGTCAGAAACGCATTTTGAACGCTTAGGAATTGAATAAATCGGCCTAGGGATTGTCGAGGATACAAAGAAATGTTGTCAACAGTTTGAGATACTTTTTTTTTTATTCCCAGTTGGACCCCAATAATTGGGATATTATGTTCGAGTTCCATTTATTTCTCCCGGAATTGAAAAATAAACACATGGAACTAAAACGTTGCAGCTGTCCCCATAACTTATTAATTTATCACAGGTTTTGTGGCTTATCTACTTATGCCAGAGAAAAAAGTAATTAATACCATACATCCTAGAGTAAGTCACAAGTATTTATATGCGAGATCTTTGTTGATGTTTAAACACAGGTATTATTATAGAGAAAGCACAATAAATAGAAAGTATTATGATTAAGGCGATGCTCAATTGAAGGCTGGTGTTTATAATCAAATCGTGCGCGAAGCGCAGCGCTGGTGGTTTAATAGCGATCTTCATTTCTATATCTTCGCGAATAAACGAGTACGTTCGCACCAATTTCTTAGGCTGCTTCTTGATGCCGCCTTTAAATTCTTTCTTATTCCGAGTTTTCAGACGTTCTTCTTTGATTATTGTAATGAAATCGCCGTCTAAATCGAGTTTGTACCAGGATTTGTGTTTATCGTCCCACTGAGGCTTTGGCTGATGTGTGAATTCCGAAGATTCCATGTAGAGTAGGCATCAGACTGGACTTATCCGTTCTGGTTACATAAGAGCCATTCAACTCAGCGTCGGTTCCTTTTAAATTACGTAAGACCTCGCAAAATCTGAATGTTTATTTCATTTTCTAAGAATGCATGGCCTGCATTAGCTGATATATTTATTATTTGATTAATAGAAAAAGTCAGTTTGAAAAATTGAGTTTTGATAGCATAGTCATAGGCAAACAATATGATGTTGTAAAACTTTACGTTGCAAGAGTGGTTATTATTTCAATAAAAACTTTTTACATGCAAAAAATGGGCCACCGACTTCAAGTTAGCTGGAAAAATGTTTATAGTAGGGTTTCCTGATTCTATGTTTAATTTAATTATTTTGATTTTAGCAAAGCTGTATCCTTTTACCATGAACGGTAATATAAGATATGACGAATGGAATATATAAATATTGAAAACTGTATATTCACGTTAAATATAAATAAATAAATCAAATTAAAACAATATGTCGATGCGGCTATCACACAATAAACGCATTTTTGCCATTCTTGCTTTATATTAACAGGGTATAAACTTGAACTAATATTGTACGGAACCCTTAGTGCGTGAATCTGACTAGCACATTGCTGAATTTTTAATATTGTTTATTGGCAAACTGGATACAAATTTCTTAATTCTAAAATGAATAGAGGAGTAGGTAACTATTTCTATTTCACTATTCTATATGAACACGATCCGTGCCGCTATAGTACGAGAATACGTACCTACCTACTCATATTTAGAAGAGATATATGTCCGTGCTAGTTTAACTCAATAATCTGTTTTAATCCCGCAGTTCGCCGCAAAAAAATAGTGTTGAAAGAAAATTGCTGCGTAATTATGGTGGATTGTAGTTTCCCAAATTTCTTTAAAACTAGCTGTACCCGTGACTTCGTTCGCGGTTGCTAACCTCGCATAATTATGTTAGTTGGCCTTAAAAAATAAGATAAATTTCAGTGGTCCTTCTGAAGGTCTGATCATTGTAAAAGATGTAATAAGATAGAAGTGTTCTGAACTGTAAATGTGTTTAATTAAAGCGATACAGAGAAAATCGCTCAAATGTTTAGCGTGAGTGGACAATTCTGAAGAACTAAAGACTGCACAGCATTAACGCCCATTTAATTTTGCGCATTCAGCATTCATTTTAAGCCATAGGACTTTTTTTGCTAATGTTTTTATATTTTATTCAAGACAGTTATTTATTTCACAACCAGCTTGCACGACCACAGTATTCGGCGATCTTCCCTGATTCGTACGATTAAGATAATCGTACGAATCAGGGAAGATTTGAGAGAGAAGTGGTGTACCTCAGCACAGTTAAAATATTTTACCAACTACACACACTACTGTTGCGAGGACCATTTTGATGTAAGTATACATAATTATACTATCTTATTTCAAAATAAACATGAGCTAGCTTTAGTATTCTACAGACGATTCTCTGGGTGATTTTGGTTTTAGTATATAGACATTGATGCTCTAAATCACAACCTAGCTGGCTATTTTGAAAATTGGCGTCGTTTTTGAAAAAATCGTCCCCTTCTCCATCTCTAACCTCGCCTCCCTCTTCCCTTCTGCTGCAGGATACTTAAGCATCACCGAATAAACAAACCAATAAACACATTTTCGCATTTATAATAGATGTGTTGAAAAACTAGGGTGTTATGTGCATGCTACCCAACCTGCCAACGACAGTACAGATAAATATATAAACTTTTTTTTTCAGCCTAAAAAAGATTTAATTAATTATTATCGGCACAAGTTAACTAACGCTGAGCCAAAATTAAGGCCAACAGCTAAATTATTTTGTACAAAACTGAACCGAACCAGAGTATGTCAGAATTGGGTAATTTATCTCTGCAAGTTGTGACGAAGGAAACTCCAGTAAATATAAGCTGTGGGGGTGTTATTGACATACCCAATACCAATTCGCAAGAGACTATAACGGTAGGTATGAGAATAACTATTTCACAAGTTTGGTTTACAAATTTAGGGCAAGTTGTATAAGAGAGTTGAAAACAAAGCTCCTTTAGCTACCATTAAAAAGCTATTGTTTTGTCAGTTTTCTGCACAATAATTATCCAATAGACAGAACTCTATGGCCTCTTTCTATACTTAATTAGAGACGTTACATCAACTTGTAACATCCCACTGCTGGGTTCGGGTCTTCCCTATAAAGGAGGCCATAGTCCACCACGCTGATCAAATCGCACATTGGGGACCTCACTAGTCTTCAAAACCTTTCTCTTCGAATCTTTCTCTGACAAGCAGGTTTACCTGCGATGATGTTTCCCTTCACCGTTTCAGTTTGTGGTTATTAATTAAAATATGCACATGAGTGAAAAACTAAGGGTGCATACCTGAACCTGGGATGGAACCCGCGCCCTTTTGCTAGTAAGGCAAGGGGTTTACCAACTAGACTACTACTAACTTTCTAGGCAACCATTAACTCATATTCCCATATTAACAATCAAATTGATATGTCAAAAATGTGAATTCCAACACAATGTTTATCAGTTCATCGTGATAAGTACAATGTACATTAGTTTCTTTTGTCATAGGACACCTTCATATATTAATCTTGTAAGTAGAACGGTTTAAGATTATTTACCTTTAATATATATCAAAAAGTTAACGAGTTAGTGGTAGCATAGTTAATGAACTCCTTGCCTCATGTGTCTTTCTCGCATCATGAGAAAAGCTGCTTGAAGGAAAAGGTTAACTATCTTTAAAAGTTAAATTAGATTTTAAATCCTCAGTTTTGCCAGAGAGATGACCTATACAGTCTATACTCCAACAGGGATGCTATGGGTTGATATATGTGCATAAAAAAATAACGTTGTCCTATCAGTTTGCAGATGTTTGTAGTTTGATGAACAATACATGTTCAATATGTCTCTCAAAACATCGGAGCCTATTTACTTTAAAGGAAACTTATTACAATTTGATGGTGATTTTGGGATATGATGATATACAAAATATTTTGTGTTTTTCCGCCTCGTCTTGATGTCAGCGTGAGAAATCGAAAAATATTTTTGTTTTTATGGTGTGGTTCCTCCTCACCACCGCCACACCTCACCTTATTATTTCTCTTTCTCTCAGTATCCGACTTCCTCGACACGTGTTTCGCCTTAGCACAAGGCATCCTCAGGAGATGTTGACTCTTCAAGCGCTCGCTCGAAAGTAGCGAGCGAGCTTTCGAGCGAGCGCTTGAAGTGTTTCTCGAAGGTACTATACATAAATGTAGGTGAATGTGCGCAGAGCCGCTAGAGGACGAAAGAAGTACTCGCTCGACTACAATACAAGTACCTGCTCCATAGATTATGCGTGAACTTCCAGCTAAGCCTTGTGATTGATAGTGGAGTAGTAAAAACTTTATATGAAACTGAATTTCTCGTAAACTTCTAAGCAAACCCTTTCATTTGATACTTACCCATATCATGGGAATGTATAACTAGTCCGATATCTTGAATTGACCGCCATATTTGATTTTTATTAATGTCGATTGTCATACCATCCAAACTAAATTCGAATGAAAAATTACAATCAATCAGTTAAGGAAGATGTTTTCTTCTTTCTGTGGCTGACAATGCTTACCATGATTTTCGCTTGCATAAGTTTATTTTTGTTGTAGATTTTTTATTTTATTTTTCCTGGAACTGGTATGACACCCCCTCTTGCCCCGTGCTCGCTTGACGTTGAGTTCTGGGACACCCTGTATATGTATCTATTACGCGCGATTTCCTCCTCGTGGACAAAATTTTGTCTTGATAGTGATAAGAATTAAACTTTTTTAACCATAATCTACTTATTTGTCAAATATCTATGTAGGTCGTATAGAATACATTCTTAGAAATTTAGGTCGCTCATTGACCCCCTTCATTCTGCCTTGTTGCATAAAAATAAACGATAAAAATAAAAACCTTGTTATTATTTACAATAATCGTATGTTATTTGTTTATAAAGCAGGAAGAGACTAAACGTGTAATATGTTGGGAATGCTGTGCGTATGTTAAAAATATACACCAATTCAAACAAACTGCCAAACAAGCTCAAAAAAATCTTATGGAAAACGACCTGGTACGTATGTATATGACCTGTGGTTGATCAGTCTGTTTCTTTTCTCTTTTCTGGCATCTCCTAGGATATGCTCATAGTAAGCCTAGAGTACTAAAATGCTGTGTTTTTCGAAATAATAATTTACTTAAAACAATTACAGAAAACGATATGGAAAATAGACTTTTCTAAATTGCAAAAGACTTCACGAGCCAAATGCTTATCAATAGATGTTAAAAAAGAAAAAACACAGGAGGTCCAATTAACGCAACAGCTACCTTTAAAATGCATTGCTAAAGAGACGAAAAACATAATGAAAGCATCCTCAACAGTCAATGTGCAGTCTGATGTAAGGAAAATAAATAGAAATGGGAATCTAGTCAGTCAGAAGGTCAACGATAATGTTAAAATAACATTTAATGAAACTAAGATGTCCAGTGATATGGATAAACCAGTTTCAAGAGAAACTATAGTGATTTCTGAAAACAAATCATCAGTTGTTTCTGCATATGAATCAACAGTCGATACTAAACTGTTTCACAGTAAAGATTGTAATGTTGACGATGAAAGTATGATAAGTGTCGTCGTTTACAATTCCAATTCTCAATTGTTAACTAATACGCCCGGTATTGATTGTTCAGAAACTATAGATAAGAAATCTAGACTAACGTGTGAAGGTTCCAATATTAATAAGAAATATATCGCTAATTTTTTAATCAATGACCGGACAAATGATACACTTTCCGAAAAAGATAAAAATAAACAAAATAACACTTCTGAAAGTATTAATAATAAAAAAAATACTTCCGATTTAAACTGTGACGAAGTTGAAAATACAGAAATATTTTTTAAAATTATTTCAGTCAATTCTAATTTTACGTTTGGTGAAGATATCAAAAAACAAAGTAGTTGCAATCAAACTCAACCGCCTTCATGGAATGCCTGTTTAAAAAAGAGCCTGATAAAAATAGGACAAACAATACACTTTCTTGCAATGATTATGGTAACCGGGAAGTTGAAGTCACACAAGGTTTAAAGCCATGTGTCATCAAAGATTATATTAAAAAAAAGACAACTATGCTGACAGTAATATTCTTAAAGACACGATACGATCCATAGAAAGTGGTTTAAATGACAATATTAGTGATCGAACAATAGCTGACAAACATCCTATGAATAAAGACGAAAATATTGCTCAACTAATACGGGAAAGTAAGAAACACGAAATGAAAAACGAAATTCAAGTACAGACAAAGATAGTAAGCAAAAAGTTGTCTAACGTTAATGTCAATAATGTTGTATGCGGCGTTATTACGCAATCTAAAGACGATATAAAACACGTAGATAATCCAACTTGCGATGTCAAAAAGCTAGTCGATACACGCATTAAGAATAAAAATGGCGTCCAAAATTTATCAGAAAGTGATAATAAAAGTTACTATATAGTGGATTGTATTGTGTCGAGCAATTTAATGATATTGAAAGTGAAATAAGTAATCATTACATACAAAATGAACAAGAACTCAACGAGAACAATTCTGCTTACAAAGATAAAATAACATCATTACTAAATGAAATACGCATACAAATAACACCGATGATAATAAACCGAGTAACGGCTGATCCGCATTCATCATTAAACTTTCGAGAAGGTTCAAAGGCATTACATGAATTTTCGTGGAATGGTACAGAATTTTGGTATGAAACTTCTCAACAAACACAAATACCACAGCCACTATTAAATATAGTACCCAAACCTAGCAGTCGGAAACGTGAAAACATGACTATGCAAGAAGATGCAATAAAAATTGTTCCATTCCCATTGCCTGTCACTGATCTAGAAACAATGCAAACTTTGAAAACTGTTTGGCATGACCACTTTTATTCTGATTTCATTAAAATTTGTCATAAACACATTAAATATCAAATAACTAAGATTCTCAATAAAGCTAACAAATCTAAGCTTGATAGTTTTAGGAAAAGGTCTAAGGGCTGTAGAAACATGTCGAACAGTTACGAAGTTAAAAATGTCATCGTCACTGAACATAATTCTTTAAGTGCTGATCGAAAAATTAGTGCTAATGATTTCGAAGATAAAAAAAGGAAAAACTCAAGCGCAGACGAAGATATAAACGCTGATTCACTAGAATGTCCCACAGAGCCTGAAATGCCTGTTATTAACATGAAACAAATCTTCCCGGAAACGCGTGTGAAAAAGGCTGAAATCAAAAGATTGGTCTGTAGGAAATAATTTCGAAGTTATAATTCAATCAAAATTAAACGATGATCCAAATCAAGATGTTTACGAGTACGACATTGAATCCAATTGTGAGTATGTAAAATTAAACAATAACTAGCTGGGCTCCGCGGTGTTACTCGCGGATCTCAATGTTTGTAAAGCCCTTTCTTACTCCGTGATGACGTAGCTGTCTAACGACGAGAAATGTTTCGGTCCAGTACTTTTTAAGTTTATTCGTTACATACAAAAGTACAAAGATACAAAACTACAAATCTTTCCTTTTTATAATATTAGCATAGATTATATTCATGAGAGTGGATAAGTTGATGTATCTAACTGAATTTCAGTTTATAGAATTTTCATTCTCAAAAAATAACCTTACATGAAATAAAAATATGTAAGATATGCTTCGACGGACAATCTTGAGTAGCGTATGAGTAAAAAAATAGCTTACAAATATGCTTTGGGTTTGGATAATTTAATTTTGTCTGTTTGTAAGTATAATTGATTATTAGAGATTATTTCTACCGCAATATGCCTGATTCTCTTTGTGACAAACATCGTTTCATGTCAACGCGCGTAGTTACGTAGTCTGGTTTGGCGTGCAGTGACGAGCGTAGTTGCGTAGCGCTACATAATCGTGCGTTTATCCATAATATATTACAACACCATAAGCCGGGCGTTGTTGGGCTGCGCTGCATGCGGTCTACTCTACGCCTGAGGCGCGTTTAGTGATAAGGCCGAAAAACACTATAGACTTTACGACGTCTATCCTGAGATCTAGGCCGGCCGACAGATCGACGGCGCTGTGGGATTCCATGATACACTTTTCTCACTTTTTGGTATTACTTGTAGTCAGAAAAAAAACTTGTTAGTGGGTATTTCCGCCTACCTCACATTATTATTTCTATTTGTTTGATTTGTCAGAAATATGTTTCGCATAACGGCATTCTCAGAAGTCATGATAATATGCTGTCCCGAAAACCGCTTTTGCATCTGGATGAGGTCTTTATCTAAATCTATAGTTATCTTATCACTAAATCTACACTTAACTTTCTTTTAGGTGGTATAGAACAAAAAATTGTTGTAAATGTAAAATCAGAGCCCTGCGATAGTGAATGTGAGTCAACAACTTTGGTATCGGAATCAGAGTATTATTTGGAAGATGAAGAGCACTACGACGATTGTAATAAATATGATATATCAAAGTCTTTCGACTACAAATGTGATGTTTCGTTGGATGCTAATTATTTCGGATTAAAACTTTGCAACATCAAACCGCTATACGAAAAAGATCTCGATGAAATAGCGAAACGGTATGAAATGAGTTGTATGAATTCCAGCTCATATAACTCAGATCTTGGTGAAAATTTTGAAATTGAACCAGCTGAAAAAGAAATGAAAAGCATCATGTCGCGACTAGATACAGATATAATTTCTAAAGATCTAAGCATTCCAAAGTACAGTTTGCTTGAACCTGTTTATTGCGTTAATTGGGAAGATGATACTTGCAGTTATTTTTCCGATACTTTGAAAAATGACTGTTATTGTTCTGATGAGGAATCTGCAGAAACTGATCATGACGATAGACAATATAAAGTAAAACAGGAATCAAAATGAAACAGAAAAAGAAAAGCGCAAGAGCAAAAAAGAAATAGGTCGAATTCAAGACGTTCTAACTCATGTAAACCTTTACCAAAAAAGAAAAAGACTAATGGAAAAACTGTGCGAGAAAAATATAATAAATCATTACTTAAACAAGTAGAGAACAAACCGATTCAAGCAAATCCAGAAAAAAAATGTGTTCATGAATTTCCGCTTAGTCATACTGAACTATTAGTCCCATACGACAATAATGATAAATTCAATTCGGAAGACAATACAGATTGTAGTGCAGAGAATAAAATAGCTCTTCTAGATTTTATAGAAAATAATAAAGAAATCACTTTAGATGACATAGGAGCTGAATTATCCGACGAAGATATTGTCTTAACCAGATTATGTTTAATCTGGTTAAGACAATATCTTCGTCTATATCTATATAATGAAAATATTGAAGTTCCGATCTTAAGTCACGAATTACCAAAAGAAAATAAAATACTGGAATCGGTGCCGATTACTCTACGAATCGTTGCCGAAACACTTTGAATTGCTATCCCAGCCAGCAGACGATAGCAAAAGAGAAAAATATCAATTAGAAATATTTGATAACAACACAGCTCCTTTTGAAATGCTACCTCTATGTACCAATAACATCCCTGATACAGACAATAACAAATAATTTAGCTTTAACAGATTTTATCGCGGACAATGATGAAATTATAAATGAAATCGATATACATTAATCGGATGAAGAAATTAATGCAAAACAAGCGAAGGAAAACAACAAGTTGAAAGGCCGTAAATTGCCTTTTCGACGGCGAAGATGTATATTGAGATGGTTTGAAAAATTTAAAATGAACAGAACGGTAGCTCCGTTCTGTATTGATGAATTTCAGACGGCCCCGTACAAATGCTACAGATGTTTGCAAGTTTTTAATCATTGCAGTGGTGTTAAAATGCACAATAATATATTTGATATGCCGGTACGTGTCTCGTATATGCGCTTCTGAATAGTATGGCAGGTATACTAACAAGGCTGTGTCACGTCTACAATCCAACCTTTGGTATATTTTGTAAAAAATGTAAAAACTTTTGTTAAAATACTTTTAAATGAAAATATAAAATATTAATATATAATACATAAAACATTACAGAGACTATTTAAGAATTATAAGAAATGTATTTGTATAAATATGTGTGTAGTCAAAAGGCCTATTTCTAACCAAGTTCAATAAAAAGTTTGCATAAGCTTACCTAAATCAAATTGTACCTATTTGTAATTTTAGGAATGGGGAGATTTCATATGTGACGTGTGCACATGCAAGTTCAAAAGTAACGACGTACTTAACTCCCACGTGACCATAAACGGTAGGTACAAACATTTGACTAATATCAAGTACTAGGTAAAGCGACTTAGATTCGGCAGACAATTTGTTTGAACCAAACTACTGGCTGGATATTGCTAAAATTACTCGTAGTATAGATACGAGGCATGCCTTTTAAGTTCTGTCGTTTCCATATTTCTCGGCAATTTTGAATTTGGAACTGTTCTATATTCAAATATGTTTAAATATTGAATCTCAAAACAGTTGAAAGTATTAGGCTTAATGCTATTGTTTAGTCACAGCGTCGATTGGAATCTCTCAGGTTACGTACAAAATGAACTTTCTAGGGAAAATGTTCGTGCAATAATGTTTCTATCACTTTACATAAAGACCTGACACGGTCTCAGAGTTTTGAAGAGGTAACATCAGTGTTCAGTGATGAAGCCCCATATCTGCGGACTGTCGAACGCTGGTATTTAGAATTCCAGCGTGGACATACTAGTGTTAGTGTCAAATCTCGCGAATAACGCCAAAAACCCGCGTTCAGTGAAGATAACATTATTGCTGTGAGACAACTAATTCTCGAAGGTGACGTAAACAGAGGTAGAGGCTCTATTAGGCATCTCAGGGACAAGCATTCAGAAGATCTTGCATGACGCGCTTGGTGTGAGAAAGCTATTTTGCCGTTGGATAACACATCTGCTTTCCGAAGATCACAAGACGGCCCGCGTCAGATGGTGTAAGAGAACTCTGCAAGGGTTCAACCGAGGAGAGTCAAATCACGTCTACGACATCATCAGTGGTGACAAA
Organism: Ligdia adustata; assembly: GCA_947049295.1. Classification (NCBI taxonomy): domain Eukaryota; kingdom Metazoa; phylum Arthropoda; class Insecta; order Lepidoptera; family Geometridae; genus Ligdia; species Ligdia adustata. The sequence continues at coordinate 1,520,673 of OX346242.1, forward strand.
TTTTGGATCTATGCCTACGATCCAGATTCCAAACAACAATCTATAATCTGGGTCTTGTAAGCCGACTAAAGTTGTTCGTTCTCGAAGCACTTCAAGGAAGATGGTGGCCACGTTCGTTCGTTGGAAAAACCGACCATGTTGCAACTATTGTACTTGAAGATCGTAGAACGGTTAACGCAGAGTGGTATACCACAAGTCATCGCCGAACTTCACGAACCCCACGACAACGCAAGCTCACACAGCGCTCGTCAAACGATTGAGTATTTAAACCGGGAAAAGAAGAAATTCTTGACCATCCTCCATACAGTCCTGACCTAAGCCCTAACGATTTCTTGACATTTCCTAAAATTAAGAAAAGTCCTTGTGGTCAAAGGTTCCAATCCGGTGAAGAAGCATTCGACGCTTTCAAGTCAGCCATTTTAAACTTTGGAGTGGAATAAATGTTATAATAACTGGTTTGAGCGAATGGAAAAGTGTATAAAGCTACGTGGTGAATACTTTGAAAAACAATAAAAAGTACTATAAGGTTCTAGTTGTGTTTTTTTTCTTCAAACGGCAAAACTTAAAAGGCATGCCTCGTAACTGGTTGCTATACCCTTTCGAACAAAAAATAATTTGACAAACCAGACCAGTTGGTCAAGTCTGTTATATGAATCGTCTCAGAATTACGATTGCATTGTGCCAAAATGGCGGTTTTGTCATAGAATACATCAGAGTTAGTACTAAAAATATATTTTGTTTAATACCAGGCGTCTCAAGCGTGAGAAATCGGGGAAACAAGCGCCCATGTTACCATCAATCCTGAAGCTTTTAGTAGTTATCTGCGGTTTTTGTTGACTGTGCTGATGGTGGGGACGCGTCGCAGAGGGAAAGATTCCACGCAATGCACCCAAACGTAGTGGATGTCATTTGAAATTTTGATTTGATCTGCACTATTTACAAATATCTTGTACAAAAACAGTGTTTTTTATGCTGTACTTCTTTTGATTTTTGTAACACTTCTTTCAGGTGTTTCAAATGTCGGGTATGTGGCGTTGAACTCGTGATAACCCGTTCATTAAAGGACCATGTGTTAAGCAAACACCCAGAAATGGTCTACAATCTACTACTAAGGTACCTAAGTTTGTCAGTAGTTATATCTGTACCACCAGTCAGTGGGAACTAGGACATTGACCTTCCGAAATTCCTTACGGCTCGTTAGTCACAAGTCGAAAGATGTCCGCTTATACCAATTGGCAAATTTTACAGATTGGGATTGATTGTAGGGCACACGCACAATCAATACAAACTCGTACCAATTAAACAAACAATACGGGAGCGATACTTTTCTAAAATCTATTTGCACGCTAGCAACCACAATTATCACAATTTTCTACACAATCAAAAGAAATATAAAACTCAAATCCAGTTAAAACAAGGATGAATATTTTGGTACGGAGTTGGCCTTAACCCTGAATTAACACATAGACTACTTTCTTTCGAACACGGGTAATACCACAGGGCGCAGTTAGTATTTAATAATCAATACGAGAGTTAAGTAGTGCTGAGTAGTTGACCTCTAAGAATATTGCTTAATGTGAAGAGTATTGACGGCGTGACTTTGCATCCTTATCAATTGTATTGAATGTACCGTGAGACATTGTAACTATTAATTTTACCTTCAAATAACGCGAAGAACTAAATTCTCGACGTGGGGCTGTCATCGCCTCTTAATCATCGGAGTGACGCGTGATGACTCCGCGACGTTCACACAGGTATTGGGCGTCGGCGACTGATTACAGTACTGCCTACGAGCGAACACTCTCCTAGGCGTGACGTCATCGCAGATAAAAAAAGGAAAAATATTGATTTCGGCAAAAAACATAGCGAGTTAAAAAAAGCTTAGACTATACCTATTAACTATCTAGTGAAATCAAATAGTTTTTTACATAAAAGAAAGAAAATACAATATTTAACTCTTTATCTTGCGGCTTTCTCACTAAGCAAGCCTGTATCGAGGAAACCAGAATCTAAGTCAACTTAAGAAATGTTTAATACCTCGTTACACAAACAAGATTACAGCTATACTAATAATAACTATACATGTTAGACTTTTTATTAATAAAGGTTAATCTGATCTGATGGTTGAAACGCGTGGATGGTCGATGGAAGGCTCGAACAAGGCGAGAATTTAGTTCTTCGCGTTAGATGACATGAGCAACGTGGAATGAATAGTAACTTATATATTCTACACTTACAGAATAAAAATAAAGAACATTGCTAAGACATCGAAAAATAAACCACCAATGAATAAAACTGCACAATCAACTGATGTCCTTCCGATTCTTCCAAACAAGTGTCTATCAATGATCCAAGTGTCTATGTTCTATGACGTTAACTAAAAAATGGCGTGTCTATGCTCTATGTCTGTGACATCATTACAATTACAAAATGGCGGATTGCAGGATCGAGTTCGGTCATGGAAAAATATTGTTTTCGTCAATTATACCGTCAAAAGTATAAAATGAAAGGGTTTAAGAAGTACATTATTAATATAATTTACCTGTTTTTTTAAGTGGTGTTGTTCTGTAATATAAAATATGTGTATCAATGTATCTCTGTGCAATATATGTTACAAATATCAAAACACTTTATTATTCAGCCTTGTTTTGAACTTTAAAGTAAACTGCTAAGCTTGAGTCGGTCTCGCACACGAAGGGAGCCGTACCATTATCAAATTAGATAAATAAATACCTAAAAACGGCAAAAATTACCATTAAAATATTTTTCGTTTTTTTTGTATTTGTTGTTATAGCGGCAACAAAACTTAACAAACAAACATACTTACTAAAAAATGAAATTATATGTAGGTGGTGATCAGGCACTTGTCTATGAGGTAATTAGGTACAATTGTTCATGATTAAACCTACTGGTTGTTTAGCTCTATTTTTAAGTAGGCAGGTATACAAAGAGGTAGGTAGGTACTTAAATAATACATTAAAATAATATAGAAGCTACCACTAATAGAAAATGAATATAATACAAATCATATAATTTAACTTTTAGTACTGTAACTTTACATGCAAGCGTGATGAGAATTACTTCTGTATTCCAATTAACCCCGCGTCGTCCCTAATACTCTTTTTATCATCAAAAATGTCTTCGATCTCTTGCAACGTCCTGTCTTTAGTCTCCGGCAAATAGAAGTATGAAATTAAAGCACAAATCATTGACGTCACAGCGTAGAACAAAAACGCACCAGACATGTGAAAATTCTTACAAATAAACGGAAATATTTTTAACAATGTAGACGTTAAACATACGAATATTAACGCACTCACCATCATGTTAAAGCTTTTGTATCTTAAAGGTATTAACTCCGCATAAATAGACGTGGACAAAATTAATGGACCACAACTGATAGATACAGAAAAGAATGTCAACAGAGTAATCGTAGCGACTTTGCTCTCAACAATCAATCCTCTGTCTATCAAGTATAAGTATAAAGATATCAAATACAAAAATGTTATTCCAATTGCTGCTGAAATGAACAGCAAAGTTCTTCGTTTTAGAACTCTGGCTAAAATGCAGCCTAGATACATTCCGCTGACAGTGACGCCGTCTAAAATTAGCATTCCAATGTAAGCCGTGGATTCGTTATCTGTGATTTTTTTAATTATATCAATGGCGTAAACCATGCAGACGATTTTGCCAGTGAACTGATACTGCATCATCATAACAGTAGAAAGCAATAGTGGCTTGTAAAACGCCTTACAAGTCACGGTTTTCTTCGCTTCAGTGACGAGACTCTTTTTAATGCAATTCTTTTTTAACTCCATTTGAGATTGTATTAGTTTTTCTAGCTCCTCTTCTGCCTTTCTATCTGAGCCTCTTAACCATCTATGTGCTTTTCTGCATTCGCCAAATTTGCCCTTGCTGGCCAACCATTGCGGCGATTCAGGCCATAGAAGAATGCTTGTCAAATAAAATGACAGAACAATACCTACTAACGGTATATACTTCCAGTGGAAGAAAGTTCCTATGGCATTAGCGACCCATATACCCCAGAAGATGCTTGCAGTTTTTATGGCAAGGAATATTCCTCGATATTTCGGCGATGTGTATTCGGATACTATGATTACCGATAAAGTCATGTTGGACGCGTGGTTCATTCCTTGCATGATTTCACTGATGAGGACTTGAGTGGTGTTGACACTGAAGTAAAGCACGATGTTGTAGGACAATGTGTTTAGGCAGACGATAGCAAACGGCAGTTTTCTCCCAAGTTTAGGGGTGAACGTGCAAATGATGACAACCCACGGCAGCGCGCTGTAGCCGAATATTGATGCTGTAAAAAAAACTTGAGGTAAAATACATGGTGTTAGAGTTAACAAAGAATATGAAGAATAAGAAATAATTATTGGCCTTTAAATAACATTCGTTACAGGCAAGTCTTCTTACATTTTCATTATTAATTACTTTAAAAAGAAACTTAACTTATAAATACTTTTATAGTTCTAAGAACAAATAGTTATTATATTATACATTCACGTTGTCATTTATTTCTTTACTTATTACTAACATTTTGTAATTGTTGTTCATCACACAAGAACGATGATTCCACAAGCTGCATTGACATATATTCACTGAGTTTATAAAAAGGATTTCTTTGAAAAAAATATTTTAAAATTGAGTTCCATCACGCTATTTGGTAATTTATTGTACATTAATATTTTGGTGTAAAGTCCCTGTTTCTTACATTTAGATAATCTGTTGACAGACAGGACTCGCCCTTTTTTATTATTACGTGAAATTCTTTTTTCCGGTATTTCCGTATCCTCGTGTACCTCTAATAAACTACTATAAATATAAAGTGATATAACTGTCATTATTTTATCATTTTTAAAGTGTATTCTCGCAGGACTACGTTATTTCAAACCATTCATTGTTCTTATAGATTGTTTCTGACATTTTAAAACTTTTATGATATCTTTAGCGTTTCCCCAAACAGTTATAGCGTATCGTATTATAGAAATGTATGCTAGTATACTTACCTAAACAACTGTAAAATATTGACAAACAGCTTTAAGTTGTCTGGCTATAAACTGTTTTAGCAACCTAATTATTTAATAACCTAACTAGGTGCTGCACCGATATTCATAAGTATACATGAAGCCATGGGAAGTAAGTATATATACGAGTATACCCTTTCAAAGAAAAAAATTCCAAATCGAGCCAAAAAGTGTTTTAGAGTAATCATGTATTTCCAACAACCCTGCATACCAAGATGCTTAGATTTCCGACGAATCAAAAACGCTTTCATTGAAGTCTAACAGCCACTACTGGCTAAAGTGGCTGTGGAGAATAAACCATTAACGTTTTTCCTGTAGCCCAAGTCTGTTAATCGCATTGTTTTAAAATTAAAATTACATTGTGCCAAAATGACCGTTTCAACATAAAATAGGCCACAGTTAGAACATAATTTTGAATACGAACTCATCTATTTTATGTCAAAACTGCAATTTTGGCACAATGCAATTGTAATTCTGAGTAAATTCAAATAACATACCCGGCAAGCTGTTTCTTACATTATCTCAGGGCAATTTTTTTCTTTGAATACGGAGATTTGTTACCCAAAACACCTAAAAATTAAACAAGTGTAAGTGTAATAATTTTATTAACTTACACAGCCAGCTGGCCATTTGTTCGCCAACTGCGGCTGTAGAGTTGGCTGCTCGTCGTTCCTGCGGGATCATTACTGTAGGCAGACCAAACGACAGCCCCGTCAGGAAGTATATCAGCCATGCGCTGCTGCACACGAACAACTGTACGAGTAAATGTGATGACATAACATTATTGACCGACTATCACTAAAGCCGCTATACCACTGGCGTTTTACGAGCGTTGAAGAGGCGTCTTGTCTCTCCAGACATCCATCTCAACATTCGCATCTCTGCTGCATGCTTTCCCCTTTCGTTCACCTTAGTGGCCCAACATTTAGATCCATACAATAAGACAGGCCTAATAATCGAATTGTAAGTACATATTTGAGTTAGGGCAGGAGTTGTTATTGTACCTTGATCTATAATAAGTGAGGTACAAAACCTAGTTAATAATGATATAATTACAACTATTAATTAGTAATTAATTTGTACGGAACTCTATGAGATTGTACAGTTTTTTTTTGCATGAAAAATATTTGTTAAATAAAGGCATATAAGTACCCTTTGAATTTTGAAACTAGCAGTATTAAAGTTTGGGTGACTTATTGGGGATTTTACCCACGAAAACCTGTTATCGGTACCCTGACTCCGAGCTTGAGCTCCGAGGAGATTTGTATGAACGGTTCAAAGTAAGTACCTAATACACTTTACTGTGACGCTTTGTAAAACATGGTATATTCCTTTACGACTGCGACTCGCATTAAAAAATTTGCCTATTGATCTCTTATCAGTGATCTCACTCCACTTCGTTGTTTACCTATACTCTACTTTAAAAAGTCATACTTACTTTAAAGAAGTGAAAACAGATTTCTACTCGGCACGCAAAACTTATGTTACATATAATACTCGCTGAGAAAATTTAAAGTTAGGTATATGGAATACAAAATCTACTGGACTTTTGATTAATTTATATTTTTTTTTATATGGGTACACCTCGGGAGTGAGACTACTCTTTCGAACATATGACTACATTTCAATTTTTACCCCCATTTTTGGTTGCGATAATGAAAAGACAAATGAAAAATAACGTACTCTTATTTTTTTATTTTATTCAGAATGAAATAATTACGTTATTAGATATTTTTGAAAATATAAGATAAGTTCTCGTCAAAAGCTTGTAAAAAATTATGTCATTTTTATCTGTATTTTTGTTGATTGTTTTGGTATAGTTTACAGATGACAGATACAACAATATTTTTTAATTGCTGGCATCTGACGGTCTTAGCACAAATACGAGATTTTTTGTCAGTTTTTTGTAAATAACTCTGAAGAAAGTGAATATAAAAACCTGGTATTTTTAGTATGCACTCTTCATTACATCATCTCAAAATAGTTTTAAAACTTAGAATCACTTTCTAAAAATGTTGTCAATTGGCGAAAATATCGAGAAAATACACAAAAAAATACATACAAACGAACAGAATTTTTAAACAGAACAGCTTTTTGAAACTCGGTAAAAAAAACTGTAAACCGACTCGAATTGAAGTGTGTTTTCAGATTCCGTTTTATCAGAGTTGCAGGTGCAAACTGTCAAAATGAAATTAAGATTGTCTCTCTTGGTTCACTTATTTCGCCGCTATCAAAATGCGTTACCACACACTAATCAAATAGTAGAATTGATGCCATAATTCATTGGAGGCACGAGAACTTCGCTCGCACTATCTCAATTATGTTAAGATACAAAATCACTGAATTGTTTTTTGAACAGTAATTTTTAAGGTCAAATTTTCATAGGTATTATGTAAATATTTCACAGAATTAAATAAAAAAAATATATTATACACTGCGAATGTTATTTTGCAACGTGATGGACGAAGCCTGTTATTCTAAATAAATCGATAATTTTGTATTTTATTAAAACCAAGATAAAGCCAACCAAGAGAAGAAGAGTGTGAGCAAGAAGGCATGCCTACTATGAAAAAGTAAATAATTCATGGAGTGAGGCGTTACTTTGCGGAAATCCATTTATAATATAAAGAATATTTAGTGTTTCGCCTTAGCACAACGCAAAACACAAAATATTCTTTAAATTGGTATATAAAGAATATTTAGGGCTTTGCGTTGTGCTAAGGCGAAACACGTGTCGAGGAAGTCAGATACTGAGAGAAAGAGAAATAAAAAGGTGAGGTGTGGCGGTGTTGAGGAGGAACCACACCATAAAAACAAAGATATTTTTCGATTTCTCACGTTGACATCAAGACGAGGCGGGAAAACACTAAATATTCTTTATATACCATCTTATTAAAAAGTAAATAAACATAACAAACAGACCTGTCTCAAAAACGGCTTCCAAGAAACTTGCCCCTCATTTTCCTCGTTCTCAATATCCTTAACTTCCGTATAATTACAATCCATAATTAGGAAATTAATTGTTTTGGTTTTGCCTGAAAAAATGTATGTATACTTTAAACAACAATTAGTAGGTATATATGTAGTATATGTGTATATAATGCAGGTATATACCTAGTAACAAATATTCATAAAGTGTGAAACTAGATAAGTATTTAAAAACATTTATATATTTGTTTAATGACTTTAGTCGCAATTAGTTTAAATTAAAATTAGGTATATACATTTAATTACAAGTGTAAAGAAGATAATTGATGGAGTCAGGCTTTACTTTGCGGAAATCCATCTTACTTTACTTACTTACTTCGAGGAAGTCGGATACTGAGAGAAAGATAAATAATAAGGTGAGGTGTGGCGGTGGTGAGGAGGAACCACACCATAAAACAAACATATTTTTCGATTTCTCACGTTGACATCAAGACGAGGCGGAAAAAACGCTAAATATCTTGTATATACCATCTTATTATAAGTGTAAAGAAATTGTTAAACCAGTGTATCATCCTTAATTTCTTTTTTTAATTTAGGTGTACTAGTGTCACTGATTCTTATTTTGGGCAAAAAAATAGTATTGCCATTCAACGTGACAATGCAGCCAGCATTCTTGGAACTATAAGTTTATTATAACTCAAAATGTTTTATTTTTTTTCTTATACCTTCGTGTTTTAATAAATTAATTTTCTACATAAACAAATTTAATTTATTAATTTACTAAAAAACAACATAAATATTCTAATTGTATTTTAACTTAGTATAGATTGTAGCAAAGATAAGGATTTTCTGACAGATAACCGAAGTTGCGCAAAGTTCAGCCCGGTCAGTGTCTGGATTGGTGACCGCGAAGTGACATTTATAACTGAGCGCTACAATAGCTCGGATGACACGTTTTATTGAAGATCTAGGTTATTTATATTAAGACTATGTAGAAGTCTTTGTGCGGCCTTAATAAGTATAGAAAGACGTGATGAAAATTACACAAAAATACTTACATGAACTTTTCTTGCTAATATTCTACACTATACTTAATTTTCACTTGTAAATATTAAACCTTTGCATGGATTCCGTTATCTGACATTGAAAGTTTTATTATTGTCACAAAATGTAAGGATCCGTGCCAGGCCTACACTGCTCGCACTTGCCTTTGGAACAATATCCTAAAGAACTAGTCTGTATTTATCCTTTTTTGTCTTTTGTAACTAAGTCACTGACCCTAAATGATTTCCATGCATATACTTATTTGTAATTTTTAAGTCACCAACGACCTTCTTTACTTAAGTTAATCTAAGTTATGCCTTGTGGTTTTATTCGCAAGCTTTGCAAGTAGGTACCTTTAAAAATAGGTAAAGAGTATGTCGGTCTCGTAGTAAGGTTCCGTAGGCTTGTATTAAATTTCGGGACACACATACAAACTGACATACGAATTGCCTGTACTCGAAGCAGAGAGATCCTTCGTTTGCTCGGTTTATTATTTATTAATTAATTACTTGCACTCGCAAAAGTTCTAGAACTGAACTCATATAGGTTTGTGCGCTATGAGATTCAGATTGGATTAAATCGACAAGATAATTGACCGACCGAGCGACGCGTCTCTGCTTCGATGCTGGCATGTTCTTTCAATGTTCTTTCGTTGTCAGTTTTTTATGTATTGATATTTGCCTGCATGGGAATTTCGTATTCGCGTACAGGTCGTAGTTTCTATCCAATCTTGATGATACTTGGTGTACAGGTTTTCGAGTTTTATAGAATATTGTAGTCGTCAGGGGAAAGTTTGCATTAATTTTCATGTAAAAATCACGACGAAACTGTAAAAGTAGATTTTATAACACGTGAAATAAAGTCAAAAATACTGTGCCAGCTACGAGTATGACACGATTCGAAGATGTAGTGATAGTTCTTCTATGATTCGAAGAGCGAGTATCCACAGTTTCCTAACCTGTTATTTAACTAAAATCAACACAGCAGATGCCACTTTTGATATTTTTGGAAGACATTTGAACTCAAAACAATAATCTTATTTCATAAGGCAAAGACTTTTTGCGCAAGGTTAACAGCTCACAGAAAGAAGTAGTAGTCATAGCACTATGGTTCTGATTCACGCTACGAGTAAGGAACCCAGAGGATATACTGACAAATAAAATATGAATTTATTTTTTCATTTATTTGCGTAGTCGTAGATTATATACATTTAAAGCAAGGTCAAGGTTCTATTGTAAATATGAATCAACTATCTTTACAATTGAATTAATTATAAATACGAGTAGCATATACCTAATTATATGTGTAATTCAACACGTGTTATGTGTTCTACATATGTGTTCTGCCGTAACAAAAAAAAATACTATCATGATCTTTGGCCGTAATAAGGATATTCGCCGAAGAACTGAAGTTGCCGACATAGCTCGTAGGATTTGCAAGCTGAATTGGCATAGGGCTGGCCACATCGCTCGAAGTACTGATAAACGATGGGGAAGTAAGGTTCTTACGTGGCGACCACGAACTGGAAGATGCTGCGTAGGTAGGCCTTCCACTGGGTGGGCCGACGACATAGTAAAAGTCACAAGTAGCCAGTGGATGCAATTGTTAGCTTGTCGTTCGGAATGGCGTTCTAAGGGGCAGGCCTATGTTCAGCTGTGGACGTCTTCTGGCTGATGATGATGTCCTGACGTCTAGGCTCTAGTGCGTGCCTAATAAATATACTTACTTATATACAACCTACTCGACAAAAGTAACCCTACTTATTCCGCAGTAAAAAGTATATCCGCCGCGCGACAACTTTAAGATTTAATATCTACTCACTAACGCAACAATGTTTATCTGGCTCAAGGATCATATAAAATATATGATTAAATTACACAGATATATTAATATATACCTGTGTAATTTAATCATAGATTTTATGTGGTTAGCAGACAAAGTTATTTGATAGTATTTAATTTTTTTTGTGTTAGTAGATAGATTCCTAATTATGGTTAAACGACACCGATAAATATTACTCAGTAGATACCTAGTTATGCATCCCCTCGCCCTTCTGCTCTGATGTAGAGACGGCTTACTCAGCAGTACTTGCACTTCTGTGGAAAGCTGACTAAGGTGTCTCTTATCGGACCACCGAGTAGTATGTAAGTTAATGTTAAGAATATAATCCTTTGTGTAATTCATTAGTTTTAGAGCCTTCAAATCGGCTACACGTAGTTTAATTAGTTCTAGAGCCTCCATATCGGCTAAACGTATTTTAAGTTATTATTAAAGCCTCAGTATCGGCTATAAGTAATTTAATTTAGTTTTTAAAAAGAAAGTTTCGTGCTCCCTAAATTTAACTACCTACTTAGGTATATATCCCCAATACGAAAATATTTATATCGGCAGGTACATCAAAATAATTGACCGAGCGAGCGAAGAAATTTTCTTTCGCCTGTCAGGTTGTAGGTATGTTTATATTTTTGACAAAGTGGGTTTATTGACAAAAGCTATAGTACTGATTATGTAATAAAAGTATATAGCTCTATATTGTTTTTTGCTGTCGCATATACACTTAGCCCCTATATGGAACGGTCTATGTTTTTATAGTTTCCTAAACTATAGCCTACTATAGGACTTATTATTTGTAATCAACTTCGACACAATACAACTATTGCACCTAACTAACCTAACACCGTTTTGTTTTATTATGCAAGTAATTTTCAAGCTTTTGAAGAGTCAAAGTTAAAACGCATACTTGACCCACATGACTCTATGTATATGTAGTTCCTCCAGTTCCTCTAGTTTCAGTAAGGCATGAGGCAATTCAATACTACTGCTAAATTTGTAAAGTTGTAAAATCTGTCGCCAAACACCTTACGGTGTGTTCCTTCCTTAAGAGCCAGTGTATTCCAGACTAAACATGCTCCATCTACGGATACAGTATCACTGACTTCCGTGGTCGTGCATACTTGTGGTCAAATGCCTAGAAGTGTAGGATAAAAAAAAATACTTGCATTTAAAACTATTGTTTGTAATCGAAAGTCTTTGTCTAATATGATAAAATAGGCTGGTAAATGGGGAAATTACAAAATTCAGTTATTCTGGAGCCTGTTCCTATCTAAAATGCCCGATAATTATCAAAAGTGGTAGAACTTGTATACTTACAAAATTTCGTTAATATTGGTTCTATAAGAAATTCTAAAGAGACATTTCTCTAAGTAACAGGATTAATGAATGAATGAATGATTTATTAGTCTCTGAAACTAGGCTTAATAACATTTTCCGAGACTTGTATTTAATGACTAGTTATAATCACGTGCACATTAAGATTTACGTCAAAACTCTAATTATTGTAATGTCTTTACGTAGTTATTCTATGTAGTAGAACAGACTACATGTACACTTGTAGAGATCTAAACTTCTACGCTAATATTATAAAAGAGACAGATTTGTATTTTTGTATGTACGGATAAAAATAAAAACTACCAGACCAATTTCAAAAATTCTTATGCCGTTTGAAAGCTACGTTATCACTCTGTAACATAGGCTATATTTGTTCCTAGCAGAAATTAGAGATCCTTAGAAATCCCTACTAAAACCAACCAAAGGCGTTGTAAAAACAATTTACCATAAAATGACTTTCTTCGCACGTACTGAAAATATTGATACAAAAAACTTCCACTCGTGCAAAACCGGTACGGGCTACTAGTTGATAAACACAAAGAGAACTTTTTTTAATTAGCTAGTAAAACATTCTTAAATTAGTACCTATGTAAATGTTAATTATAGTTCTCACTATTCAAATGTTGTATTGTACTTAGATATAAAACGTGTGAATATAAATCAATGTAACTACAAGTACCTACCTGTTTAAGTTGCGTCTAAGTTCACACAACCGGCCGCTTAGTGAATATTATACGAAGCCTTAAGAGCTTCTAAATGTTGAGCGTCTTATGTTTGGCACTTCCACATATCCCATTTGATCCTATCCCGTTTATTTGCTTTGATTACAAATAAAACAAGAATTTAAAAAATCCCCGACAACGCAATTTCAAGGCCATCTTAGAGTTGAGTTTTATCAAATTGTACTTTCATTTGATATCCATATTGAGGAGTTGTTAAAAATATATAATCTGCCATACAAGAAAGAGTGTTCTTATATATTCCGGAGTACGAATAAGTAATTCAATTTACAAACTTTTAAACAAATCCCTAAATCGGTTCAGTCGTTCTCGGAAATTACGATGCCACAGATAAGACAAGACATTCTGATTTGTAACGCTATTTACTTTTGCCAGCCGAATTGTCGGTTATCACTTTTTTAAGTAGATATTAAGTACTATAAATGATTTGATACATTTATATATTCATAGTCCTACATCGTTCTTGTTCAACCTGTTAAATATTATTGCACGGCAATCGACCCCACTATCCACTCGGTTGTCATCGCTATTGGAGTGGTAGAAGATGTTATACTATCTACCTTGCTTTATATCTACCTTGCTTTATATCTACTATTTAGCTCTAACAAAAACACCTTAAGGGTCACCTTAAGGTGTTTTTGTTAGAGCTGAGAGCGGGCACACTCCACTAGTAGATATAAAGCAAGGTAGATAGTATAACATCTTCTACCACTCCAATAGCGATGACAACCGAGTGGATAGTGGGGTCGATTGTCGTGCAATAATATTTAACAGCATTTGTACGAGGTTCGATCCCACGAAACATGTAAAAAGAGCCTGAGCTACCGGTAAAGGAAAACATCGTGAGGGAACCATAGCATGGCGGTATGGCGTCTTCTATCGCTCGCCTGGCTAGCTACCACCCTCAAGTGGAAAAATATGTCACCAACCACCTAACGGTGTGTTCCAGCAGCCTTACTTGAGAGCCAGCGTATTTCAGACTAGGCATGCTTCGTCTAGGGCTACAGTTTCGCTGACTTCCGTGGTCGTGCGATCTAATGGTGAAATACAGAGCTGTGTAGGGTAAAAAAAAAACTCTATATACACTGTTTGGTGTGTCAGCCTTCAGCTTCCACATCAAGAAACAATTCAAATAACAGCCCCAGGACTCCTGGGACCAAATTAAGCATAACGCTTACCGCTTGTTAACGCTACATTTGTATGAAGACCTAGTACCTACTAGGTATTCTACGTCTGAACAAAGAGAATCACACGCTCGTTAGTTTTCTAACAATTTAGATTACAGTAAGACCGATTAAAATTAATAAAAGTAGCCGAGAGCGAAGTATGTTAGTAATAAATAACAAAATAAAGATTACGATCTCTGTATAAAATGGAAGGAAATTAATCAAAATATATTTTTCTGCGAAATTAATCAGTTGAATTTTTCAATTTGCTGGACTAATGACGACATATGTTTGTAAAAATTTTGGGTAATATCAAAAATATGTCAAAGGCATGAAGAGTTGAAAATCTTTCCTGAAACATTTGCATAATTATTGTGTAACGGTTTTTAGAGATCCGAAGGGCTTAGTACGATGAACATGTAGGTACGCTTTGTCCGTATTTTTATTAAACGTCAAAAAGAAGTAGTTTGTCAGTTCGTCTATTTTTTTTTTTGTGTGTGTGATTGATTCTAAGTGCTAATGCTCCCTATGATTTCTAAGTGCTGGCCGAACAGACTTATTTTTTTTGTTCGATAGTGTAATGTAGGTACTTCCCAATCGGTCCCATACAAATTTTAATAAAATCGATCTCGTAGTTTTTTATCAGTATAAGGTTTTCAAAATTTGCCTCCTGTGAGTTTTAAAAGCACCATATTTGGTAATAGCTCAAAAAGCGCTAGAATTTTCTAATAGGATATTGACTACGTGACGAAAACCTAAGGTAAAGGAGAGTTACGTACGAAATCTGTCTAAAACTACAACTAATGTCTACACTAATGACGGTATGCAATCTTAGTTCTGAAACAATTCAAATATCAAACTTGAGCCCCTATTTTACAATATATTTTAAACACTCACACTTTATGTTTGAATAACATTACGGGTTTTCACATTTCACGCGTAATTGTGTATAGGAAAGGTCTTTCGTTCACATTCAGTGAATTCGGACATCAGTCCGAGACGTGCTATCGTTGTGGAACCGGCCTACTCATTTCATCCCCGATGAAGTTCACCGAATGTGAACAAAAGTATAGTAGGACCTTTACGACAATTAGGTACGCGTGAAGACCCGTGAATTAAACACTTAGCGTTAGTTTTCTAAATAAAACTCTTAGGCTTTCAATAAATAACACTTCAGTTCAAGGAGTACGGCGTCTAGAAATCGTACAAGATTAGTATTGCTTATGTTGAGTTAGGACCAGTTTGCGAAAGCAAAACAGATTCAGGCTGCCTGTTAGATAAGATTCTGTTATTGAATGTTGTTTTCTGGTGGCGATAATATTTATCTTGGTAAGGTCAACCAGGGTTTTATCCAGTACAGTTCTACAGAGTTAGGCAAGTGACGTTCTAACTTTAAAGCTGATAAACATGGGATTCGTTATTACCGATTTTATAAAACGTAGTTTTTGGTTGCTATACCAATTGAAGGCCCAACAGCGTGACGGTCAGCACACTTTGGTAGAATCAGTTTTAGGTCTGAAGTTACCTGTTTTTCTCTATAGAACTATCATTGGTTTTGACGGAATCTGCCATCAAAGTATGATGGAAAATTATACTTAACGTAGTGATAGTTCCTCTATAATAATACCGTAGAAAACTTGACGAAGATTTATTTATGATTCATTAATTTATTAGTAATTTAAGGTTTAGGTCGAGAGGTGGCTAGTTTTTACTTACTTTTTCCCTCGCTCTATCTTTTTTCGTTTCCGTTACTTCCTTGGGACATCAGTCCGGCTCTAGCTATTTTCGATGAACTCAAACGTCTTGGAATCTTTTACACGTTCATTGTAATTCTTACTTACATACGTGCTAAACTTATTCAACTCTTCTTGAACAATATGTTTCAATAGAAAATTGAGTCTCCCATAACGTTCAAATACAATGAAGTCGATCGTTTTTATCAAGAAATTCTTATAATCGTCAGTTTTTAAGGATTTCGTGAATTGCTTTCGTAGTTTTTTCAGTTTAGGCACGTCTGTAGCATCGAAAACTCTGTTGACGATCTTAAAGAGTTCTATGACTGAATCTGTGTCTACGTTGATGATGTATTTTGCGATTTCAAGTTTTAGCACCATCGGATCTGTTTCCGACCAGATCTTCACAGTGTTCAGAATGAAATTAGCAAGCGAATTGTCATTGAACATTTCATCGAATTGTTTGTTAGTTTCAGAGATTTCATAAACAGCTTCTTTTAAATCTCTAGAGAATTTCTTTATGTTGTCGTCATCGAATTTTATAAGTTCACTGCCTATTTCTGATAGAAAGTTTGTTAGAACGTTATTGTCGGCTTCGTTCGTGTCGTTTAGAACATTGTTACTCGTATCAGTTGTGGAAGGCCTATCATGGTGTCTGAACACAGACCCTTGTGATGCTCCTTTATGGTCTAGAACCAATTTGAGCTTGTCAAGAACGTCTTGTACTTGGCTAATAAATGTGGCGTTTGCTTTGATATCTTGTGGGTCGAATAGGAAAGACGTTTCGAGGGCTAGGTTGACGCTTCGAGATTGTAACAAATGGGCTGGCGCTGAAAATAGTGAAATTGTTAGATACCTATTCTATTCACATAATTGACTTAAAATTCATATTTTCATCATTTGATCGTGGTGCTATCGCAAAATTTGATGATCTGAATATTTGTAGTTGAATGTCGATTGGTAGCGATCTAGTAAAGTAGCTCGTTATAATGGGTATACATAATATTCAGGTACCCCCTTTTGACTGAATAGGTACAAACGGACTAGTACAGATACTGCAAGACCTAGATGGTAGAGGTTCTATGGACTCGAACAAAATGCAACTTTTGAACTGCCAGATTTCTAATTCTCGATAACTGCAATATGTACATTTTTAAATCGGTTTCTGCTAGACTAACATGCTATATCTTAGGCTACATCGTCCCCTTACATCAGGTGAGGTGCGATCATCAAGAAATCCATAAAAAATCAAAGAAAAAACAGCTCTAATTGATAACCCTGTATACAAATGAGTTCTTCAAAACATACCATGATACAGGATCAATATAAGAAAAATAATGTACTTAAATCTCGTAAAGCCGTCGTCCATTTTGTCAATAGGTACTTTACGAAATAAAATAAAACTTTCAACATTTTGTTCGAAGCACTTAAAATAATATAAAATTTATTGCTTACAAACTTATTTACATTTACGAGATTATACATTAGGTATATAAGTGACACGTTTATTTAATCATTTTGCCTTCTACAGTCGTCATACTCAATTTCTTTTTTAAACTAAGTAGGTACGTGAGTACTTACTTAAAAAGGTAACTACTTACATATATACAAACAGTATCTGATCAACGAACGTAGCGTCGTCGCTGTGTCAAAAATGTAGAAAAATTGATCTATCACTTTGGCTAAATGTTTGTTTGTTTATGGTATGTTTATATTTATTTTTATTTGTAAACACGGCTTTGGGCCGGATCTTTACTGAGGTATTTTTGGGGTCCCAACTTAGAATGAGAAGCCCTTTACAATTTTTGTAATAGGTATTAAATAAAAATACAGAAGTATAAAAAAGTACACACGAAGAATAAAAACTATTGTCAACATTATGTTTTATAAAAATATGGGCTATTGTGATGAATTTTTATGGCTTACTACTGGGCTATTGGAAAGAGGTACGGCACCCTAACTTGTCACCCACTAATCGGACCTCTCACTAGGCCGCCGCATGGCGGCGCTGGAGAGGCAACGTTGGTGTGGGCGGCTACAAGGGTGCGGAGAGAGTGCTGCGTTATATTTTTTATCCCTTTAACACTTCCACCCTGAAGCTTAGTTTCTCAGCTCTTCTTGTAAGTATTAAATTATTAGTTTATCTATATTCTATGATTTTTATATAAAGACGGAGATTTTAGCTTGGGTATGGCGTCAATGGGGCAAGGCAAGGCAAGGTAAAAAACTGAGTACAGTAACAGTTTATTATTATTTATTAATAGCTATTCTAAAAATATTAGCAGTACCTACTGAAGTAAAAAAATCTAAAAATGAAAAAAATCGTTCGAAAAGTTTGCAAGTCTCGCGAGGTCTACAATTTTGGTAGTTTTTGTATGATAGATTTACTTGAGCATTTTTTTTACAGAAGTCCCCAACACTCAATATGGCCAGCGTGGTAGACTATGGCCTACACTCCCTTCATAGGGGAGACCCTTACTCAACAGTGAGACGCTATGGGTTGATATGTATGTAAGTACCTATGTATTATTTTGTCAGAGCTATGAAAATAATATGGGTTGAATTTTCTCGATGTTGCAGTTGTAAAAGCCTGCACCGGGCGCATCCTAGTTCCGAAACATGCAGTAACTTATAGGTACCTACTTATAATATCGTTAGGCTGTGGCTACATTTACGACGTATCCAAACTGCTACAAGCCTAGGAACATACACAGCCTTGCTAAATAGTTGCATATATTGAAGCCAAGTTAATGTTTATTATTCTTTAGTAAGCTACTTAACCAATTTTTTAACCTCCTTAGATCCATCCTTGAAATAATCTTCTATATCTAGCAAAGTCTTATCCTTTGTTTCGGGCAAATAAACATACATTAAAACGGCGCAAAATAAAGAGGTTACACCGTAAAACAGAAATATACCCGGCATTGTTAAAGCTTCAAAAATCAATGGAGCAACTTTCAACAATGTCCCATGCATTGTAAAGAAACTTAGCGCTATAATAATTATTGATACATTTTTATAACGCACTGGTATTAATTCTCCATAAAGAGTAGATGTCATAATCATAGGTCCACAACTTATTGATATCGAGAAACTAGCCAATAAAAATATAGATAAGTACATATTTTCATCTAAGATAGACTTCTTAACCAAGAACAAATATAAAGACATTGTAAATAGAAATGTTATGGCTGACCCTGAAGCTGATAACAAAATAGTACGCCGTTTTAATATTTTTGTTAAATAACAACCAAAATATGTGCTCAAGACTGTAATGCCGTCTAAAATAAGCATACTTCTGTAAGCATCTTTTTCGTTTTGTACAATCTTTTTCATGATGTCCAACGCGTAGACAGTTATGACAAATTTTCCCGAAAAATGGTACTGAGATATGGCAACCAAAGACAAAAATAAAGGCATATAAAACTCTTTTCTTTTAACAAACTTTAAATTGAAACTAACAGGATAAAGCTCTTCCTTGTCATTTGAAAAAGAAGTTATCAATTTTTCTAATTCCAATTCAGTATTATCTCCAACGCCTTTCAGCCACCTATGTGCTTTTCTTGCCTCTACAAATCTCTTTCTACTAGCTAACCAATAAGGTGATTCTGGCCAGAAGAAAACCGTCAACGTAAACAAACTACAAACCAAACCGAACTTGGGTATATAACTCCAATGCGCGAAAGTGCCTATCGTATTCGCCACCCATATACCCCAAAATATACTTGCTGATTTTATTGACAAGAACAACCCTCGATATTTAGGGCTAATGTACTCTGTCAAAACCATTATACTTGTGGTCGTAGTAGTGGCATGATGGGCTCCTATCAGTATTTCTGTAACAAGTAAATGTATTGGAGTAGTACTGAAACAATAAGCTATAAAAGTGAAGATGCTTGTAAAAGACACGAAGGTAATGGTTTTCTTTCGGCCAATGACGCGGGCGAGAGTCGGCAACACTAATACCCAGGGGATGGCGCTATAGCAGAATGTTGAAGCTGGAATAAAATTATAAATATTGTAAACTAATCTAAAATAGCATTTTTTTGATAATATTTACTATTTTTATAGCCTTCAAAAAGAAAAAGTTTCCAAATTCGTCGGATTCTTTTTCATATACTTAGATTCGAAACATATTTTAATATTTTTTTATAATTGTATATTTACCATATATTTACTATGTGACCCCATATAAATTTTCTGAATATCGGTCATGTTAAGCGTCTCCTGAATCTAGTTGAAGGCACTTTTTGAAGAACAATTTTCTATAATAAATATTTTCTATAATCAAAAATCAGGTAATATGAAGTGGCGCCAGCAACTGCAGAAGCAATGCCTATACTTGATATTATATACATCGATCTGGCAAATGTACAAAATACGTATGGAGCCAGAATTTCAAACAAAAAAAAGTATGACTTTAACAACCTGCGAATAAAACTATTTTACATAAGTATGTAAGATAGTTTTACATAAGTATGCCTTTATAGAGATTTGGTCAAGCGTTTGGTAGACGGTACAGGTGACAAAAATGATGATTTTTTTGGGTCAAAGAAAGGTCTTCCCTCAACTTATTTTTATTTTTTTTAAATTATATGTAGGTTTACTTTAGTTAGTGTTGTTTTAACTGTTCTTTAAGTTTTTGTCACAAAAAATATATCTATTTACAAAGCCAAGACGCCATCTCGTCCGTAACGGCAGCTGGGTCCTCTCTCCTCATTTGCGCGATGACGACGGTAGGGCTCCCCATCAGCAGTCCTAGTGAGAAATACGTCGCCCAAGAGCTGCTGGCTACCAGCGCCTGGAATCAACAAGCAATAGACGTCTGAATCGTGAGGTAGACAAGCTCATAGGCAAACTTGTCTACCAGTTGTTACATACGTATCAACCCATAGCATCCCACTGCTGGGGTATGAGGGGTGTAGAGCATAGTTCACCACGCTGGCCAATTTGCGGGTTATGGACTTCAATTAACTTCGAAAGCTAATAACCTTCCCGACAAGCAAGTTTCCTGCCCTCACCTTGTTTTCCTACACCGTTTAAGCTTAACTGGTAACTTATTTAATATTATAAAAAGATAATATTTAATTGATTGTTTGAAATAAAACTTTGTTTGAAATAGGCTTCGAAACTATTGAACAGATTTGAAAAAATCGTAGAATAACAAGACATTTTGATTAACAACACGATTCACGCTTACCTGATTGTTGGTAGGGTCCAACTATAGTTTCGTTCATATTCGGTGAATTTCATCAGGGATGAAATGTATCGGTCGTGCCCAAAACGAATGCACGTCTCGCACTCACCATATAGTTAGACTTTCCTTATAATCAGGTACGCGTAAAAACCCGCATTGTTAATAGAAATGAATCAAACGCGTGTTAATTTTCTAACTAAGTAAGTATTTTAATTTTTCAAGACACTTATTAAACATTAAATATCTGTGCAAACACATCCAATTGACTGTGGAACGACTGTATCAGTAATAAAGCAGTGCCAGTTGTCCCATGCGACAAATCTCAGTGGGGCTATTGGGTTAGAGCCGTTTCGTCAAGATTGGTTGGAAACTACGATCTTTACGCTAACACGAATTTATTAGAAAACTTCATCTCAATTAAGTTATTTCTATTTCGAAATATTTGCGCCAATAGTGAAATTATATACAATAACCTTAATAAATAATACTGATAACTCATTGACAAGAAATATATAAATATAGATAGTAAAATATAAAATAGGTAAACGGGATACATCAATCTGTCTAAAAAAGATAAATACATGTGTACATGAAAATTGATACAAAAGTGACATAAATCAACAGGTAGGCCAATAAAATGAATAGTTAGGTAGAACCTTACTTGTCTTATAAAGTATTTCCATTTGTTGTCCTCATCGTCCACTATGTAAGTCACGGCCGTTTTTTCCGAGTCCTCCACTGTGTGACTCAGGAAGATTGTTGCTTCAGCTGCCATCTAAATAGATAAGTTATTTATAGAAGGTAACATTACATCCTATCTATACAGGGTTATCAGTTAGGGGTCTAATTAGCCGAAAGGGGTCGCTATACTCATCTTAAGGAATAACTTTCGCTTTGGCACCAACTCTGAATTCGATAAATAATATCAGTTGTTTTCTTGACGACTGATCAATTTTTTGCGTGGAACAGCTGTTTTTTTCTAGAATACAGAGTTGGTGAACTCACCCCTAGCCGATAACCCTGTATAGATGGGGTGTATTAGTATGGGATGGGACTGATAATATTCGCTAGGAATCAACGCCGAGCCTTAACCGCCGACATAGAGACATTAAATTTAGAGAGTGAATTCATTATATAGTATAGTTGAATGCGGGTTTGAAATTTGAAACTTCTGTTCCAGTGTATGTAGCGTGCAATGCCGCTAATGACATGTAGTATGTACTTACCCAATCATATTGTTAAGGCGGAGAAGGAAACCATCATAAATCTCTCACTTTACTAATTGGATTATTATATAACTTGAAAATTGAAACCAGTGGTTAATTGATAAATCTTTAAACCTGTGTATCATAATTATTTTTTTAATTTTGATATAGTCATATCGTCACTCTCACGACTACGACGTATCTATTCACACCACTCACATATAAATACGACAAACGTTGTGGCTCTAGGGCGTGACAAAGAAATATACATACATACACTTGAAAAAGATAACCCTCCTTCTTTCGCAGTCGAGTAACCATTAGTGAATCAGCACAATCTAAGTTCACAAAACAAGGAGTATGATGACCAATAATTAAAGAAAGAAAATATGCAGGTTTAATATGCCTACCTTTAATTTATTAACAACCCTTAAAATGGGTTTATGTGAGCGTGATACATTCACACTGGGGTTATTGAATATGTAGGCTATTACGTACTTATTTCAGAAAACTGGCGCAAATAATTGCACAACCACAGAGATAACTGTTTTTCAAAGTACTGTCATAGTTTGTGAATGGTAGGTATTTTTACCTCAGTAAAGCATTCACTTAAAACAAGATAAGACATAAACTGCAAGGGTAGCTGGTGACCTTTTCTACTTTAAAATAGTGCTTATTTATATCAGTAATTACTAAGTATTAAATAAAGTTTATATATATAACAATGAATCCCTATATCACATCATCACGCGTAAACGGCTGGACCGATTTCACATTTTTTTTTTGTTGTGTTTGTTATTGTCAGGAGAAAGTTATTACGTATGACAGAAAATAAAATAAATATATATATATATATAAATGAATCCGTTAGTTTCACTAAACCTCGAGAACGGCTGGGCCGATATAGCTGATTTTAGTCTTGAAATGTTTGTCGTACTCCAGGCAAGGTTTAAAAGGTGAGAAACATACATAACTGTTAGGCGGTACGAAGTTTGACGGTTGAGCTAGTAAATTGATAAAACTAATTATCGTTTTAATTGTATCCTCTAGCTGAAGCACAATATTTATCTTTCCCATTAGAAGCGCTTGAATTGTGTGTAAATGTTTTGGTTCTATGTTGTAGGTACTCGTGTCTATGAGTGATCTGCTCATATTCTACCCACTTCCAAAACACAGGAGGTGCTCATTCGACTGCTTTTTCAATGTTTCTTACCTGATTTCTCGGTGACGGGTGAACCATTTTGTTTTACCTAAATCTGTCAATAGATTTTTAAATCGAATCAACTGAATAAGTTCTAATTGATGGAGTCAGGCGTTACTTTTTTGTATAACCATTTATGATAAGTTGATAAAGAATATTTAGTGCTTTAGAGCGAGCGCTTGAAGAGTCAACATCTCCTGAGGATGCTTGTGGTAAGGCGAAACACGTGTCGAGGAAGTCGGATACTGAGAGAAAGAGAAATAATAAGGTGAGATGTGGTGGTCGTGAGGAGGAACCACACCATAAAAACAAAAGTATTTTTCGAAATCTCACGCTGAGATCAAGACGAGGCGGAAAAAAACTAAATATTCTTTATTTATATAGGTACCACCTTATTGAAAATGTTCTATCGGCGAATGCCGTAATAGAAGATTATTATGTTATTAATGATATTACCTACCTACATATTGGCCGAGCAAGAGTCGGTTAAAAACTAATTCCTATAGTATTGTTTCCATTACCTGCGAGCGTAGAGTCCCAGCGTATCAGTTTGTTTGTATAGATATGTTCGTCCTCAAGAAATGACATACTTTTGTTTAGAATATTAACGCGCACTCAACTCTTATGCGAGACGTGTCATGGTTGAGGACACGAACTATAGTTGGACCTTTCCAACAATCTGTATAGGTCGTAGTGTCCATCCAATCTTGACAAGGGGTTGGGTTAAATTAACGACTGCGAATATTATTTGTACTCACCGTCATTTCAGAACTGCGCCATTGACACACTAAAGCTAAACCAAGTAGATACTATGGCAGGTATTCAATAACGGTAACTTGAAAAACAAGTGATAAATACAAGTAAGGCTTATAAATTTACGAGTAATTGACAAATATGCGATTATATTTATTGTCTTTTTGAATAAATTAAATTTATTACTCAATTGCAGTTTTTGTGCTATAGGTAGGTATATGTTTTTTTATCATTTACGTCATATTACTGCTTGCTGTTTTATTGATATTATCATGTACTAACTGACCCGGCGAACTTCGTGCCGCCTAACATATTATTATACATATAAACTTTCCTCTTCAATCACTCTATCTATTAAAAAAAACCGCATCAAAATCCGTTGCGTAGTTTCAAAGATTTAAGCAAACAGGGATATAGGGACAGAGAAAGCGACTTTGTTTTATACTATTATCATGTATTAGCATTTACTGCTGGGCACGGGTCTTCCCGAATGAGTTTAAGAGGCCGACAAAATACGGGTTTTCGACATCACTTTACACCTGGTGAGATGCGGTCAAAAGCCCGCCTATTTTATATTAAAAAAGTATGCATACCATAAATGTCTACTTTACGTGTTGTTCTTGTCTGTGGATATCGGGTTGGTTCTAAGAAACATCAAAGATTTTACTGTGGTTGGTACGCTTGAAAATGTACCCAGCATAAAACCTCTATCTTGCAAATTCCGAGTAAAACAAAAATTTTATAAAAAAAAGAACTTTATTCAGCTCAAAAATTTAATTGGAAACGAATAAATTATTTTTACATTTAATAATACGATAGTTTCATCAATACTTATTATAGAAAACAAAAAAATGCATTACAAATAATCATATTATACAATCGTAATTATTTACGTGAAATAATAAACCAAAAAAAAAACAGTAACTAGAATTAAGCTAAAATAAATATTTCGTTTTGTATCAGCCAGGGGTTTATTAAACCGAAAAAGTCACTACATAATTATACTCAGTCTAATGAATAACTTTCACTATGGGATCAACTCTGAATTATTATTTTATATTATTTGAAGTGTTTGTCTACTCTTAAGTAATTAGTTGTAATAGTAGTGTCCTGTGTGTACAACATAAATGCGTTCTTTCTTTCTTTAATTCGAGAAAAAAAAAACATCTGTTTCATACATTTTGTAGCCGATCGATAAACTTTTTCTATGGAAGAGTTGATTTTTCTCTCAATTTCGGGGATCACCCGTAATTAAAGTTATTCGTAATGATGATTATAAATACCTCCTTTCGGCTTAGTACACCTAAACAGTCAACCTTGTATTTCTTTATACTGATGACTAGTATAATTCATATATTTCTTCGCATCCTCAGTAAACTAATTTGGCTACGTCAAGAATATATTTTATACTAGCTTACCCGCCGAACTTCGTACCGCCTAACAGTTGTGTATGTCTTTTAAACCTTCCCTGGAGTACGACAATCATTTCAAGACTAAAATCAGCTATATCGGCTCAGCCGTTGTCGAGTTTTAGTGAAACAAACGGATTCATTTTAATATATTTTTTTTCTGTCATACGAACCTTCTCCTGACAATGACAAACACAACAAAAAAAAAATAGTGAATTCGGTCCAGCCGCTCACACGTGATGGCGTGACCAACGGATATAGGGATTCATTTATATATATGTAGATGTAAGTAACGAATCACAATTTCCAGAACTATTTAATAAAAGAATTTTTACAATAACGTTATCCAGGAGTAGGTTTAAACTTGTGCACTCTACGCATATGTCGCGACAGGCACGAGTGCCAACTGAACTTGGCGCTGCAACTTGCACATTTGTACGGAGACTCCTTAGTGTGGATTCCAGACACGTGACTGCGCAGTTTCGTTCTGTTCTGGAAACAGAAAAAATAATAATCAGAAAACTTACCTTTTCTAGATTGGTTTAACAAACTCGATGCAAGTGTATTGATATTACTATAATTATAATCAAATCATCAAAGTTATCAAATATCATTATGTTGTTCATGTTTGTTGAAAGGAGTTTCGTTTACAATGAGTTCAATGCTCTTTGACAAAACTTGTAAAGCTTTTTCACATGGTTCTGAGAAACCATAAACTACGTAAAACTGGTGACTTGATATGTTTATTACATTTAGCTTGATTCGGGATTGTGTCTCATGGATGAAGGAAATAGTAGTTTTAAAATGTATTATATTAAAGGCGTACAATATTGTACAATCTGTAAGATTAACAGGTTTTGTAGTCATAAAATATTGTTCATTGGTACTTTTAACCAGGTTTAATAAAAATAATAACATGGGACAACATCCACACAGGTCTTCTGTTCCCAAACTAGGCAAAGTCTGTGCTATGGTAACCTGATCACTGATATACATACTTAGAAATACATACTTATATATATAATAAACATCTAGACACAGGTCAAACAGACATGTTCATGCACACAAATGTTTGACGAGTCCGGTAATGGAACCCGGCACCAGCGGCACAGAAGGCAGGGTTGCTACCAACTGCGCCAACCGGCCAGTCTGAGAGTCTGAGTTTAAGATAAAATATAACGAAAATGGAAGGTTTCAAAATAGTCAATTTAAGAAACGTTTAATATTAGCTGCCTCATTAATAAACGCGTCTTAACTTTGAGCATCTTTTGTCTTGTTCCATCTAATGGAGAACGTCACGCGCCAACACAAGACTAATGACGATTAAAGTTAAGACGCGTTTATCAATAAGGCTGTACAACGACAGCCAGATTTTTACGCAAAAATGTGGCTTCGTTGGGTTAGTTCATTCATCCAGCTTTAGTATAGACATAAAAAAAAATATGGATGACATCTTACCGGAAAGGATTTCCCACAATGATCGCACAAGTGGCTGGCATTATTCATCTTATGTACCACTTGTTTGTGTAAATACAGGGACGTGTGACTCTTGAATACCTGAGAACATGTTATTGTTAGAAGATACTGCTGCGGTCTGTAATGACCGCATGACTGGCGGGGATTATGATGGTCAAGATCGCTGTTTAGCGCAGCTCCAGGACATCACAGCGCGGTCACCATTGCAGCTCCAAGCTGGAATAAGCGCTGAGACCGAAGGTCCAGGTCGAGGCTCTTACAGCGCAGACAGCAAGAGCTGCAATGCTGACCAAACTGGTAGGTCGAGAGCGCAGCTAGGCAGAGCTCTAAGCCATCATAATAATTCATCTTTTATTTCATAAAGCTAATTTATATATCAAATAGATTAATAATAATAAATTATACCAAAGTAAAAACAAATGCACGTACGTCACTATACAGTCAGCAGAATACATAACAATCAAAAAACAATTTTATGTATGGTATTTGATAGTCACTAGTTCATTATGCACGCACGGCCAGCAGTACAGTTATCAAAGAAGGAACAATTCTTGTAATTTGCAAAAATAATGAGATCATTTCTTGGCATGTCTGAGTAACACATTAATATTAACATCGTAGATAACGTAGATAAAAGAAAAAAAAATAGTTTAATTTTATTAATCATTAATTTAATTTTTTTAGTTAAAATTTAAATTTTATTTTTAAGTCTGGCAACTGAGCCAACATCGGAATGGTGTCCTTGATTTTCAGACGATAATGTGGAGGATAACAAAATTTGAGTATACGTTATATTTATATAACGACTGGTTATGGAAGAAAAAAGTATAAGCAATAAATCTTATTATCCGACGTTGTCCGACCCTTAGTGTACTGCTGGGCACGAGTCTCCAACAAGAAAGGGGGGACTACCACGATGGTTAATTTTTGGTATAATTGCACGTACCTTGTGACACTCGGTGCAGGTGTGCGTGTATTTGTTCAGATGGTGCCAGTCGATGTGGTCGCGTAGTTTGATCTTGCTGTAGAAACGCTTGCCGCATTCGCTGCACATATACCTATTGGAAACCAATATTAGTTTTTTTAAAGCCTTTATTAACATAAACAAAATGACTACAGTAACAAAATAGATATTGCAAAAAGATTACCTATAGACCATTTGAGATCTACAGATAATGTTCCAACCCACCACCCGAGGGCAGCGTAGTGAATATTAGTGAATTAATTATAACTCCTTAGGTGAAACATTGGTCTCGCTGAGCTCGACTAGATACCGCGCTATCTAAAAACAACAGCTCCGTGCCGTCACTCATTATAGTAGTGTGTGTAAGATCCCAGTGCCATTCTTATTTCCAAAATATTAAATAAGATACGTCAATCTCTTACAATGATTGCAGTGCGAGTGAGTTTGGCGTAGTATTTGTGGTCCCGTTTTACAATAACGCCGGCGGTATTTAAACGAGCGCAGCGAGACCAATCGTGCATCTAAGAATTACTCATTAAAATTTTAAAAGTAATTGCCAGCGACTTCACTTCGGTAGTCGTCTGTAATTTTATTTTATTCAGATATTTTCATTTACAAGCCTATAACGATTTTAACTGAATATATTTATGTAACTTTTAGTGGAACTCTGTACATGATTAAAAACAAAAAAAATAATTTCCCATTTCGATCCAAAATTCGCTAAGAAACCTTGTCCTTTTTATAGGGCGGCTATAGAGCATAGACGCTTAGTTCAATGAAATTACTCGTAGAGATAGCAGGAGAGGACCCCCTCTATTGCCTTAATTAATACTTTATAAATAATAAGATTTAATTCTTTGTTCAAGACTACGTAGTAGCTGATTAGTCGTGATGTGCAGAAAACCCAGTTGCCGTAGGTACACGGAGAGTTAAGCTCAAAACAAACTATCGGTCGCGGCTGACAAGATTGTTTACAACAGTTAGTTGTATGAACATCGAAGTCCTATGAAAATATACGGCGCGAAAGATCTTATTCGGTCAAGGTCGTCTGAAGGACGCGTCCGCAACGGCTGACGGATCAAATCGAATCGAATGAAAATCATTTACTTGCATTAAAAAATAATAATATGGGACAACACCCACACAAAGGTGTTCAGGTCCCAAACTAGGCAAAGCCTGTACTATGGTAACCTAATCACTGATATACATACTTATGTATATATAATAAACACCCAGACACAGGTCAAACAGACATGTTTATGCACACAAATATTTAACCTGTCCAGGGATCGAACCCAGGACCAGCGGCGCAGAGGGCAGGGTTGCTACCAACCGGCCAGTCAAAGCTATCTAAATCTAATCTAAATAAAACTATCATTAAGCAGAGCTAGACAATAAATAAAAAATATAATAAATAATAGATGGTAGGAATTATAGTTCGCTATACTTTGCCTATTTAGGTAATAAACGGACACGTCCGTTAGTAGTTTGAACTTTAAGCACTAACTTGAAGTCGTTCTCGGTGACATGTTTCTTGCTGATCTCCATGTGTTGTTTGTACGTGGCTATGGAGGAGAAGGTGCGGTTGCATGGCTCGCACACCAGGCTACCGGTGGCTCTGTAATAATACATACGTATCAACCTATAACGACCCACTGCTGGGCTCAGGTCTACACTATCAAGAAGGTGTAGACCGTTCATCACACTGGTCAAATTGCAGGTTGGAGATTTCACTAATACAATTTATTACCAAATACAAAATCGATCTAACGCTCCGATAAGTTTTGTAAAATAAGATGAGCTTACAGTCCCCACGGCGTTAAAGTCTCGACTCCAAATGGCTCAAATATATAACCTCTACCGAGGCTATAATATATTCGCCGTTTGTGCTGTTCGGTTGAACAAGCCGCCGCTACCCTACTCTGTGTCAAGGGAAGATTAGAAGGCGCTAATGTGTCAACGCACGTCGCGTCCCACACAAAATCTAATTAATTTAATTGTTTGTTTTAAAGTTTAATTTTATTTGTTATGTGTATACTGTTTATTTAGTTTCAAAATAAAATGTTTATTCTTTCATAAATCTTTGAAAGCTATAAACCTTCTCCGGCAAGCAGGTTTCCTCACATTGTTTTTCTTCACCAATGCATGTGTTAATTATTTTTTCATACAATATTAGATCGAGAAGTTAAACCACTTAAACAAAACATTTTTTTTTTTAATTCGGTATAAGTGACAAACATAAAAAATGAAAAAACATACAATCGAATCGAAATTGACGGCTGCCGTGGACTAGGGGCATGCATGCTTGCTTCGAGATCCGACGGTCCCGCGTTCAATTCCCGGTTGGCCCAGGTGTTCGAATGATGAGTTTGAACATCTGTCTTCGAGTCTGAGTGTCTTTGTGCGTGTGTTTGTGAATGTTGCATGGCATCCCTAACACAGGAGAAATCCTAGTGGGGAGCTATATGTGAAACGTTTAATTGAGTACTTCCTCCTTTTTGGAAAAGTCTGTAAAAGTTCAAAGTTCCTTATTTCGCTTCAGATATGTTACAACTAAAGGTCTTAATGTAACACTTATTTATAGATCTACATATCTTTGCCTAAATAGTCATGCGAAAAAATATTTCACACAGGGTGTGTATTCTGCAAACGTGTCTCGATTGAGTGATCACTGAATTTCCGGTGAGTTCCATACTTCTCAGCGCGGATTCAGCGCTCACGTAAACGAGATACTGTTACCTAGCAGCGTGACTTTGCAAATGCCTCCAAAGGTTTCCTTTCCACTGGAACTTCTTCTCGCACTGTGGACAGGGGTACTGCTCCTTCTGACTGATCACTGAGGACTTTATGCTTTCTATGTCTTGCACTTGATGCGCTGCGTCCGACGCGTCTGAGGGTGCTTCTTTCAGCTTTCTGTTCAGAGATAATAGAAGCACGAATAGCAAACACGTATCAAATACAAAATAGGTAACTTTATAAAAAAACACGAATAATTAAAAATATAACTATATTTATATATTACTAATACTTATAACCCACTTAGTAAGTCACGAATAAGTCTCAAGGGATGTCTGTTACCTCAATTTCAATTGACTATATTTCATTTTTAGGAAGTTACGGATATTCAAAAACCATTTCGAGATGATGTAATAAAGAGTTCATACTAAAAATGATCGATTTTTCTATGCGTTTTCTTTCGGATTATTTCCAAAAAAAAAAAAAAAAGTCTCGTATTTATGCTCAGACTGTTAGATGCCACCAATAAAAAAATATTATTGTATCTGTCATCTGTAAACCGTACCTAAACAAACAACAAAAATACAGATAATTAATGACATCATTTTTGTAGGAGCTTTCGACGAGAGTAACATTATGCCGAACTTTTGTTAGATGTTCAAAAATCTCTAAAAACGTGAACACATTTTAAAAGTAAACGTTACATTACATAAAAAATAAGGGTACTTTATTTTTCATAATAATAAATAAATAAATCAGAAAAGGGTGGGTAAAAAAATTAAATATTATCAATTGCATCTGATTCTTAGAACTTGATTAGACGAAATAGCAAAGATCAAGTAACAGGGTTTGCAGTAATGTATATTTATTTTGCGTGAACAATAAAGTTTAGTGCTTTCTATCTATCTAATATGTTTGTAAGGATGTCTACTTACCTCAATTTCAACTGTATCTGATGCTTAGAACTGTCCTGCATATGTTTCTTCAGATTAGACGAAGTAGCGAAGGTCAAGTTACAGGGCTCGCAGTAAGGTTTCCGTTTGTGGCCCGACGCAATGCTGTGGGTCTCCATATGTTTCCTGAGCGAGGTCTTCCATCGGAATGTCTTATCGCAATACGTGCAAGGTATCTGCTCTGTGGATTTTGGTCTGAAATTGACAAAGATCAATAAGAGATTATCAGATTCAGATGATTTATTTGCAGAGCATAAGTACAGCAGATCTTAAATACCTATATAATAGTTCTCTACACTCTGCCCTCATTGGGCGTATACCTGTATAATAGTTCTCTACACTCTGCCCTGATTGGGCGTATACCTATATAATAGTTCTCTACACTCTGCCCTGATTTGGCGTATACCTATATAATAGTTCTCTACTCTCTGCCCTGATTGGGCGTATACCTATATAATAGTTCTCTACACTCTGCCCTGATTGGGCGTATAGCTATATAATAGTTCTCTACACTCTGCCCTGATTGGGCGTATACCTATATAATAGTTCTCTACACTCTGCCCTGATTGGGCGTATAGCTATATAATAGTTCTCTACACTCTGCCCTGATTGGGCGTATAGCTATATAATAGTTCTCTACACTCTGCCCTGATTGGGCGTGCAAATTTAATTCAAATTAAAAACTATGAATAATGTCATAACAATTAGAAATATTAAAAGAATCAGCACACACACAGACAACACAAACATATATATCTAAAATCCAACAAACAATACTTCATAAGCAAAATTGTGTCAAATATTCATTTAAAAAATCATTTAATAGAGTATTACGCCTTTTTTAACAACAGGTGGGAAATAAACGAAATAAATTTAATATATCCAAAGATTATTATTTTAATTTATCGAATTCTGTTTAACAAGTTGTCCGAGACGGCCATCTTGGATTTAAAATTTCGTATTCTACTAGAATACTAAACCTTTTAATTGAGCGAGTTGTGAAAAAATAAGTGAATCGTAATTTTGTAGCGGAGGCCATTTTGGATATTTTTTTGGATTTTCATTAAACATAGCTAAATAACACTTCCGACTAATTCAACTCACAACAATAAATAAACAATATCTAATTCTTACACACAGAGACATGTCATACTTAAAACACCGCACAAAAGTAAAATCTTATGAATAAAGAGTTTTTTTTTCTACAATATGTTTTTAATATCACCACTGCTAAAACATTGACTTTTACTAACCTAACTGCTTTTTCTTCTAATTTGTCTTCAAATGTTCCGAAAGCTTTCGCTGCCAAGTCGTGTATTTCCCTGCATAGAACATTCTAAATTAAACTGTGAATCTCACATAACATGTTTTAATTTGGGATGAAGATTCAGTCTCAGAAAAGTAACATGAAAAGAGATTGAGATTACCAAGTAAAACAATACTAGAAATAAGACTGACACTGAGCTACAGAATTCAGATGATACTGGAAATAAGTGCGAGTACGAGCTTAAGAATTGGGATGATACTGGGAATAATACTGAGTATGAGCTTAAGAATTAGGATGATACCGGGGATAAGACTGAGTGTGAGCTTAATAATTAGGATGATACTGGGAATAATACTGAGTATGAGCTTAAGAATTAGGATGATACCGCGGATAAGACTGAGTACGAGCTTAAGAATTAGGATGATACTGGGTATACGACTGAGAACGAGCTTAAGGTTTAGGAAGATACTGGGGATAATACTGGGTACGAGCTTAAGAATTAGGATGATACTGGAGATATAACTGAGTACAGGCTTAAGAATAAGGATGATACTGGGAATATTACTGAGTACAAGCTTAAGAATAAAGATGATACTGGAGATAAGACTGAGTACGAGCTCAAGAATGAGGATGATACTGGGGGAATATTACTGAGTACGAACTTAAAAATTTCAGAATGACACTAAGAAAGAAAATAATTATTAGCATTAGCTTGAAAATGAGACAGGTTATAAGACTAAGTATGATACTAAAAATGAGAGTGGAATAAGAGTACGAACAACAACGTGCTATCGCATTAGTGAAAAAGTATGAGTTGTTTGACTAAGCCAGAAAAGCGCCTCTGCTTCGGGTCTGACATATCAATATGTTTGTTAGTCGTCCAGGATTTTTTATCATGGAAGTATTTCCCTCAAAAACGGAGGAAGCTTGCTAGCTTGCAAAAACCGATACTATAGATTTTATATTTCTTGAAAAAGGTCTAAAATACTATAGTTTTCCGACGATGACACGAATTAAAGATGATTATGCATTTCCATGGTCACTGTGACACAGGAAATTATTAAAGAGGGTAGTCGTCATAAAAAATCGTTTGAAAAATGTACAAAGTTCTGGCCAGGACAGTGTACATGACACAATAAATACATTCGGGACTATTAATCTTTAATATATCAACTAAATTCAAAATAACGTAACTTATCGCAGTATACAAAATTAATTTAGACTCAAAATATGTACGCAAAGAGGTGATTAATGCGTTTTTATTATGTCAATTTTGACATTTGTGATGGGCGGTACAATTTATGGACCAATGTGACTATTCTAGAGATGCCATAATTCCACTAAAATTCACAGTAGTTAGACATTTTTGTACACAATCAAGGAGGCGACTGACGCATTTTTTATTAATACACGATATTAACTCTATTTTTAGGCATTTTTGGTAAACGTACACCGTCCTGGACGAAAATTAAACAAGACCTTAGCTTGATGTAATTTTTGAGAGTTTATAAATGTTGAATTATTGTATTCACGAGGTCAACAGTTCGCAAAACTTGTAGCTGTAGTAGAAGTTACCCCTGTGGTGTCATGTGCTTGTGTGTATAGTGCGCTAGTGCAGCCCCGGCGGCTGCGCTCGCACAGCGGCACACGGTGCAGCGGTACCGCACGGAGTGACGTTTGTAATGCGCCGTTAGGGAGCTATTGTTGCTGAACGACATCTTGCAGATTTCGCATTTGTGGTTTGAGGTCTGTAAGTAGGCGGAAAATTTATCTCTAAACAAAGAAATCAACATCGAGATTTGCAATAAGGTACTTCATAGCTTGCGAGAACGAGATGGTATAATTATGTGAAAAAAAGAGAAAAAGACTGATGTTTCGTCGTTATCACCGTGGCCGGATTTTTGCTTAACCAATTGTCAAATCTGACAGAAGTTAGCCAAACATATCGAGGCTTGCTTGACCTTATACCGATTTTCCCAAATCTCCATCATGGCAGTGGTATCGACCAATCTGTGAGTCAGATAAGTCAATAGTAATAAATAAGTTACGTAGCGGGTGTTATAAAAATCGGGAGTATTTTTATGAAGCATTTCACTGATTTTATCCAACTTTTTGGGGAGAATTTCTCAATATAATATAAATAACTGTGTTATGTGCGGTCACGCTTCGTCTCATTCTCAGATAAATTGGAAACAATACAGAGCCTGAATTGAAAAAAATATTGCAGCACTAAATAATCCTTTATCCAGTGGAATATAGTTTGATGGCAATACTATTGGAAGAGCGAGAAGCACTATAGTGGCCACGCGCGTTGAGGATCTAGTAGTAAAATATCTTTGTCTCTAAAGTCTGTCATAGTAAAGTTTAAGCTTAAGGACAGGCATTCAGAACAATAATTTAATTAACCTACAAGTTCGCACGACCACGGAAGTCAGCGACACTGTAGCCCTAGATAGAAGCATGCCTAGTCTTATTATGTATTATGTGAACAAGCTCTTGAAAAAAGTTATAACCGTATTTCATTACTTTACTAGATTGCATTTTTTTTAGTAATGTCGATTAAAAAAATCAACTCTAGACTGATTGTAATAAAATTAGGACCACTTAAGAAGTACACCTTTACAAACTAAAAAAAAGAACTTTTTAAATCGGCGTAGAGGTGTGGTTATTAAATAGAAACCACTGAAAAAGTTCTATCTAGTAAAGACATGGAAGTAAGATATCAGATAACAAATATTTTGTTTAAATATTGTCGAATGGGTTACTCAATAACAAAATATTTGTAAAATATATAAGGAAGATTTTTGGGAAGTCAAAAAGTTTTTGCTGGAGCGAATAAATGCTTGAAGTGAATACTGGATAGTGGGGGTTTATTTTTATGTGTAATTTTAAATAAATATATAGAAAACACTTGGTAGACTTGTTCAGGAAGCGCGTGATGATGTTTTTAAAAACAATTTAATCGATTTAAATTATTTAATTAATACATGTGACTTCAATGAAGTCTGAATATAGAGTGAGTAAATGTCCTTAAGGCTAGAGCTAAGTTAACGAGGAGATTTGTCATCTCAGCGTTCCAGTAAGTCCCATCGTATGTTATTGCGTGGGCTCGTAGACTAAACATGCTGACAATGTATCTATTACTGAGATATAAACAAGGGTCGAGTGACAGACGCTGGTAGCATGACTTGGTTGTAAACACACAAAAGATATACAGTACAAGTACAAGAAAGACTAATTAATAGCAGTGCAACAATTGGCAGGCTTAACGTTAACAGCGATCTCTTCTAATCAACCTTTCAATTGAGAGAAACTTAATCATAATGACAGAGAGCCTAAAAAAATACCTCAAACATAGTAAACATATATTATTAGATAACACATCGAATATAACTTACCAATGAATGTTTTTTTTCCAAGTGTTCTTTCAAATCGTCTTCATTAGCAAATGGTAGTATGCAACTGTCACATTTAAACATTGCATTGACGAAGTCTTCTTTGGACGCAGACAATACTCTTTCTTGTAATATTTCTTCGTGTGTCAGTTCTATCTGAAACAAACATCTGATGTAGTTCTAAGAGTACAATACCAACTAACAGTAAAACGTTATTATTATTTTAATAAAAAATACGTTATTTTTATTACCATAAAAATATAAGTTATTTTTATTTTAATAAAAATATACGTTATTTTTATTATAATAAAATATGTTATAATAAATTTTTATTATAATAAATTATGTTATTTTTTTTAAATAAAATATACGTTATTTTTATTTTAATAAAAAATACGTTACTTTTATTTTAATAAAAATATACGTTATTTTTTATTTAACAAAAATATACGTTATTTTTTATTTAACAAAAATATACGTTTTTTTTTATTTAACAAAAATATACGTTTTTTTTTATTTTAATAAAATATACGTTATTTTTTATTTAACAAAAATATACGTTATTTTTTATTTAACAAAAATATACGTTTTTTTTATTTTAATAAAATATACGTTATTTTTTTTAAATAAAATATACGTTATTTTTATTTTAATAAAAATATAGGTTATTTTTATTTTAATAAATTACGTTATTTGTTTAACACTCAGCTCCCCACTAGGATTTCTTCTGTGTTCGGGATACCATGCAACATTAACAAAGACAACCAGACTAGATGACCAATGTTCAAAATCATCATTTAAACAACTGCCATGACCGAGAATCAATCCCGGAACCGAGGGATCTCAAATTAAGCACGCTAGCCACTGTGTCAGTTGTCATTATGTGAGCAACCTAAGTTTTTTTTTATTATTTCACTAATTAGCTATTTATCTTCTACTTTTATAATAAATCTAGAAATCCAAGATATGTAATTTAAAAAAAAACACAAAAATATTGTATAAGTTAATAAATTGAAATCACTAGCAAAAACACTAACCAAACTTAATCTACTTACAAATAAAAAGTAAGATTAGTCAAAAATAATAAATAGAATCAAGTAAATAATGTCAAGTAAATCCATATTTATGTCTAATCAATATTTGGAATCATAATTCTTGTGTAACAAGCAACCATAATAAAATACAAAGTTAACACTGGATTACTTCAAATTTTACATGATTTAAAAATAATAATAATAATAATAATGAGTTTATTTGAGTAAATATAAAAGATACAATGAGTTAAGTCGATACATAAAGAAATCACTAAATGATAGGTACTTAAAAATACTAGTTTGACTAACACATTGTGAATGGATTTTATGGGCTTTCTGCGACTCACACTAGGAAAAATCCTGTGTCGGAGACTCAGCGCCTTGTATGATGTTATTTATTTTTAGATTAACTTACCTGTTCAAACATCAATTGTTGTGCATGTTTTCTTTTTAATTTGACTTTCTTTTGTTTACTAAAGCCTCGTTTCTTATCCACCTTTCGTTCTTTTCTGACATTCTTTTCTGTTTTCACAATCTTTTCTTCTTTTTTTAAATTTCCCTCTTCTTTTGGGATGCTTTTTTCTTTACCATCAGTCAATATGATATCCATGAGTGTTCTGTCATCATCAGAGACTGTCTCCATTTCTACTTTGACTTCTAATTGTGGGGAGTAAGGCTCATCATATTTAAGATTGCTTTCATCATTTATTTCTGCAATATCTATGCCTGAATTGGATAGTTCATGTTTTGATATCGCTAGTCTTGATATGGATATTGGATAGGGTTTTTGAGGCTGTAACATAATCAGAGTAAACATAGATAGATAGTTAAATTATTTTAGTCTCTTGGAAATTCAAAAGAATTTGCTTTGATATGTGGAAAGAATATTTTAATGAATGGTCAAGCAAGAGCTAAATAAATAATATTTATTAATAATTATTTAGTTATTACCTGTTTGATATAATCCCAAAGTATTCTACAACATGTCTTTAGTTGGTGTTTAAATTTAATGAGACTAGAAACACGAGCTTCACATTCCCAACAGAGTTGAAGTGAAAATTCTTCCATCTGCAACTGAAAACCAAGTTAGAATAAGAAGAACTAAGAATTAATAAAATTATAATCAACTAGTAAGAATTTAAAAAAAAAAAATTAAGTTTTGGTCCATGGGGTCCTATTACCCAAAAATTATTTAATAACATTTATCTGAAACTTATCAATGCTACTGGAGACAAGAGAGCTGGCTCATATCTTGCTCAAAGGATTGCCAGCATTCTTGGGACTTTGCCACATGAACATAGTTGTTTTTCAGATTTTTAATATTTTATTGACAAAGTTTTCTGTATTTCTTTTTAAATAAATGTTTTAGTTATTCTAAAATATCTGCCCAAAGTAACAATTAGGCATTACATATCGTTAGTGCCTTCAGACTTAGCTGAGACTGAGCCAACCAAGATAGCTATTATAGTTGAGTCATGAATGTTTATTAAATCAGGATTAACATAGTTCATGTTTATTAGCTTTTAAATTTTAACCATTTAAGATATTTTTTTTAGCTTTTAAGTACCTGTCTACTAAGAACTGTTATTCCATTACATATAATTAGACTGCATTTGGAAAGAATGCTTATTTTAAACTGAGAAATGGCACTGTTAGATTTTATAATAAACTTTCTTTTTAATCATTACAATTAGATTTAAATATTTAGTAGGTATTTGAAAGTATGGAGATAGACTTTCCATAGTAGGATTCCCTTGAATATTGAAACAACAAAAACATAGCAATTCCATGATAAAAAATTATAGAAACCATGTAATATCATTAATGAGATATTTTCTAACAGTTTCAAATACAATTTACCGGCAATTCATCTACAATTTTAAGATAAAATTCCTCAATCCAGTATTCGGTAAGAGGTTTTAATTTTCTGTCACTGCTTAAGCAGCCACAACAAAATATGCTTGCAATAGGCTTCATAGTGGTATTCACACAGTAAACAATAATTTACTGGAAAGTTTCATTCACAAAACCGTGAAAAATTAAACTTAACAAAAATTATTTCGGAAGCCGACGCCATCAACAAAACTCGAAAACTCAATACAACAAAGAATTAAAGTAGGTACCTAACTCGTTTTATAGGGATGCCGAAAAAACATTTATCACATGCACGAAATCGATTCGATTTGTATGAGGATATATTGTAATTTACGCGTCTAACAGATTAAAATTTGGAGCAAGAATCTATACTAACTTTAAAATATTTTCCTTCTAATCTACATTTTAAACATAAAATATAATATGTATTTTTTTTCTAATTGCTCTTCATTCGAACAAATTCGTGATCGAGATTCTATAAGATCCCGTTCTACGTTTTCTTGTTTTATTTTTATATTGGCCACCACAGTGTCAGTATTTAGCCAGTTTTGAAGTGAGCTATTTTCCAGACAGGCACGTGGTCAAGTCTGTTATTTCATAATTACAATTGAATTGTGTGAAAATATCGGTTTCGACATTGAATAGATCAGAATTGGTATTAAAAAATATGTTGCCATTTTGGCACAATGCAATTGTTATTCTGAGGCAATTGAAATAACAACTTGACCACCAGATCAACGAAACGCAAAGTAGACGCAGTATTCGATGACAAAAAAACTATGAGACGGAAAAAAGTTAGAACGTTAAACGAAACGTTACATTATTTGCGTTATTGTATTGTTACAAGGAATGATAATGATACAATACATTCGTTCGTTTGGAGACTGACAGTCTTCGAACGAACGAATGCCTGTTCGGAGAGGATTGGACGGATTGATGTTGGTCAAAGAATAATATAATACGCTTATGGTGGCTAACAAAATTGAATTTAGTTCTGTAAATTCCATTACACTTTTTAACACTATGTCCAATCTTGACTTTGAATCAATTTTGTCTTCGCATAATCTAGCTACAGAAGCTGTGTCACGAAATGTTTGTTGTTGTTGTTTAGACAGAAACGAAGTTATGATAAACGTTCGAGACTGTAAACACAATGAATTTATTAAAGAATATTTAACGGTAAGGCATTGCATTATGTACTGTCTTTAAATTTTTGTTCTCTAATTACCAAACATCTCTGTCGTGGTACTTTCTAACGGTTAATAATTTACAATAGTTGTGTTGACGTGAATTGATATTCAGCTGTTTCGAAATGTCTGACGAATATTACTTTTAGCTAGATGAATTAAACGAATTTTTGTTTTTTAAATTATAGATGGATGTTTCAAGGCTTCTGGTATGCAGAAGTTGTCACAATATGCTCAAACAAATAATGATATTTCGACAACAAGTGCAAGAGAGCTGCGAAATGCTTAAACATTCTGTAAGTTTGTATCTTTGGTACTCAAAAATTTTTAGCCTCTTTTTAAAAAACACTACAAAAAATGTAAGTATGATTATGTGTTGATATATTTTCGTAGATCTGTGAAAAGAATACCTTTAATTATTTTTCAATCTCTTACTTTTCAATATGGCAATAATTATTATTTTTGGTGGTTGTGATTCTTAAATGAAGTTTTTGCGAGTTGCAGTTACATCTGTACTAAGGAACAAAATAATAATAAAATGGTATTTTTTCTTTCATTTGAACTAAGTGAATACATGAAAAATAACAGAATGAATAGTTGCGGCAACCATCTATACTTATAATAAAACTCTGTAAAACTCGGTAAAATTCTGTACATTGAATATATTTAAAAAAACTCTTTAGCGGGAAGTGTTATTAATGATACAGACCCCAAATCTATATTTACTTTATTTTTGGCTGTCTGT
The DNA here is from genome assembly GCA_947049295.1 of Ligdia adustata. Lineage (NCBI taxonomy): Eukaryota > Metazoa > Arthropoda > Insecta > Lepidoptera > Geometridae > Ligdia > Ligdia adustata. Next base: position 1,561,900 of record OX346242.1, read on the forward strand.
TTCTGGACTTTCCATAACTTCAGAATTGCTGGATGGATTCTAATGAAACTTGGTATGCTTAAGGTTTTTACCATGAGGTAGGATCTTATCTACTTTTTGTCCCGAAACTCAGAAGGGGTTCCCGTGGGAGGGAGGAATGTTATCCCAGAAATTAGGGGAAGGGGGGGTCCTGTGGGCATGAAAATCGTATTTAACTAGAACTCGGTAACGCATGTTTCGATTTGGATGATTCTTTTTTTGTTAGAAAGGTGTAGCTGAAATAATGTTATCCGAAAAATTTGTGGGAGAGGAGCGGATAAAAGTCATATTTAACTATAACTTGCTAACGCGTGCTTCAGTAAGGATGATTTGTTTTGTTAGTAATGACTAACTCAGATTATTGTGCCCAAAAAAAATACTACTTATTTTTTGTATTTGTAACAAAAATCTTTTATCTGTTCAAAATTATACCTAAATTAATTTATCTAAACAATGTTTTTGTAATTTATTATTAGTAAAATAAGAAATGTACAAGCCAGAGTGTACAGGAATCAAACTCTGCGATTGAAACAATTAAAAATCTTGTGGGGCGACTGTCACTGCTTACCTATATCTATTTATTGCAGATAATTCCGCATAAATTAAATAAACTGTATCATTCTTTGCAATACTCGGATATCACAATCACTTCTAGTTTGAAAAACGAAATCAAAATAGAAAAATTTAAAAAACATGATTATGTTGACCCAAAGGAAGAACTAACCAATGATGATAATTCATATCAAATGCCCACTGATATAAAAACTGAACCCGACAGCTCAGACTGCGAAAATGATCTACCTTTGTCACAGATGAAAAAGAAAGAGCCTGATAAAGTTACGCATCAGCTTCTGAGTGTCGACAAAATCTATGAAGGAAAAATTGGACTACTTATCATGACTAAGGAACAGTTAATGTTAGAAAGAGAAAAAAGTTCAATGCAAGAGACATACTTAAAACATCCTTACAAATGTAAGAGTTGCATAAAGGGTTTCGACCGTGAGAGTACTTTTAAGTCACATAATGAAAGACAGCATGTTAAGGTAAGACTAAAATTAAACATTCAGTAGTAGTGTACAACATTATAAGTAGCAATGAAAATTACCCAACAGGATTCTGCTTCCTAACAATATTTTGTTTATTTCCAATCTTCGCTTATTTCCTTATCTGTTTGTGGTTTTTTTCGCCCGAATAAAGATGTCAATGGTTCGGTAATAGGGCCAAAGTCAGCAGCATTTGAGATCTTTTGTGCGTTTTTATAACAAATTTGTGAATTTTACAATTTTATGAGTTAATGATTGTTTATCTGCTGTTATATCTTATACCCGCGCCGTTGCCAGCGAAACGATTACTCGTATGAGACTCAATATAATGAGGAAGATCCTTTTAATTTTTACATCACCTAAAAATATCAAATACCACAAACGAAAAAGTCCAGCGCGCATTTTTTTATGTGTAAGTTCCGGGAAAGTATTTCTCAGTTGTTCGTTGGAAAGTAACCAAAATAATCTAGGACATGAATTGTCCTGCACCTAATTTTAAATCTTTAGTTAATATTTTAAGCATTAAAAAGTAACACACTTCTCAAGCACTTCTCCTTTACAAAATTAGAAAAAAGTATACAATACAATACAATATTTCTTTATTGCACACCAAAAACAAAATAAACAATAAGATACAGGCATGAACAAAACATCGGTAGTACTAGCATCTACTTATTATCGTTTCATAAGAATAAAAAGAAAAAAAAATACGTGTGGCACTCGGGGACTGCCGCGGTAAAGCTATTGCATACGCATATGTCTAGTCGCACGCACACAAACTCCGTGCCGAAATCTGCCGAACTGAAACGACGTTAGATGATACACGGCTTTCAACGCCGCACCGCTGTGCCGGTTGGAGTGGGGGGTGTTAGGTTTATTTTCGTTACGGAATTTCTTGATTCTGTCGCCGCACTCAAAGCTCGCGATAAAAGCTATGGCTAGCATAAAAACAAATTTGGAGGGTGTATTCATTATTGGGTGTAGGGGACACCAATAATGAAGACACCCAGCCTAACTGATATGATGTTGTCCCGAAAATTTAACGCTTGGGCGATTCAGGCCTGGCGTTGTGATTGGCCGAGAGTATTTAGACGGTCTTGAGATGTTGAGTGTATGCGTCGCTTGTGGTGGCGGTAATGTTGATTGATTGCAATGGTTCAGTAGCTAGGTGAGCGTTCTGCGAGTTCGCACTGCTTCAGTTAGATGGCGCGCTCGCCATATAATATTTACCTAGTGTTAAGAGAGACTCATAACTAGCACTTCCGCGATACTGGCGAATACATATTAATTAATGAAGTCAGGCTTTACTTTACGAAAATCCATTTATAATAAGATAAAGAAAATCTAGTGTTTTCCCGCTTTGTTTTGATGTCAGCGTGAGAAATCGATAAATATTTTTGTTTTTATAGTGTGGTTCCTCCTCACCACCTCTACACCTCCAGAGACTAGACTAGAGAGAGAGATGCTGAGTAAACGAGAAATAATAAGGTGATGTGTGAAGGCAAAACGGGAAAACATTAGATATTCTTTATATAACATCTTATTGAATACATATTATTTGCGATCTTGTAATTTCGTAAGCTCTATACCAATTATACAAACCCTACAAAATATTATTCAGCTCGACCCGTAAATGATGCCGCAGTCGACTTCCCATTTTAAAGTCTATATCCTTTATATATTCCAGAAAATCAATGGTTATCAATGCGATATCTGCAAATCATATCTCTGTTCTGAAGCATCATACAAAGAGCACACCCGAAGGCATCTTATGAGGTACTCACTAATATTATTTGCTCAAGTTTTATTAACCGGCATAAAATCAGGGGTTCCCCATTCATTGGATTCTTCTATTTTTTTTATATATGCTCTCCGATATCTCAGAGAGGCCTGGATCGATGTGAATAATTCTTTTTTGTTCGAAAAGGTATACTTTGTAATAAGTTATACCATAATTGTTTGGGTAATTAGTTTGGTATATAAATTAAAACAACTGAGCATTTTGAAGTTAGAGACTTTTTTATAGCATTACTTACTTATGTATGATTATCAACCCCAACAGGTGCCCAGCAGTGGGATGATGTCTCACTGCTGGGCCACCTGTCTTCCTTGAGAACAGGGTAGGAATAGGTATAACTTTAATAAAGTTATAAATAATTCACCACGCTGGTTGATCCACAGGCAACAAATGATCTACAGATACGTAATCCAAATGCTCAACGCCATTATTCAAATTTTTTTATGTCACGTTGTATTAATATTCTGATTTTATGCATTTTAAATTAACTTTAAAAAAAGCAAAGGTCACTTTTCTTTGAGCCGGTAATGATTTGGCAACTTTTTTTTTATAGTCGATAAAGTACACCTGATGTAAAGTGACGATACGGTCTAGGATGTAGCGCGCTTGCCTGGAAGAAACCGATTCACTCGCGATTTGAATAGACCGAGATTATAGCTATCGGGAAATAGAGAACTTGGCAGTGAATTCCACAACCTGGCAGTTCGCACAATACATTTAGACGCAAAGGTACACAGAAAAAAAAAGATTTCTTTAACAAAGAATATCAATAATCTTATATTTTTTTTTAAGATGAGTAATTTTTTTTTCTGATTAAGAATAGTTTTTCTTCAAGAAACAATAATTTACTTAAATCAAAAGTATATTGTTTTCCCCATATATGAAACTACCTTGTCTTGTCTTTGTCTTGACCAAGTAGGTTTTGCTTTGATTGGAGACATATTTTTGCCGTGTAGGAAACGTAAGCTAAGAACGTTTGCATCAGGGCCGAATAATCCTACTATCCTAGTATCAAAAACGTAAAATTTTGTATGTAAGTTTGTTATTGTTTCACACAAAATAGAATACAATAGCTTACAACTTCGAATAACATAGGCGAATATAGGCTAATATAATCCAGAAAAATTCAAATCAGAGACAGTCAAATCTCTGTGGGTAACACTGTGTGGCGCAGCAAGCTATCCTACTTCCTTCATACTAATCATATAATATTATACTTTATAATTATGGAAATAAAGATATCGAAAAGTAGTATTCTCGATATCTTTATGTCCTCCTTATTCGTATAATATTGATACGAACTTTACTGTAGAGTTCGCCTGAACACATATTATAAACGTGAAAGTATGCGAGAATGTGTGGATGTGTTGACGTATGTTTGTTACTCTTTCACGCAAAAACCACTTAACCGATTTGATTCGGAGATAGCTTAGACCCTGGGTTAACACGTAGGCTACTTTTTATCCTGTATTAACGTGGGTAATATAGAACGAGGCAAATGACTGGAACCAATATGGCGGCATCGTTCCTTTCACTCTCACGGGTTAGTTTGGTAAGTGCGAACAGTACAACACGTCTCGCGCAAGCTCAAGTTGTTTGCCGCGTACTGAGCGCACCTAGTATTATTCATTTGTATGATTTTTCATCATCGTCAGGTATATATGTGTGGCTTGTGGCAAACGGGCGACAGATGTTTACTCCATTGCTGATCACTACAACGAGCATCATGGCAATATTGACGGACACTCCATCAATATACAATATCAATGTGTCAAATGTGATTATTCTACTCGGTAAGTTATGTTTAACATCTCAACCATCGGATAGTCATCATTTTAGACTTTATAAAGATCACGTGCACCGAATATTACAAAAAACATTAAAAGAGCCATTTTCGATTGTTAATTGTGAAAAGAGATTTATACGGTTGTCGGCTTTATTGACATTTTTAATGTGCTTAAGTATTTTCATTGAGTTCGGAACAGTAATCAGTAAATATATTTAATGATGATTTTCTGACATATACCATTCAGGTATCATCTAATAGTAATCATTAATGGACACTTTATCAATTATTCACCATTTCCAGGTATTGTACGTTATTATAGTAAAAATTTGTGAAAGTATAAGGTCCATATTTCCGCCTAGTAAAAATAGATCGAAAAAATTTGTTCCTCGTAGGAAAGACGCGTCCAGTCTGCTCCACGATTAAGACGAAAATGTTTAAATAACTTACTTGGATGATTTAAAAGAGTATCACAATTCTTTTCATTAATATTTGATTATGTTTTAAAATTGGATGTATCCAAGAACAGCGTCATTTTTATCTCCTACGACGTCGTGAGCGTCGTTTTCATCAGCAGCTGCGCAATCAATGCTTTTTCTTCGGAGCTCATTTTGATACAGTTTCATGCAAAGGTTTTTTTTATCCTACACAACTAGGCATTTAACCACAAGTTCGCACGACCACGGAAGTCAGCGATACTGTAGCCCTAGATAGAGCATGCATGCCTAGTCTGGAATACACTGGCTATCAAAGAAGGCTGCCGGAATACACTGTTAGGTGCTTGGCGACAGTTTTTATAATTTGAGGGCTTGAGCGAGCCAGGCGAGCGATAGGAAACGACTCACCACCATGCTATGGTTTCCTCACGATGTTTTCCTTCACCGGTAGCTCAGGCTCTTTTTTTCATGTTTCATGGGATCAAACCACGTACCTTTTGCACGGCAATCGACCCCACTAACCACCCACTCGACCATCATCGCAAAAAAGTAGCGGCCGCCGATTGCAAGTGTCGGCCTCGGGACTCAAGTGTCTGTCGCGCGATTCAGCTTCTTTGTGTCGGCTTCAGGCTTCAAGTGTCCCATCGGTTACTTTAATTCGTGTCCTGACGTAAACAACTTCCATGGTCAAAAAGTGGCTACTCTATCGCTTTTTACGTCGGATACATTTCCGAGATTGTGATATACGGCGACACGCTACAGTTGCACGAAAGAAGTTTTATAAACAAATAAAAAACGCGGGGCGCATTTACTTATCATACTTACTGGCAGTTTTGGAACTCCTTGCCGATATATCTATTTTCTGATGATTATATGGCCATTTTCTGATGACTATAATATGGCCATTTTCTGATTCCTATAATATGGCCATTTTCTGATGTCTATAATATGGCCATTTTCTGAAGACAATAATATGGTTATTTTCAAGTCGTGTGTGAATAGGTTTCATATATCTTAGGCTAAGATATGTACACTGGGATTCGTAGCGTACTTTATCTTAGAACGGATCATCGCATTACTCGTACATCAGGCAAGTCAGTTCGGCCAAACGTAAGACAGTCTATTTTAGAAAATGCAAAACATGCATATTGTAATTATTTTTACCCGACTGCGAAAGAAGGAGGGTTATTTATTTATTTATTTTGAGTAACAGGACTCATACAAACTTATATAACATGTTAATGGTTATTATAGTCAGTCATATTAAATTCAATTCTATTACAATTACAACAAAATACAATTACATTAAGATTAACATAAAATTAAAATTAAAATCAAGACATAAAAATAAAGTTTCATTCCACATGCAAGATCACTTACGCTAACCTCTGTGTGCAACGTGCAAACTACAAGAGTGGTCGATATATTCGCAGTGGAACCGGTCCGCGAGCACTGCTAGCATGCTGTTGGTGCTCCCTCGCACTCGCCGCACCAGTGAAATGCCTCTCTTGTGCACTATTGTGTAGAAACAATCTACGCGCGCTTCAGCAAACATCGCGGATGCATTGCAATAGCAAGGGAGCCCCAACAACATCCGAAACGCATTATTGTATTGGACGTGAAGTTCACTGTACGATTTTTGCGAATATTCAGTCCACAGGCTGAAGGCCTGTTTTTCGAGTGAATGTATGTATGTATATTTCATTGGCACGCCCTAGAGCCTAAACAGCTTGTAGTATTTTTATGTGAGTGGTGTCAATAGATTCGTCTTAGTTGTGAGAGTGACACTGAGTACATCAATAATAAAAAAAAATTAGGATAATACACAGGTTTAAAGTTTTAGCAGTAGGATGTTTTTGAACCACTTGTATTATTTCTTTAGTTTTTACCGTGTTCTTTCCGTTTTTTAGTTCTTACCGAGGATATCGTTATCATCTGGAGCGGCAACATAAGTCAAAACCGGAATGTGACATCTGCAGGAAAACCTATGCCACGTTGAGCAGTCTTAGAAAACATATAGAGTGAGTATGACACGATAGATAGATCAACACTTTACTGTAAACACAAAACATAACAATCTATAATATAAAAATGAATCGCTGAATGTGTCGCTAAGCTGCAAATCTCGAGAGCAGCTAAACGGATTTTGCTAATTCTTTTTTTTAGAATATACCTTGTAATATTAGGATGGTTCTTACAGAGAGAAAAATGTAAAAAATTGCCTGAAAAAGTCTAAGTACAACACTTTTCTATACCTTACAATCGATTCGTAATAATACTCAAAAGTCAAATTTGAACTTTAATAACATAACATGAAGTTTAAGTGTTCCGGGAAGGCATTTGAAGGGAACACAATTGAGTGTGAATACGTTTTGATGACATAGCGTCCCGATAGCAGAATAAGTATTAAAAACATTTGTTACTTCGCCATGTGCTGGCCACTTTCCATAATATTTGATACAGAATAGCAGCTTATAAAAGTATTTACGATAAATAAAACGATCAAGTAGTTTTCGATTTTTTCATAAAGCCGCTATAATATTGTAGTCGCGAAGTTGAAAGTTTGCAGAACCACTGAAATAAATATAAAATAAAATTAGGTAGGTACTAAATAATTTTGCATGTTTTAGAAATTGTTTGATCATTAAATTGATATTTTTAGATCAGTCCATACAAAAAATCCTCCACAGTATAAATGCACGACGTGCAATAAGTCCTACCGCTGCAAGTCAGGGTTGTTCAACCACGAAGAGTCGCACGCGCACGGAGGCAACCCTACCCGCACGCACTTCTGCGTGCAGTGCAAGACACACTATTCCACGAAGAGCAGTCTGACTCAACACTTGAAGAAGCACTCTACTCCTGTCACTGACGAGGACAAGAGGTAAGAGGCAACCCTACCCGCACACACTACTGCGTGCAGTGCAATACACACTACTCCACGAAGAGCAGTCTGACGCAACACTTGAAGAAGCACTCTACTCCTGTCACTGACGAGGACAAGAGGTAAGAGGCAACCCTACCCGCACACACTACTGCGTGCAGTGCAATACACACTACTCCACGAAGAGCAGTCTGACGCAACACTTGAAGAAGCACTCTACTCCTGTCACTGACGAGGACAAGAGGTAAGAGGCAACCCTACCCGCACACACTACTGCGTGCAGTGCAATACACACTACTCCACGAAGAGCAGTCTGACGCAACACTTGAAGAAGCACTCTACTCCTGTCACTGACGAGGACAAGAGGTAAGAGGCAACCCTACCCGCACACACTACTGCGTGCAGTGCAAGACACACTACTCCACGAAGAGCAGTCTGACGCAACACTTGAAGAAGCACTCTACTCCTGTCACTGACGAGGACAAGAGGTAAGAGGTAAGAGGCAACCCTACCCGCACACACTACTGCGTGCAGTGCAATACACACTACTCCACGAAGAGCAGTCTGACGCAACACTTGAAGAAGCACTCTACTCCTGTCACTGACGAGGACAAGAGGTAAGAGGCAACCCTACCCGCACACACTAATGCGTGCAGTGCAAGACACACTATTCCACGAAGAGCAGTCTGACTCAACACTTGAAGAAGCACTCTACTCCTGTCACTGACGAGGACAAGAGGTAAGAGGTAAGAGGCAACCCTACCCGCACACACTACTGCGTGCAGTGCAAGACACACTACTCCACGAAGAGCAGTCTGACGCAACACTTGAAGAAGCACTCTACTCCTGTCACTGACGAGGACAAGAGGTAAGAGGCAACCCTACCCGCACACACTACTGCGTGCAGTGCAAGACACACTACTCCACGAAGAGCAGTCTGACGCAACACTTGAAGAAGCACTCTACTCCTGTCACTGACGAGGACAAGAGGTAAGAGGCAACCCTACCCGCACACACTACTGCGTGCAGTGCAAGACACACTACTCCACGAAGAGCAGTCTGACGCAACACTTGAAGAAGCACTCTACTCCTGTCACTGACGAGGACAAGAGGTAAGAGGCAACCCTACCCGCACACACTACTGCGTGCAGTGCAAGACACACTACTCCACGAAGAGCAGTCTGACGCAACACTTGAAGAAGCACTCTACTCCTGTCACTGACGAGGACAAGAGGTAAGAGGCAACCCTACCCGCACACACTACTGCGTGCAGTGCAATACACACTACTCCACGAAGAGCAGTCTGACGCAACACTTGAAGAAGCACTCTACTCCTGTCACTGACGAGGACAAGAGGTAAGAGGCAACCCTACCCGCACACACTACTGCGTGCAGTGCAATACACACTACTCCACGAAGAGCAGTCTGACGCAACACTTGAAGAAGCACTCTACTCCTGTCACTGACGAGGACAAGAGGTAAGAGGCAACCCTACCCGCACACACTACTGCGTGCAGTGCAAGACACACTACTCCACGAAGAGCAGTCTGACGCAACACTTGAAGAAGCACTCTACTCCTGTCACTGACGAGGACAAGAGGTAAGAGGTAAGAGGCAACCCTACCCGCACACACTACTGCGTGCAGTGCAAGACACACTACTCCACGAAGAGCAGTCTGACGCAACACTTGAAGAAGCACTCTACTCCTGTCACTGACGAGGACAAGAGGTAAGAGGCAACCCTACCCGCACACACTAATGCGTGCAGTGCAAGACACACTACTCCACGAAGAGCATATATAAAAGATTTTTATATTCACTATGGTAATTTCAACACTTAACGCGAACGCGTTATTTTAAGCGCGTAGAATACACATTTATTGAACACTCGGTTTGCATAACATAACATTAAACACGTCACGCGTTTCCAGCGAAAAATATCGTTATCCATTAGAGAATAAAGGTCCATATATTTTTCTTAGTTAATACGCGTGATTAGTACGACAACAATTGTTCCTATGAGACTAAAGCAACAAAACTGCAGTTACTGAACATTCCTTACGAAGCAGTCAGGGAGGTTTTGAAGCAGAGGGCCTTTGTGTATCTTAGAGGGGCAAAAGGGGCTCTAAAGTTTGAGAAGCTTTGTAATTATAAATTTTAAGATGCAATTAATTAACTATATTTATTGCATCTTAAACATTATAACCGCTCTGCTAAATATTAATTGAAATCTGTTTGCAAATGGCACCGTAGCATGCTATATTTATGGGAGAAATACCCACTACTCGAGGACAGTGTATTCTGTTGACGAAATGTTACGTTGTGAGATCCCAGTGATATTACGTTGGACGAGATATACCCAGACATTTCTGTATCACGTCGCCGTCAATTCATTGCGATAGGATTATTTTCTAATTTTTTTTAGGTTTTCCTGCAACGAATGCGGTCTTAGGTTTTTGACGAAAGCCCTAATCAAAGCTCATATAGTCTGGGAACACTTGAAGATGCGACACGAGTGTCAACAATGCCATAAAGTAAGTATCGCATGTAATTATTATTGTGTGACAACATTTTATTTTTGAAAAGTGAAAATGAAAAGAAATCTCGTGTTTATGTTAAGACCGTCAGATGCCGCCACCAATAAAAAAATATTATTGTATCTGTCATCTGTGATCCGTACCAAACACAAACAACAAAAATACAGATACTTAATGACATACATTTTTATGAACTTTTGACGAGAATAACATTATGCTGAACTTTTCTCATATTTTAAAAAAATTCTATACAAATAGATGGCGCTAGGATGCAAATTAGATTGCGGTGATGTTTTCTCCAAATTAGTTGGCTAATGACTCCTCCGCTGCCGCGTCGTGTCATTAATTCCTTCGAAAGCCTTCCTCAAGCTTCGGCAATGAAACCAGAGTGGCCAAGATACTGCTTCCACCTGTCTTGGGACAGCTATTTCAAAAGCTCTGCGATAACCACCCTTAACGTTTCAGCGCGGCATACGCTTCCACCTCTGTCGAGACGAAGTGCTGCCGGTATATTGTCCGTCGCAACAACTTGCACTAAATAGAAGTTGATTGTTTTTTTTTAGTATAATAATGAACTAATTATGATTTCAGGCATTCCGAACCCCAGGAGTATTAAGGAGACACATTGCGTTCGTTCACGAGAAACGGAGACCGCCTCGGAACAAGATTTGCGACTACTGTGGACGAGGGTTTACTGTAAGTTTAGATCTAGCATTTGCTGAGCTACCTGATAGCAATCAATACGCAATTAATTATCACAGTAAAAATGAATATAGCTTCATTGCACACGAAACAAAATATAAAAAGATACAGCGAGACAAATCTATACAATAGCAGTACATTGGGCGGCCTTATCGCGTAAAGTTATTTCTTCCAGGCAACCTTTGCATGGATAGAACTTATATAAAAAAAAAACGATTGGTGCAACCAAACTCGTACTAACAAAAAATAAATAAGTAACTATACATGAAACAAAATGAACGAATAAGAAATAAGCTATCAGAATGTATACCTGTTTAAATTAATAATGTTTTAATATATCAATACCTATTTATGACTGGATATTAAGTCCTGAAAAATAGAAAGGGATTAAGCATGCTGGACATGCCTAATAGACATGAACATAGACAATGGCAGTGCATTCCATGCTGGACATGCCTAATAGACATGAACATAGACAATGGCAGTGCATTCCATGCTGGACATGCCTAATAGACATGAACATAGACAATGACAGTGCATTCCATGCTGGACATGCCTAATAGACATGAACATAGACAATGGCAATGCATTCCATGCTGGACATGCCTAATAGACATGAACATAGACAATGGCAGTGCATTCCATGCTGGACATGCCTAATAGACATGAACATAGACAATGGCAGTGCATTCCATGCTGGACATGCCTAATAGACATGAACATAGACAATGGCAGTGCATTCCATGCTGGACATGCCTAATAGACATGAACATAGACAATGGCAGTGCATTCCATGCTGGACATGCCTAATAGACATGAACATAGACAATGGCAGTGCATTCCATGCTAGACATGCCTAATAGACATGAACATAGACAATGGCAGTGCATTCCATGCTGGACATGCCTAATAGACATGAACATAGACAATGGCAGTGCATTCCATGCTGGACATGCCTAATAGACATGAACATAGACAATGGCAGTGCATTCCATGCTGGACATGCCTAATAGACATGAACATAGACAATGGCAGTGCATTCCAGGCTGGACATGCCTAATAGACATGAACATAGACAATGGCAGTGCATAGTGATCGAATGCACATCTTTGTTTTCCCAGAAGAAAGTAGCCTACAATACAATACAATAATTCTTTATTGTCATCACAAAAATACAACACCATAAGAAGTAAAAAAAACAAATAACATGGCACTAAAGGCGGTCTTATCGCTAAAAAGCAATCTCTTCCAGACAACCCTTATAGGAATTTAATATAATAATAAAATTTTACAATAGGTTCAAAATAGATAAGAAAAAGTCTATTGTACTCTCCGGACTGATCGAACTAACTGTGTGCATAAAATATAGACAATCCGTCACTTCAAAGCCAATAAACACTCTTTCACATTTATATATATGTATATATAAGAAAGTCGTGTTAGTTACACCATTTATAACTAAAACGGCTAAACCGTTGGTTGTTGGTGAAAAAATTGTTGGGGAGGTAGCATTGAACCAGGAGAAGGACATAGGATACTTTTTAACAGACTTCAAAAAAAGTAGTTCGAAGTTAGTTTTAGTAGAACTACGCGGGTGAAACCGCGGGGCACAGCTAGTATATATATATATATATATAAGAAAGTCGTGTTAGTTACACCATTTATAACTAAAGAACGGCTAAACCGTTGGTTGTTGGTGAAAAAATTGTTGGGGAGGTAGCATTGAACCAGGAGAAGGACATAGGATACTTTTTAACAGACTTCAAAAAAAGTAGTTCGAAGTTAGTTTTAGTAGAACTACGCGGGTGAAACCGCGGGGCACAGCTAGTATATATATATATATATATAAGAAAGTCGTGTTAGTTACACCATTTATAACTAAAGAACGGCTAAACCGTTGGTTGTTGGTGAAAAAATTGTTGGGGAGGTAGCATTGAACCAGGAGAAGGACATAGGATACTTTTTAACAGACTTCAAAAAAAGTAGTTCGAAGTTAGTTTTAGTAGAACTACGCGGGTGAAACCGCGGGGCACAGCTAGTATATATATATATATATATAAGAAAGTCGTGTTAGTTACACCATTTATAACTAAAGAACGGCTAAACCGTTGGTTGTTGGTGAAAAAATTGTTGGGGAGGTAGCATTGAACCAGGAGAAGGACATAGGATACTTTTTAACAGACTTCAAAAAAAGTAGTTCGAAGTTAGTTTTAGTAGAACTACGCGGGTGAAACCGCGGGGCACAGCTAGTATATATATATATATATAAGAAAGTCGTGTTAGTTACACCATTTATAACTAAAGAACGGCTAAACCGTTGGTTGTTGGTGAAAAAATTGTTGGGGAGGTAGCATTGAACCAGGAGAAGGACATAGGATACTTTTTAACAGACTTCAAAAAAAGTAGTTCGAAGTTAGTTTTAGTAGAACTACGCGGGTGAAACCGCGGGGCACAGCTAGTATATATATATATATATATAAGAAAGTCGTGTTAGTTACACCATTTATAACTAAAGAACGGCTAAACCGTTGGTTGTTGGTGAAAAAATTGTTGGGGAGGTAGCATTGAACCAGGAGAAGGACATAGGATACTTTTTAACAGACTTCAAAAAAAGTAGTTCGAAGTTAGTTTTAGTAGAACTACGCGGGTGAAACCGCGGGGCACAGCTAGTATATATATATATATATATAAGAAAGTCGTGTTAGTTACACCATTTATAACTAAAGAACGGCTAAACCGTTGGTTGTTGGTGAAAAAATTGTTGGGGAGGTAGCATTGAACCAGGAGAAGGACATAGGATACTTTTTAACAGACTTCAAAAAAAGTAGTTCGAAGTTAGTTTTAGTAGAACTACGCGGGTGAAACCGCGGGGCACAGCTAGTATATATATATATATATATAAGAAAGTCGTGTTAGTTACACCATTTATAACTAAAGAACGGCTAAACCGTTGGTTGTTGGTGAAAAAATTGTTGGGGAGGTAGCATTGAACCAGGAGAAGGACATAGGATACTTTTTAACAGACTTCAAAAAAAGTAGTTCGAAGTTAGTTTTAGTAGAACTACGCGGGTGAAACCGCGGGGCACAGCTAGTATATATATATATATATATAAGAAAGTCGTGTTAGTTACACCATTTATAACTAAAGAACGGCTAAACCGTTGGTTGTTGGTGAAAAAATTGTTGGGGAGGTAGCATTGAACCAGGAGAAGGACATAGGATACTTTTTAACAGACTTCAAAAAAAGTAGTTCGAAGTTAGTTTTAGTAGAACTACGCGGGTGAAACCGCGGGGCACAGCTAGTATATATATATATATATAAGAAAGTCGTGTTAGTTACACCATTTATAACTAAAGAACGGCTAAACCGTTGGTTGTTGGTGAAAAAATTGTTGGGGAGGTAGCATTGAACCAGGAGAAGGACATAGGATACTTTTTAACAGACTTCAAAAAAAGTAGTTCGAAGTTAGTTTTAGTAGAACTACGCGGGTGAAACCGCGGGGCACAGCTAGTATATATATATATATATATAAGAAAGTCGTGTTAGTTACACCATTTATAACTAAAGAACGGCTAAACCGTTGGTTGTTGGTGAAAAAATTGTTGGGGAGGTAGCATTGAACCAGGAGAAGGACATAGGATACTTTTTAACAGACTTCAAAAAAAGTAGTTCGAAGTTAGTTTTAGTAGAACTACGCGGGTGAAACCGCGGGGCACAGCTAGTATATATATATATATATAAGAAAGTCGTGTTAGTTACACCATTTATAACTAAAGAACGGCTAAACCGTTGGTTGTTGGTGAAAAAATTGTTGGGGAGGTAGCATTGAACCAGGAGAAGGACATAGGATACTTTTTAACAGACTTCAAAAAAAGTAGTTCGAAGTTAGTTTTAGTAGAACTACGCGGGTGAAACCGCGGGGCACAGCTAGTTTATAGTATAGAAGAATTTGTAATAGTAGACCTCAATTTCGGCCAGGACGGTGTTTGTCTACCAAAAAATTCCATAGGATGGGGTTAATATGTATTAATGAAACCTGCATTAGTCGTCTACTTCATTGTGTACTAAAATATCTAAACTCTGTGAATTGTACTGGAAATTATATTTTGTATCTAAGGATGACTCTTATAGTTACATTGGTCTATGAATTGTACCGCCTGTCACAAATATCGAAGTTGACGCAACAAAAAGGCGCAAATTTCTTTATTGCGTAAATAACGTGGAAATATTTTGATTCGAAATACATTTTGTACACTGTGATAAGATAAGTTAAGATAATAAGATTTAACGCATTTATGGTATCATGTGAACTGTCCTGGCCGGGGCTCTATACGTTTCTGAAACATCTCTTTTGGTTCTAAAATAAAGATATGTCTAGATTGAAAGTCTTTGCTTAATAGCGGTTTAGAAACATAGTTACTCGACACGCACTTGACAATTTTTTTATTGTTTTGTTTCCCAGACGGCAGCCATATTGGAGAGTCACATCCGCACGCACACGGGCGACCGACCGCTCAAATGTACGCACTGCGCCGCCACCTTCGCACATAAAGCGGCACTCTATACACATAACAAATTACTACATAAATAAAACTTGTCTGAAAAATTTGCCTTATACTTTTAATTATATCAACTCGTTACTATATTTACATACAATTATAATCACTGCTAAGCACACGGACCTACCCGTAAGAATGTAGGCCATAGGCCACCACTATGACCATCTTCAGATAAAGACCAATCACACCTGTGCCTAAACAGTTAAACCTAGAGACGTGACATCTGGGGGGTAAGATAAGATAAGACAACTCTTTATTAAAAAACCAGCTTAATTATAAACAATTACAACAAAAAAAAACTTAAAATATATACTAGGTTTCTCAATGGCGGCCTTATCGCTTAGAGCGATCTCTTCCAGGCAACCATGCACGTAAATGAATAATATAATATTAGAGAGGCCTTAAAATAATACATTGAACAAACATACTTGAAAAATGAAGAAATTATACATACAAATGGATACACAGATAAACAAATACATATAACATACGATACAATATATGAATTACAAATTAAAAGAAGAAGGGGTAAGGGTCGTTTAGAAGTTATCTTACAGATGTTTGATAAAGCTAATTCTATTAGTAATGATGACCCTTCAGTTGTTCAATGGAATTGCAAAATTTCAGTAAATAAAATATGTTATGCAAGAACGTGCATCCTTTGTCAAAAAATTGCTGTTGTATAGATATCTATACAGTTCTGTAGTTTATCGTGATGTAATATAATACATATAACTGTAAATATTGTACATAATACATAATGTGTGTAAATATCCTACCTGTAATATTATTTCAAACCTGTTCCTTTGATCCTTTCCTATCACAATAGTTATATCCTATTTTTCAAATATACGTTTCCCAAACTTTTAATAAACACAAACAATTCAAAAACAATCGTCACCAATTAAAATTATACCGATGATTTACTTGAAGATGGCAAATGCACTAGTCGTGTAATGCCACAGCCCTCGTAAGAGGGCAATAAAAAATGCTATTTTCCTGTGAGGTTGAGTTGCTGTCATTATATGTCAAAATAAATATTCTACTAACGCGTTCCGTACCTAGGGGCAGGGTAAAAAACAACTACATCCTGACGCTCGAAACACGACCCTGTAGACAACTTATCTGTGTAAAGAACTTGAGAACTGGCACAATACACAGAGTGTGGTGGCCAATCAAGAAAGAATAAAAAAAAAACTTATCTGTGGTAGACAAGGCGGTATGATCTCAATGGAGTCTACTCTGTTCTATGTGGAAATTAAAAAATAAAAATTGTTTATGTTTATTAATTTATGTAAACTATTGTAAACACAGTGGCGTCTTATTATTTTTCCACTGAACAATTCTTAATCTTTTTTTACCAGTTATCGCGAGCCTTACCGATGGATAACACAGAAGGAGGAGATATAAATCAAACAGGACCATTTTATAATGTAAATGTACATAATGTTTGTCACGGCTGTTTGAGTCATGATCGTAATGTAGCTCCATTGGAGGACCGTGCAGCAATACTGTTACTGAAAGCCGTGCTGGGAGAAAACAAACAGTGTTTATATGATGTAAGTTCAAAGATAACTAATAGCTGTTGCACGCGACATAAAATTGAATTTAAAGAAGTTTAAAACTTAGAATCGCCATTTGAACCCCTTATGAATTTTCAAAAATCCTTTCTTACTACACCCCTTCAACCTATAATGATTATACCCTCCAAGTTTCATGTCCCTTGGTTTAACGGTTTAGGCATAATGACTACTAGCAATGACATACTAATCCTAGCTATTGGCCGAGTTGTGGAATCAGAACTGAATGTACACATATTGTACACAAGTAATACTACAGTCAGATATAATAATATTGGTCAAAAATCAGTCTTGTAATATTTATAACCATGAAGTTAACTATAATTTGCTGAAAAAGAGCTAAATATAATAAAACAAAAATTAAAATCTAAAATTGGTAAATAAATAAATAGAAAAGTTTGTTTTTGTGATAAATGAAATAAGTTGGGCTGTCGTTAAGGATGAAAAAAAAACGATTTATTTTAATAACTATTTAATTATAATTAATTTAATTATTACAAAATAAGACGAGTGACAATATGTCAATAGTTGATAATAAAGTGACGCTACTTATTTTCACAAACTTAAAGTTAATTATATTACACATTATAATTCGCACGGTACTGTGGAAATAAGACGAGTGACAATGTCGATAGTTGATAATAAAGTGACGCTACTTATTTTCACAAACTTAAAGTTAATTATATTACACATTATAATTCGCACGGTACTGTGGAGTTTGCTGTATCGTGGTGTGATCTAAGGCAATTGCAATACGGCGGCGACGTCTTCCCAGCAGATGTTGCTATGCGTCATCAATCCACATGATGTACTATCTCTTAACAAAGCAATACAAAAATGTACCTCATTTACCATACATTTAATATAAGATAAGATAACTCTTAATTCAAAAACCAGCTTAAAACACTACTTAAAAACAAAACAATACAAAAAACATGCTAGCTTTCTAATGGCGGCCTTATCGTTTAAAGCGATCTCTTCCAGGCAACCATGCATGTACAAGATATCACAAAACTAGAGCGGCCTTATCGAGGTAAACATCATAATATATAATAAACATAACTAGATAGATAGAAGTATAAGATATAGAACAAATACATACACAACGATATATTCATATAGTATAAATACATACATTTTATGAAGGTATGGATGTAATAAATTAATGAAATTACTGATAAGTTATATACAGGATTGTTGGAGTGATAGGTAATGTGCAATGACTTGAAGCTTGAAAGCGTTTAGGGAAGGAGCACGTCTGATGTCAGTGGGAAGATTTATTTATTTACAATCTCATATATTGATTGTGTTTGTAACAAATAAATCATTTATTTATTCATACAATTAGTCTGATAGTGTGAAGATGTATAGTGTGATTTACAATAAATATGTTGTAACTAATTCCAGGCAGTGGAAGATATGGTACTTTGCTGGGAGTGTACGGCCAAACTGAAGAATTTCCAAACATTCCAAGACCAGATAAAAAGGGCACAAACTATTCTCCAATATATGAATCGTGCAACTGTAAGTCCATGTTATCATTTGTCTTCTCTTCAAGAAATAAGAGATGAGTCGAATTAATTTTTTGCACAGATATAGTGCAAATCAAACAACATGGGCTGAGCTTTAGGCAAAAGCTAGTATTTATGTATTTGATAATGTTAGTTCTGTCCCTTTAAGTTTCCTAAAATTTTACTGAGACTTTTACTAGCTAGAACCACAACAACAAGCTATAAATTAGGTACGTATTGTTTAAGAAAACGGGTTTTCACGTGTACATGACTGTTGGAAAGGTCCAACTATAGTTTCGTTCACATTCGGTGAACTTCATCAGGGATGAAATGAGCCGTTCGTGTCTTCAACGATGACACGTCTCGCACTGCGCTCGGCCACTCGCCGCGCGCGCGATGTCATCGTCGGCTGCTGGGGTGGGGGGGTTGGTGAATAGTACTGCTCCGCCGCGCCGGTTCGCCTTCGAGTACTTCGCTGTTAGAGACATGCTGGGTTCCCCCAGGAACATTCCAGCATGCATAGCTCACTGAATCTTCACCCGCCACACATAAATTTTCACAAATATTATTCACATATTAGGCACGGTCTCCAGGTAGGTGGTAAGTGTCATCCTCCGTCTCTATTAAAATTCGGTCGCCTACTAATTTCGATAGCTTCTCGAACTTTGCGAGGCACAAAAAACTTCTGCGCGCGGCGAGCGGCCGAGCGCTGTGCGAGACGTGTCATCGTTGAAGACACGAACGGCTCATTTCATCCCTGATGAAGTTCACCGAATGTGAACGAAACTATAGTTGGACCTTTCCAACAGTCAGGTACAAGTGAAAACCCGTTTTCTTAAACAATATATGTCAAACACGCGTTAGTTTTCTATATAAATTAGTTCTCAACTTTCAGGGAACACACGTCAAAACTCTGTCAAAATTAGCTATTGTCGAAAAGTCTTACTACGATTTGGATATAAAATACGAGTACGAATGTGATAATTTCAATATAAATCATGAACAGTTTAAGATAACTGTTAAATATGAACCGGAAACCTGTCACTTGTATTCAGATAATGATAATAATTCTGATGAACAACAACATAATGAACCAAACGAAAGTGTTATTGAGCATGATACTGAAATGACACATGAATTGACATGGCCACTAGGAAATAAAATGACAACATTTGATAGAGGTAATAAAAAAGACATGGAGAAAACTGAATCGGAAATGATTGATGTAAAAGATTATAAACAAAACTCGGAGAGTGTTAACAATAGCGAATGGCATGAAGATATCGAATACAACAATAGCACTCCTGTAGATAGTGTCATATCTGCGGAATCTTACAGAAAGTATGCAAAGTTAGTTAAGTATGAGAGAAGGGATTGGGGCAGGTAGGTACTGTACGTTTTTTTTTGTTTTAACATCCCCACAAATGTTTTCAGGTCCCAAACTAGGCAAAGACTGTGCTATGGTAACCTGATGATTGATAAACAAAGTGATATACATACTTATATACATAAAAAATATGTGAGCCGTCACGGGACGCCTGGCAGATGTGAAACATATAGACTGCATATATATTAGGTCCTTACATATGAAATTAGCGTTTTGTCGTACTGGCCACTTTGATCTCAAATATCTCTTCTTTGGTTAGGGATTCCAATTTTAAATTTATACAGCTATTTATTCATACATTTGTATTTCGAAAACCGTAATTCATTTGTTTTATCCTCGTTTGGTTTTTTCTTTACGTCACGCAGTTTACAAAATGGAAAACTTGAAATATCCGAAAGATCTGATTTAAAATCCCTTCATTATTGTGTCGGTTGAGTAATGTAACGCAGCAGTTGACGAAGGACCTAATATATACCATTATATAGCGTGGCGACGCGTCGCCACGGCATGTGTCGCCACGCCAGAAATCGGTTTTACGTGCGGCTATAGATGTTTCACATCAAAGTACCAGAATATACTAATTTTTATTTAAGCTTCTTTTAACACTCATACATTTTTTTAGAGTAAATAATAATAAAAAAGAAGGTCAAAAACGATACAGGGAGCAGAACAGAGACAAATTGAAGCAGCGTGAAGCGGAAAGAAGAGAACGCATACAACATTCACAAAGTATTATCGGAGGACCGTCTACCTCTTCAAACACGAATAGCATAGAACTGAATAATGAAGAAATAATTACTGCTCAAAGTTCATCTAGTTCGGAAAAAATACAACTATCATACATTCAAAGAAATGATCAAGGTAATGAACTAAATGCTCTCCAAAAAAAAAGAGAACGTCAACAAAGATACAGGGAGCAGAACAGAGATAAATTGAAACAACGTGAAGCGGAAAGAAGGAGGCGTCTACAAAATGCAGATGTGATTACAGAATTATCTACTTCTCCAAACATCGAATGAACAGAAATAATTAACGATCCAATAATAGATGAAATACGAGGGCGGAGTGATAAGTCTGGTAAAAAAATATTTTGGAATAAAGTTATCGCAAATTGCATGAAACCTCCATGTTTCATGCAATTTGCGATAAACACTCTTTTGAAGGACTAAATTAAAAATTTCATCCAGTACCGCCGGTTATTTTTTTTAACAGCCACTAAAGAAAAACAATTGAACGCATTTTCGCAAAGATGGAGAAAAGTGAAATTCGTGTGTTAATTAAACATTACTTTTTGAGAAAAAAAAACTAATACGGAAACAAAACAAAAGCTTGATAAATATTACGGCGACTCCGCTCCGTCAATTAAAATGATTCATAAGTGGTTTACTGATTTTAAATGTGGTCGTACAAGCACAAGTGATGCCGAACGTCCAGGACGCCCGGTTGAGGTCACTACTCCAGAAATGATCGCTAAAATCCATGACATAGTGTTAAACGACCGAAGAGTAAAAGTGCGCGAGATAGTTGAGGTAGTAGGCATCTCAGACGAACGTGTGCGCAATATCTTACACCAACATTTAGATATGAGGAAGCTCTCCGCGAGATGGGTGCCGCGTTTACTGAATGTTAATCAAAAACGCGTGCGTGTGACCACTTCGGCGAATTCTTGCGACGTTTTGTAACAGTAGACGAAACATGGATCCACCACCATACACCCGAAACCAAACAACAATCGAAACAGTGGATTGCTGCGGGTGAACCAGCTCCGAAGAAGGCCAAAGCAGTTTTATCGGCCAATAAAGTTATAGCTACAGTTTTCTGGGATGCCCGTGGAGTTATCCATATTGACTACTTAAAGAAGGGTGAAACGATTAATGGCGCTTATTATGCAAATTTACTAGAACAATTTCACAGAATTTTAGCTGAAAAACGACCGCATTTGGCAAAGAAGAAAATCCTTTTTCACCAAGACAACGCAAGAGTGCACACCTGCGCGATTGCTATGGCCAAATTTCATGAGTTACGCTATGAGTTGCTTTCTCATCCATCATATTCGCCAGATTTAGCCCCTTGTGATTATTTTCTGTTTCCGAATTTAAAGAAATGGCTTGGTGGAAAAAGATTTAGAACCAATGAAGCAATCATGCATGAAACCAACGCCTATTTCGAAGGGTTGCCTAAGTCTTATTATGTGGAGGGGATCGAAAAGTTAGAGAAACGCTGGAAGAAGTGCATTGAGTTAGAAGGAAACGTTGAAAAATAAATATTATTTTTTAAATAAATATCACTCCTTGTTTAATTTTTACCAGACTTATCACTCCGCCCTCTTAAGTACAAATTCTCGAAATGTAGCTGGTTTAGAAGAAATTCAGCATGTAAGAAGTATCTCAGCAAATTGGACGAAATCAATCAAGTGCAAATACTACGGAAATTCCTAATAACTACAGTCAATTTAGATAGGTACCATAAATCAGCTCATTAATATTTTACGATAACTTTAAAAATAATGAATTTGGACATGCTTGCTCAATCTGCGATCGACTTTTGAAAAAGATTTAAAGAAACCAGCTGTATCTGGAAATATTATTAACACAATAACTAACGGGCAAAATGTGGATGCACTCAAAATTTGCTCTACTTGTAAATCAGCATTAGATAAAAATAGCATTCCTAATTTTTCTGTTTATAATGGATTTCACTATCCAAAAATACCACAACATTTACCAAAAATGGATTTCATCACTGAAAGGCTTATTTCTCCTCGAATTCCTTTTATGCAAATCAGAAGATTAAGGCACGTTCAAGGACAATTCGGCATGTACGGACAAATTATCAATGTTCCTGTTTCTGTTGATACAATGGTACGATTACTTCCAAGAGATGTCAATGATGAACATTGCATTTATGTACATATTTAAAAAAAAAACATAAAAATAGTTTTGTTCATGGCTTAATTAGCATCGGATCAATTAGACAATGGTTGGATTATTTGATGCATACATCTTTATATCTGCATTATAAAATAACAGCAAATTGAAATTGGTCTTTTTTTTATACCCGACTGCGAAAGAAAGACGGTTATGTTTTTTGAGTGTATAAAAGTATGTATATTTCTTATATATTTAGGGGCACGCTCTAGAGCCTAAACGACTTGTCGTATTTTTATGTGAGTGGTCTCAATAGATTCGTCTTAGTCGTGAGTGTGACACTGGGTAAATCAAAATAAAAAATAAAAATTAACTGTGATAAACAGGTTTAATGATTTAGCAGTCGCGTTTTTTCCGAACTCGCTTCTAACAACTATTTTTAGACAAAAAACAATTTTCATGATATCTACCAATTGTGATTTTTTTTTGAATTTTCAGTTCAGATACAATCGAATCAAATTTTCTATCTGAGGAGTTTAGCGAGAAACAAATGGAAGATTATTTCCTTAACAAAGACCGCCGCCAGAAGACATCTTGTGAAGAAATGCCGTACAAATGTATCATTTGCACATTGGGATATATGAAGGAGATAGACTTGAAGAGACACAACGATCTGAATCATACTGAAGTAAGTTAATGACTTAACTAGTGGTTCTGTAAACTGTTGACCTTGTGACCAAGATAATTCAACAATCCTAGCTCCCAAAAATTACCTCACACAAACTGTGTTATGACATAATTTTCCCACCATTTGCCATTTTCGATTCGTTATTTCTTCGGTATTTTAGACCTTGTTTCATGAGCAATAAAATGTTTATTCCTAGATTTGTCGTGGCTTTGCATTTTGAAACTTCCACGGTTTTTATGGGAAATACTGCCCCAAATCCTGATGATTAAAAGATTCGTAGGAGCCTACTGCACACCATTCATCCAAAAAAAACAAAATTGGTCCATCCGTTTAGGTGCTACGATGCCAGACAAGCAAACAGAAAAATACACAGACACTTCGAATTTATAACAGCCTGTTGTTTTTGAGTCGCGGCTTAAAAAGGCCCTGACTGACGGCCTGATATTATCTAGGTATCAACGTAGAGCCTAAACTGCTGAACCTAGAGACATTAAATTTCGAGATTGTATTCATCATAGAGTGTACTAAGAACATATTTTTGTAAATTCAACCCCTAAGCTGTTCAAATGGGGATACCAAGTTAGAAACTTTTTAATATTCAAATTAGTCGCGATCAATGCCGCGGGTGACTGCTACTAGCACAATAATATAAACTGACATACAATACAAAAAATATATATTAATAACCCCATAGTTACAAGTCACGTAACATGATAGTTACAAGTCACGTAACATGATAGTTACAAGTCACGTAACATGATAGTTACAAGTCACGTAACATGATATTTGCAAATTATTAATTGTAGGTATACTTAACTGCAGTTAGGCGTATTTAATCAATAAAATAATGCAACTGTAAATTATAATAATACAATTTTAAAAGAATAATACTAATGATAATGATTTGAATCGCTTTAGGCGATAAGGCCGCCCAGTGGACTGCCAATGTTTAAGATATCTGTTTGAAATGTTTATGTATATTTTTGGTGTACAATAAAGTTATATTTGAATTTGATAATCATAAATTTATAACAATAAAATAATATAATATTCTCTTTTTTAATTTCAATGTCATTATTACTTATATTATGAATTTCAGACCAAATCCTCTTACAAATGTAGTCACTGCAGCAAATGTACACCCACTCTAGAAGCTTTGGAGCATCACTGGCGCTCACACTCCGTAGTGTATCGCTGCAAAACCTGCTTGAAGATCTGTAAGCAGAAGTACATGAGATATCATTTAGCCGTTGTGCATTCGAGGGCGTTTGAATGCAATGTTTGTCGAAGGAAATTCGGGTAAGAAGGTTTTATGATAACAAGAATGTTATTGGAAGGTCTGCGAACTGTTGACCGCGCGATCGCAACAATAACAACAAACGCAGGTAACAAACATAAATATACTATCATTTTTTTACCTACGGCTCCACTCGCGTTATGTTTTGTTTTCCTAGGATACAAGTAGCATAAGGCACTCTTCCGTCCTCGGAATATCTCCATGCAAAAAATCATGGCGATTCGTCACTTAGTTTTTTTTTATCCTACACAGCTAGGCATTTGACCGCAAGTTCGCAAGACTACTGAAATCAGCGATACTGTAACCCTAGATGGAGCATGCTTAGTCTGGAATACATTGGCCCTCAAGGAAGGCTGCCGGATCACACCGTTAGGTGCTTGTAACTTGAGGGCGGTAGCTAGCCAGGCGAGCGATAGGAAACGTCCTACCACCATGCTATGGTTTCCTGACGGTGTTTTCCATCCCCGGTACCTCAGGCTCTTTTTGCGTGTTTCGTGGGATTCAAATTCAACCTCGTACCTTTTGCACGACTATCGACCACTCGACCATTATCGCTACGTCACTTAGTTACTGAGGAGGAGACGAACAAACAAACCAAGTAACACACTTTTGCACTTATAATAATGGTATATTCCACTTTGTGCACCCAGGTGATATCACCCAGGTGAATTAAGTGGAAAATAATAATCACTGTTACATTTTTGGGAAGTTAGTAAAAAAAATAGAAAATCTATTTACCCATAATTATTTTCATATTTAGTACACTTCATTAATGTTGTGTTTTTGATAAGACCTTACCAAATATTAGTAAGACTCGGCCGATTATTGGGTGTTTATTATGTACTTATATCAGACATCAGGAAGAACTGAAGATCTTTTGAAGAACAACCATTACAAAACATTACTGATAATTAGAGAAATAAATCACAATGTAAATATATAATAATAATAATAATATGGGACAACATCCACACAAAGGTGTTCAGGTCCCAAACTAGGCAAAGCCTGTGCTATGGTAACCTGATCACTGATATACATACATATATACTTATATATAATAAACATCTAGACACAGGTCAAACAGAAATGTACATGCACACAAATGTTTCACCTGTCCGGGGATAGAACCTGGGACCAGCGGCGCAGAAGGCAGGTTGCTACCAACTGCGACAACCGGCCAGTACAATATAATAATAATAAATATATGTTATAAGAACTATGAAAGTATAAAACTATAAATAAGTTATTTAAGTTTAATTTTTTTTAAGTTATTAATAACACAAATGTAACGAACGTTATTCAAAGGCCAATAAATAAGTCTTGTTCTTAATCTTTCTGTTAAAATAAGTTATTTATATTCTGCAAATGTATTATTTTGACCATTATTTTTGTAGCAATTTAGAATTGTTCGCGGTGCATTACAAGAGCACGCACGCCACGTACATCTGTGACTACTGCAGCCTCTCTACCACTACCAAAGTGAAAATGGAGAAACATATCAGGTTTGTTACCAATTTTTTCAGCAAAAAAGAAATAGTTTGTCAACAATCACTGCACCTAACAAAATAAACAAGACAGTTATGCATTCCCTCGCCCTTCTGCTCTGACGTAGAGACGGCTTACTCAGCAGTACTTGCACTTCTGTAGAAAGCTGACTAAGGTGCCTCTTATCGGACCACGTAGTATGTAAGTTAATGTTAAGAATATATTCCTTTGAATGATGATTAGTTCTAGAGCCTCCATATCGGCTAAACGTATTTGAAATTAATATTAAAGCCTCAGTACCGGCTACAAGTATTTTAATTCAGTTTTTAAAAAGTTTCGTGCTCCCCAAATTTTACTAGATAGATAGTGCGAGTGCGTTAGAGAGTATTCGAGCTTGTGCGGTGCTTGTTATGTGTTTTTACAATAGTTTTTTTTTTTTTAGATTTTCAAAAATCTCTAATATTACAACGTTATTATTTCATATTCTTCTATAGTATAAAAATGAAGCGCTGAATGTGTTGCTAAGCGCAAATCTCAAGAGCATCTGAAACATATTTTGCTAGTTCTTTTCTTTTATATTCCTTGAAGTACGAGAGAAGAGAATAATGAAGAGATTTTTTTTTAAAGTTACCTGTCTAAAAGGTCTAATAACAATACTTTTCTATAATCCCATACAATCGATTCGTTGTAATACTTAAAAGTTGATTTGTACTTTAACACCATACCATAAAGTTTAAGTGTTAGTGGAGAGGTTCCAGGAAGGCAAAACAATTTAGGGACGTTAGTATCGTATAAATATTATTATGTTAATATTTATACGATGGTAACATTACTCTGAAAGAATCCATTGTTAGGCGGTACGAAGTTCGCCGGGTCAGCTAGTTCTGAATAAAAAAATAGATATACGTTATTTTTCATTAATTTTGTCCATTAGGGTAGTAAAAGAAAGGGGTAAAAAAAATGAAATGTTATCAATTGAAAACCATGAATTAAATCTGTAAGAAATCATAATATAATTATTTGTTTAGGGTTCTGTATCCATAGAGTAAAAACGGAAGGACAGTGAAATGTTAGTAATAGGGACTCAATTACTAAGATTTTGCTGTCCGTCCGTCCGTCCGTCACCAGGCTGTATCTCATGAACCGTGATAAAATTTCACAAATTGTTAAAATTTTCGTAGATGATGTATTTCTGTTGCCGCTATAACGACAAATACTCAAAACGGAATAAAATAAATAATTAAGATGGGGCTCCCATACAACAAACGTGATCGATATTAATAACGACAATGACCCGGATGCGGTCAGGCCAAACTTAGTAAACTAACCTAATATGACAGTTCTAAAATTGCCTCCTCGTTTTGTTACCACAAGTGAGAAAAGTATGGATATAATTTTAGTAACTTTTGGTTTAGACAGTGTGAGTGGCCTAATTGGGGTCATTATGTAGAAACTTGAGTAACTAATACTGTACAAACGAAACTCTTCGTGCCATAGACATAGTCCCACCACAAACCATATTTTTTATTTGTTATGTTTTAAAATCCTACTAATATTATAAACGCGAGAGTTTGTAAGAATGGATGCATGTTTGTTACTCTTTCACGCAAAAACTGCTGAACTTATTTGGATGAAATTAGGTTTGGATAGCTTGGACCCTGCTGCCACACGTAGGCTGCTTTTTATCCTGTACTAGCTGACCCGCGTACCGCCTAACAGTTATGTATGTTTAAACCTTCCCTGGAGTACGACAATCATTTCAAGACTAAAATCACCTATATCGGCCCAGCCGTTCTAGAGTTTTAGTGAAACAAACGGATTCATTTTCAAATATATATGTTTTAATTTTTTTCTGTCATACGAACCTTCTCCTGACAATAACAAACAACAAAAAAAAAGTTGTGAAATCCGGTCCAGCCGTTCTCGCGTGATGGCGTGACCAAGGGATATAGGGATTCATTGTTATATATATAGATAGATTAAGGCGGGTAACGCAGCAGGGCGCAGCTAGCATACCATATAATAATTGTTTTTTTTTCAGTTTTCGTCACATACCATACGAATGTAAAGAATGCAAAAAAACATTTCGGAAATTTGTGTACTATAGGAAACATTGTGATGCAATACATCCGGAGAAGGTAAGCCGTAAGACCATATCTGTCTTTCCGAAATCTATACACGATCATCGGCTAGGGGTGTACTAAGCCGAAAGGGGGTCACTATGATCATCCCAAGAAACAACTTTCACAATTTTATCATTGTATGACCGATCAACTTTTTGTATGGAACAGTTGATATTTTTTTTTCTCGAATTCCAAGTTGGTCCCATAGTGAAAGTTGTTCCTTAGGCTGAGTATAGTGACCACCTTTCCGCCTAGTACGCCCCTTACCGATAACCCTCTATATATACAACGTATTACAGAAAGGTGTTACAATACTTAAGGGTGTTAAGTATTGGCGTAGAAGGAAATTTTGCAAAAGTCATAAGGTTCTCCATAAAAAAAATATTCACGTGATCGGCGAAGTTGTGTGGAGGACGCAATTTTTATTTTTATTTTTGCAGTATGTTTTTTTCGCAGGCTTCACTTTGATAGATAGACTAACACCCTTAAGTATTGTCATACCTGACAAGTATCAATCAGTCAGTCAGGACTTACTCTTTTTTATATTATAGAAGGTGTATATTTAATAAAATTACTCATTGAGAGGTCCTTAATAATATGTATAATGCTTTATTATTTATCAATAAATATAACACGTTAATATGCTCAGTCAGGTACTCGCATACATGCTTTTGTTAAAATACTGAATTAATAACTAAATACGATTTTGTCGTATTATTTGTAAGTGCATAATTATATGTTTTAAAGTATTACTAAGTAATAAATGAGGCTTAAATGTAAGATAGAGTTTATTTACCAAAAAAGTGTTAAACAATACACTGTACTTAAAAAGACTAATACTATGCTATGTTATTAACAACGTGTAAGTAGGTGCATTATACACTAAGTTAGACTATGAGTCCCAAGCTAAGCACTATTCTTGTATTTTGGGGCTTATATAATATATATTGAAAAAATAATAAAAGTTTCAGTCGCTGTCTACAAAGAAGCCGGAGTTGTCGTTCTGCGTCGAATGCAATAGACAATTCTCGACCATAGAGAAGTATCACAGACATCTACGCATGACTATGAAACACGGCATGAACAAGAGGAAAGATTATGTTCAGTGAGTCAAACACATTGTAGTTATTTTATTGGGTATCATTTAGACGGTCACCAAAAATATTTTTTGGTTCCCGAAATGTCTTAACGGTTACCAGATTATGACAATAGGTTCAGGTATTTTTTGCAGAGACATTCTGAATACTTTCGACAACCAGGCCCGCAATAGGATCAGGTTTTTTTAAGACATTCTGAGTACTTTGGATCACCAGGTCCGCAATAGGATCAGGTTTTTTTAAGACATACAGAATACTTTGGACCACCAGGTCCGCAATAGGATCAGGGTTTTTAAGACATTCAGAATACTTTGGACCACCAGGTCCGCAATAGGATCAGTTTTTTTAAGACATTCAGAATACTTTCGACAACCAGGTCCGCAATATGATCAGGTTTTTTAAGACATTCAGAATACTTTGGACCACCAGGTCCGCAATAGGATCAGGTTTTTTAAGACATTCAGAATACTTTGGACCACCAGGTCCGCAATAGGATCAGGTTTTTAAGACATTCTGAATACTTTCGACAACCAGGTCCGCAATAGGATCAGGTTTTTTTAAGACATTCAGAATACTTTGGACCACCAGGTCCGCAATAGGATCAGGTTTTTTAAGAC
The DNA here is from genome assembly GCA_947049295.1 of Ligdia adustata. Classification (NCBI taxonomy): domain Eukaryota; kingdom Metazoa; phylum Arthropoda; class Insecta; order Lepidoptera; family Geometridae; genus Ligdia; species Ligdia adustata. Next base: position 1,592,317 of record OX346242.1, read on the forward strand.
ATTCAGAATACTTTGGACCACCAGGTCCGCGATAGGATCAGGTTTTTTTAAGACATTCTGAATACTTTCAGCAACAAGGTCCGCAGTAGGTTCAGGATAATTATTTTTGGTGACCATTTATCCGTTTTGGTAACCGTGTAGAATTTTTTTGGTAGTAAAATTGGTCTTTTTTGGGCGGTTTTTAAATACGAGCCATATTTATTTACCGACAACAAGTAGTTAGAAGCGAGATCGAAAAAAGCCCAACTGCAAAATCGTTAAACATGTGTATCATACTTAATTTACTTTTTCTTTTTAATTTTATTGTACCCCGTATCACTCTCACGTCTAAGACGAATCTATTGACACCACTCACATAAAAAACGACAAGCCGTTTAGGTTGTAGGGCGTGCCAAAGAAATATACATACTTACATACACTCGAAACATAACCCACCTTATTACGCAGTCGGATAAAAAGCCTCCTAAAAAGGAGGCTTTTTATCGCAGTCGGGTAAAAACCCGACTGCGAAATAAGTAGGGTTATGGTTTTCTAGTGTATGTATGTATATTTGTATGGCACGCTCTAGAGCCTAAACGGCTTGTCTTATCTTTATGTGAGTGGTGTCAATAGATTCGTCTTCACCTGCATTATTTTCAGATTTCCGTGCAACGAGTGTGGTAAAGTATTTGCACGTAAAGAAAATATGTTGTACCATTACAACTGGCTCCATCTGAAGAAAACTAAATATCAGTGTGACATCTGCGAACAGGTAACTTAACAAGTGAAATTGAAAATTTTGACAAGTCCTTTGACATTTGTCGTGGCAACTATCTTGGATTTGAAATTATCATATTATAATATTCGACTAGTCAAGCTCTTTCATTTGATACCCACGTTGAGAGAGTTGTTAACAAGTTTGTACTACGCCATTTTGTAGCGGCGGCCATCTTGTACCGATTTTTATCAAACATAGCTAGGGACACTCCCGACTTTCATGCAATAATCAAAATCGGTCCATCCATTTGGGAGCTACGATGCCATAGAAAGACGTACAGACACGTCAAACATATTACACCCCGTTGTTTTTGCAACGGGGGGTAAAAAGATTATACCCTTAACTGGGTAACATATGCCTGGAAGAAATTTTAGCGATAACGCCAACACTTGTAGCACTATATTTTGTGAGAATTATTCTCTTTTTTTTATGTGTACCTATGCAATAAAGAATTGATCTATATATCTATCTGAGTATTCGGTTAATAAATCCTATATCTAATCTTTATCGTCATTACAAAGATGCAAAGAACATGCTTAAAAAGCTGTCATATTCTTTATTGTATACCCCGTCCTATACTATATTTATTTTGCAAATTATCTCCATCCTAAGGTTGCCTTTAAGAGATCGCTTTTAGCGATAAGGCCGCCATTTGTGACACTAGATGTAAGGTTTTTCCTGTATATTTGATGTCTGCAATAAAGAGTTGATTCATTCATTCATATCGCTGTCTACACTAATATTATAAAGAGGAAGGATTTGCGTATGTTTGTATGTAACGAATAAACTCATAAACTACTGGACCGATTTCAAGAAAAGGTTTCAGAAAAGGTTTACCTGTTAAAAGCCGGGACGTGACCCTGTCCCGGCTTTTAACAGGTAAACCTTTGAAAACGGTACCACCGTAATTCAGCCTGAATTACGGTGGTACCGTTTATTCAGCAACACTTGATAACTACAACTCAAAGGTTATAGTAAAGCCTAGCTAAAGGAGATGACACTGTGAGTGTAAGAGTGGGCTGTGTGACTACCTCACTCCAACTTGGGGGTATCACTTGAGGACTGTTTGACTCTCAAGCGCTCCTTAAGCGAACTTTTTTTTTAGAAAGGACTGTGCTGCTAGTCGTACGCGACCTCAGACCGGACCGGCTTGACCGGACGTTTGGCAAGCGCAAATGCGCTGGGCCGCGGTTTTGGTTTTGGGGCGACAAGCACAAGGGCGCCTCAGACGGCACTAACCTCGGCTTGAGCCGTCACCCAGAGATGCACTAACTGGTGGTGGTGGTGTCGTCGGCGAAAAGGGAGAGCTCTACCCTCGAGAAGTGGGACAGCTCTCGAAGCTTCCGCAGCCGGTTTTATAGGCGCAGGACGCAGAGTACATGTCCACGGAAAGCGGGTATCGACGAGGATGCTTCATGAGATAGATAGTGCGTGTTAGACAGAAAGTATTCGAGCTCGTGCGGTGCTTGTTGTTATGACTGTGTCGTTACAAAGGTTAATAAATATATATGCTGGGCACGCTGCCCTCTGGTGGTGGGTTTGAGCATTTTTTTTTAAATAATAATAATTTAATACGTTTATTGACAAAAATGTAAATTACAAAAAGTAGCTTTGGTACATAAAAAACTGATAAAAAATAATAATAATGACAAAGTGCTAGGTACATTAAATGAGCCAGAACTTCCAAGCTAAGCTGATGCTTGTGTTTTGGTAGTGCATGCTCCCCTAGTTGACAATAACATTTATTATATTTTATACATTTTATACATTTTGGTCAATTTGGATTATCTGTAGATCTTAAATGGTTATTAGGTAATCATTCCGCTATAATTTTGGTGTTGTTGTGGTTATATTACTTTACTTTACTCTAAAAAATATATATTTTATTGCAGTATTTCGCGCGTCCGGGAGGACTTAAAGTGCACAGAGACAACGTACATATGAAGGTTGAGAAAAAGAAAGACAAAATATGCAATTACTGCGGAAAAGCTTTTGAAGTATGTATACTGTGAACACTAAAAATAGAAATTGTTTATTGGCCTTATAGTTATAAGGTTAGCTAGCTGTGCCCTGCAGTGTTTCCCGCGGAAATTTGATTATCCCACGGGTACACTGCATTTTTCGGGATGTAAAGTTTCCTATGTGTTAATAAATTAAGGGATCTCGGTGCTAATCTTCATCCGAATCCAAATTGAGCAGTTTTTGCGTGAAAGTGTAACAAACATAAATTTTTACAAACTTTCGCGTTTATAATATTGTTAGGATCACTTATTACAATCAAAGTTTCGTGTGGTATTGAAAATCAAATATTAACTAAAGAACTAAATAAATCAAATTATCATTATTAGAAAATTGAAAGGACTAATCTGGTAATCAGTAAATATTAATTATAGTTATTGTTATATTTCAAATCGTATTATATTACTTATTTATTTCATTTAAGAAGTAATCAATGGAGTCAGGCGTTACTTTGCGGAAATCCATTTATAATAAGATGGTATATACTCAGTATCCGACTTCCTCAAAAGGTCGAAGAAGTCGAGGAAGTCGGATACTAAGAGAAAGAGAAATAATAAGGTGAGGTGTGGCGGTGGTGAGGAGGAACCACACCATAAAATCAAAAATATTTTTCGATTTCTCACGCTGACATCAAGACGAGGCGAAAAAATACTAAATATCTTGTATATACCATCTTATTCATTTAAGAATTCACTATGAACAATGCAGGGTTATCGGTTAGGGGTTGAAAGGGGTTCTTATATTAAGGAATTACTTTTACTGTGCGACCAATTCTGAATTCGATTATAAAAATCAGAAGTTACATACATTTTGTTGACGATCATCAAAAAATATAGGCTTTTTTACAAAAAAAGTTGGCCGATGCGACACAAATTGATGTAATATTTCTTCCTATATTTTGATCGGTTTCATCCCCATGAAACCGGACAGTTCATCATAATGATGTGCATAACGACAGTATTTTGGCTAAATACACATCGATAGCGTTTTCAGAGCAGTTAGAAAACACTATATATTACCATTGATTATTTATATGCTAACGCATGTTAAATATGTTAAATAATCAAGGATATTACTGAAGATGTAAATTTTTCGGCGAATGTTTCAGAAGAAAAGTCTCCTGGAGAGCCACACACTCACACACACTGGCTCACGACCACACAAGTGTCCGTACTGCCCCGCTGATTACACACAAAAGAGCAAATTGCAAACCCACGTCAAGTCTAAGGTAAAAAAAAGTAACTGCCGAGCAAACAAATGCCCATATATTATGAAAAACCTGTAGACCACTTAAGATGTATGTACTGATAATCCAAATGCCACCCCAGATTGCTAGCTTTAAGAAGTTTGCCGGCCACAGTACCAACATGTGGTACTGTAACCGGCAAACTTATTAAACTAATCTTTGTCCATTTAATAAATGGTATTTTGACAGCTCGAGGACTGACAACACAGAGTTTAACCCAAAGCAAAAGAATGTAACGCTCATAGCGACAGTTACTTGACTTTATGAAGACAGATAATTGATTTTATTGAAATGGGCGGGCAAATATCATTTTACATATCTTTCCCTCTTTTAAGGAGAAATGCCAATCCAATCGATCCCCCAGTTGTAAATCCTCGACGTAGTACATAGAAAGAGTTTTAAAGATTTGTAGAACCTGTAACACACCTACAAACTGACAGACGAAAAAGTATTTGTTATAAGAAGTTGTTTTAATGATTTTTACATACATATTTTATTTCAGCACCAAGAGGTGTCATCTAACAACATTGGTGTGAAGAAAGCTAAAAGGCCAATTTTGTAATAACGCCATCTATCGAGTTTGCCGCGAGTCGACAGAGCGCACGAGTATAATGGCCGGCAAACATCTTGAACTACAAGCGACATGGTCGAGGAAAGTTTGACGATTCACGCGTCACATGCCAAAGAGATAAAAATCGACATTATGTAGTCAAGGTCATTTGTTCAAGTTCTTTTCCGTTGATTGTTCAACGTTATTCATTTATAAATATAAATTATCTAGTCAATGATAAAGAATAACATCTCATATACTTACAGTATCAAATCAAATCAAATCAAATAATCAAATTAAAAAATAATTTAATGTTATTAGTTTCTAAATAAATCATATGATAATTAATACATTAATGTTAAAATAAAATACCTATATCATGTTAATATTTTGATTACATAATTATAAATAATATTAATAAATCTAATTTGATGAAGATGTATGTCAAAGTGACATTTCAATCGACGATTAAACATTTGTACATAATTGTAGGTACATGATTATGCGCGTATTCGGGGGCCCAAGTTTCTTAATTAAATTGTTTCAGAATTACGATTGCATTGCATCATAATCGTGGTTTTTGACAGATATGGTAGTCTGTTAACATATATTTTAATACTAACTGACATATTCTATGCTAAATTGACCATTATGACGCAATGCAATTGTAATTCTAAAACAATTTAAATCACTGTCTGTAATTTGAATTGCCTCAGAATTACAAACGCATTGTGGCAAAATTGTGGTTTCGACATGGAATAGATGAGAGTTAGTATTAAAACTCACGTTTTGTTTAATACTAACTGTGGCCTATATAATGACAAAACGGCCATTTTGTCACAATGCAATTGTAATTCTGAGTAAATTCAAATAACAGACTTGACCACTGGTTCCCGAGTACAACGCATCGCTGGGTTGGAATACTCCTCTGATTTTAATGGAAGAACGAATGTTGAATATATCCATTACCATGATATTAGCAAACGTCTTGTGTTAAGTGTACCTACTCTTAAAATGCAATTATTTGTCGAGGGCACTACCAGCTGCATATATCAGAAAAACTAGCAATTAATTATTTGTATTAATTATTTTACATTTTTATTTTCTTAACGACAATGACCCGGATGCGGTCAAGCCAAACTTACTAAACTAATCTAATTTGACAGTTCTGAAATTGTCTTCCCCTTTTTGTTTTTAAAGTGAGAAAAAAATGGATATTTTTTTAGGAAATTTTAATTTAGTCACTGTGACTGGCCTAATTAGCGTCAATACCTAGCCTTTTTGTATCAAATCCTAGGCTCGGTAAAGTTCAGAAATGTATTATTCTCGGCTTTGTGCGCATTATATAATATTTGTGTAGATTTGACTATTTGCCTATGTTTTTTTTTTTTGTTAATTCGTGTAAAGATATGTTTGTCAATTGGAAATACTTTATCAAATAAAATATGTATTGATGTTACATATTCGACTTTTATTCACTGGAGAAAAAGCTTCACTGCTTTAAGGGTTTAGATACATCTGTCAGAATCGTTTTCTTTGCTTTTTTTCTATTCAGTGACAATTTCACATTACGTTTTGGTTATGTTTTTTCAATTGTCTGTCATTTTTCTCTTTGGCTGTTATTAAAAATACAAGAAAATTACTGTGACACTTTAAGATGACATAGCTGCGAGATTACGTTAAGAAATTATACTTTCCCAGGGTTGGTCCCATATTAAATTTAATAATTAAATTAATTTTATTTCAATTGGCCGTTTTTTTTTCTTTCTTGATTGGCCACCACACACTGTGTATTGTGCCAGAAATCAAGAAAATGGCCCTGTAGGTTTATAAACAAAAAAATAACTGAAGAAATGTTGCTTTTACAATGTAAGTGTGGCCAGTGATCTTTATAAAGTCTAAAATTATGATTTTCCGAAAATTTCGTAAATCTGATTTTTTTACAATTGTATTCGTCTTGGCGACTTGATTTTGTTTTTTATATGTTGTAATTTATCGCGAGGTTAAGTAATTGTGTCCCTTGCAACCAAATACAAAATTATAATTGTTTTTTCTTTTGTTTCTCTGACGCTCTTTTCTTTTGTTTCTGAAATATTCATTTCCTATTAGAAGAAGTCGACAGAGGAAGAGATAGATAACTGGTACATACCATCTCACTCATACTATAACAAGAATAAGATATGCAATGTCTATGAAAATGAAAGAGACAGAGCTACTGGTTTTTTGTTCCGTAGCGTATGGCCAGTTTTAACTTTGTTGCACATCATCTGCCAATCAATCTATAGGTTAACTCGTTTATTTGTTGTATAATCCCTATAATATTATATATTAATGATAAAAATTGTTAGGATCCGACGAAACTTCTTGTAGACATGGTTTTAGTGACTGCTACAGTAAAAGTGAAGAAAAAATTCCCTTATAGCTGCTGTAGTAATAACTATTGTCACCATATAGCATCCATAGCTAGTTATAATAGTCACTATTTAAAGTACTGTCCTTTTCACTGACACGCTTGGATTGGAATTTCTCTATTTACTCGGGTGCGTTCGTGTCTACACTCTAGATCTAGATGCAACTATTCGCTATTCTCGAGTTGTTATTCAAACTGGCCTCAGTTTTAATAACAACTGACATGCAAATGACACGTTCGAAGCGTCCGTTAAGGTTAGGTGCAACTAATGAACGATCAAAATAGCTTGGTAAAAAACACCCAGACTAGAGTCTGACATTAGACAACACATGGTTTTAGCAAAATTGGCTATTTTCCCGTGAAGTGTGTGGTTGAGTTGCTCTCAGTGTAAATATTCTACTAACGCGTTCAGTACCTACGGGCAGGGTAAATAACAACCAAACAACTGCACACGGAGGGATGGAACGCACCCCTGAACTCTGTGAAATAAAAACTTCTGTCTGTCTCTGAATGTCTCCAAAATTCTGACTTTGACATTTAGTTGTTATATTTTGTTTTGTTGTTGCGGGGCTACGAATTACACGCTCATTTTAATCTTGGCAAATATTGCTATTTCTAATAAAGGAAGCACAATTTACAGTAAAAATGGCTGTAAGTGTTACAAAGTGCACATGCGGCTTATTCGTTTCACCTTAAATCATATCGGCATCTCATCATAACCTCTCAACCCACAAATGCATTATATATAATTTCTATTATTTCATTATGGTTTACATCAAAATTTTAGTTTTAAGCTAACCGCTTACATAGTAATATTTTAGTAAAGCTTTATAGCTTTTTGCCAAGCTCCTAGAAAATATTGAAAGTCACATTGTTTTCTCGCCAGAAGCTCTGAATAGTAATTTTTGCTTTGACAGTCGTTTGCAGCGGCTCAGGTGCAGGAAGTGCGGACGATAACGCGTATAGAGCGTATTGGAGCTCACTCGCATATCCGAGGGCTCGGTCTCGATGATTCACTGGAGCCCCGAGCGGTGTCTCAAGGCATGGTGGGTCAGAAAATGGCGAGAAAAGCCGCCGGAGTTATCCTCCAGATGATTCGAGAAGGTAAGTTACTGTTGTCATGGTAACAGGAATAGTAGCGTTTGTGAATGCTTGTGTCTCCCAATCACTATGCAGACAGGCTGAGTAGCTAGTCTATGATGACAGAAAAGAATAGCACTAAAGTACCTCCCAAGTTTCCTTTATTTATAGCTCACTTAATTTTTATTGAATTTTTTTGTGGTTTGGTTCATGTAAAATTATGTTCAATATTTTCCTTTCCATCCCATACCATGACATTTCAAAGTTATATGACTTATTAATTTATAAACTACTTTTACAGATTCTTTGTGATATTTGAATATTTAACTATTTTTTCCCCTGTTTTAGAGGAAATCAACCCCAATAAAAGTTACTGAAAAATTTGTCCACCAAACTGTAGTTGGATTATCACTTTTTCACACCCTTCTATATTGCCAGGTAAAATTGCTGGGCGAGCTGTGTTGTTAGCTGGTCAGCCGGGTACAGGCAAGACTGCTATTGCCATGGGCTTGGCACAGGCCTTGGGTCCCGACACTCCCTTCACAAGCATGGCTGGTAAGTTGTAAAATAATATAGTGAAAGTATGATGGTAAACTCCACTATTTTATGATGAATGAATTAATGGGTGAATGATTCTTTTTATCCGACTGCCCAACAATTTGTGTGGACAGTTAAGTTTTTCCAGTGTTTGTATGTCTTTTTGACACTAATGTTTATGTCTTTTTGACGCTGTAATGTTTGTATGTCTTTTTGACACTGTAATGTTTATGTCTTTTTGACGCTGTAATGTTTGTATGTCTTTTTGACGCTGTAATGTCTTTTTGACTCTGTAATGTTTGTATGTCTTTTTGACGCTGTAATGTTTATGTCTTTTTGACGCTGTAATGTTTGTATGTCTTTATGACGCTGTAAAGTTTATGTCTTTTTGACGCTGTAAAGTTTATGTCTTTTTGACGCTGTAATGCCTAAACCGATAGAACAATTTTGTTGTGCGAGATTTTATGATAATTTTCTTTATCTGAAGAATAGTAGTTATTGCCTGCGACATGAAATAGATATTAAAATAGAAGTATCAAACTTTGATCTCATATTTGATTGATACCTTTCATCCTATAATGAATACACCCTTCAAATTTCATGTCTCTCGATTTAGTGGTGTAAGCTCTTTGTTGATTCCTAGCAAATATCAATCAGTCGGGACTTACCCTTTTATATATACATATAGACAACTAGCTGACCCGCCAAACTTCATACCGCCTAACAGTTATATATGTTTCTCACTTCCCGTGCAACAATCATTTCAAGACTAAAATCAGCTATATCGGCTCAGCCGTTCTCGAGTTTTAGTGAAACAAACGGATTCATTTTTATAAATATTTTTTCTGTCATAAGAACCTTCTCCTGACATTAACAAAACAACAAAAAATAAAAACTGAAATCGGTCCAGCCGTTCACGCGTGATGTCGTGACCAAGGGATATATACGGATTCATTGTTATATATATATATATAACATAGTTATATATATAACATAGAGCTATACTGGTTGCTTTCTGCAGTTACATTCGTTAACACAGTGGTAAAAAATTTTAGTAGTTGATTGTTTTTAAAGTTGCTTCTATCCACTTCATTTCATTTATTTATTATCAGCTTTAAAATATAACATGATTGTAATATTTTAAATTAACATTACGTTCTATAATTAATAGAGTCAGGCGTTACTTTGCGGAAATCCATTTATAATATGATGGTATATACAAAATATTTAGTGTTTTTTCGCCTCGTCTTGATGTCAGCGTGAGATCTCGAAAAATATTTTTGTTTTTATGTTGTGGTTCCTCCTCACCACCGCCACACCTCACCTTATTATTTCTCTTTCTCTCAGTATCCGACTTCCTCGACACGTGTTTCGCCTTACCACAAGGCATCCTCAGGAGATGTTGACTCTTCAAGCGCTCGCTCGAAAGCGAGCTTTTAAAATATTTTTCGATTTCTCACGCTGACATCAAGACGAGGCGGAAGAACACTAAATATTTTGTATATACCATCTTATTATTACAATCTATCTTATAAATAACTAAATAAATATTATTCTAAAATTTATACATTAGCACAATGCAATGTCAAAGCTTGCAGAGACTTTTTGTCTTCAATAAATTCATCTACTTCATAGTAGGCTTTTTGTATCAATAGTGTTTTTACATTTGCTTTAAACATAGTATCAGTCATTACTGTTAAGTTGTCAGGTAACATATTATAAAAAAGAACACTGTTTATTACAAATGAATCGCTAGTTTTAACTAATCTAGTTCTAGGTATTACAATCTTGTTTTATTCCCAGTGTTATAATTATGTATATCACTTGCCTTGTTATATTTATTTAGGTTCTTACGAGCGTACAAAATGCTTTGAAAAATATACAAACACGGCAAAGTCAAAACTTTCACCTGTGCAAAAATGTCTCTTAGTGATTCCCTGTACCCTAATCTATAAATAGCTCTGACAGCACGTTTTTGCAGAATGTATATACAGTCATATTAAATGTATTACTTATTATGTTCAGGTTCTGAAATCTACTCTCTGGAAATGAGCAAGACGGAAGCTTTGACGCAAGCTATTAGAAAATCTATCGGTATCAGGATCAAGTAAGTACTACAGAAGGACCTATCACTTAGACAAACGTCTGCAAGGTTTTTTAGTGTTACGATACTAAATGTTTTTTTAATAAATACTAATAATGAAAAATTAACAAAAAAGATTACATTTAAATCTACTACTTCTGCATGACAATGTGACTTTATTGGCTGAGCGAGTGAGACAGCTTCAATTCTAATTGTCTGTTATAATAGTTTTTTTTTGTCAGTATGTACAGAACTCTAAATGACACTTGGCATACAGGTTCTATGATTATTTTAGTACTCTGATACTAATAATATTGTATTTTCTACAGACTTTTATTTATATTTGTTACCTCATTTCTAGGTGACGGGTGGAAAGGTTTTAAAATTTTTTCTTTTATTTACAAGGTTATTTCTGCCGTGTCGTCGTATTTTTTTTTTATCAAAGCAACTGAAACGTTCTGTCGGCACTTTTTTTTTTTTAAAAGAATGATCGATTGTGTAAGTTTTTCTCTAGAAGAGAAGAAAGTTTTCTACAGCGCCATTTATTTGCGGATATCAATAACAATTAAGCATATTACAAGTTATTGTTAAGTTTTAAACTTTGCCATACAGTTTGGGCAATCGGGCAAAAACTGCTATCTAGTAATGCCTGCTGATTTCTTGGTGTTGGCTTTCCTTATCTCCGAAGGGCGAGTCGGCCTAAGTTCTACTCGTATAATTAGGTGGGGAGATGAATCTCAAACACGGCCATCTTGAATGACATAAGACCATAAAGAAAATCATCTATAATAGAGACGGTCTAACCAACGCAATGCTAGTGTAGCGAAAGCCGATCATTATATTCTACCTTTGCGTAAGATTTTTCCTGTAGATTTGATATTTCTGTTTTGGCAAATCAAGAGTTAATTCATTCATACCTTTGATTCTAGGGAGGAGTCAGAGATAATAGAGGGAGAAGTGGTGGAGGTGGTGATCGAGCGGGGCGCGGGGGGAGGCGGCGCGCGCGTCGGACGACTCACGCTCAAGACCAGCGACATGGAGACCAACTACGACATGGGAGCCAAGATGGCGGACGCGCTCTTGAAAGAAAAGGTACTATTAATTTTATTTCCATTAATAATACTACAATTCTAGCCTTAGGCTAATAAGTAATTTAATTTTAACTTGAACTTTTACAAAATAATGTCTCTCAGAGAGCGGTCGGAAAATAATCAATTCAATAAAATGATTATTATACGACCAAGCGAACCTTTGTTCTAAAAATAATAATTGTGAAATAAGTAAAGGAAGAAAAATATAAAAGTGACCCTTGCATAGTACACACCTAACCGATGCCGTATAAGAATAACAGGAATAAGAATAAGAAATATTTATTGGCCTTTAAATAACGTTCGTTACAGGCAACGTCTTGTTACATATGAATTTATGATAACTTAAAAAAAATAAACTTAATTAACTTATTTAAATACCTTTATAGTTCTAATTACACATATAGTTCTTAGACCCCCGCTCAGGTTCGTACCTGGTGCAAAGACTTGCCATTGCTATCCAGAGGGGCAATGCAGCCAGTGTGATGGGTACTTTTGCACCAGGTACAATCAAAGGCGGGCTATTTGATTGCTGACGTGCATTTAATTGTGATTTTATTTAATTTTGACGAAATGTATTAAAAATATTTTTGTGATATATAAAAAAAAAATCTAATAATATATATTTGTTATATTATATATTTACGTTGTGATTTATATCTCTACTTGTCAGTAATATTTTGGAAACAAACAAACAGGTGCAAACGGGCGATGTGATCACCATAGACAAGGCGACCGGTAAGATCAACAAGCTGGGGAGAAGCTTCGCGCGCGCTAGAGACTACGATGCCACTGGTAAGTGACAACGGTAATTTAATAATAACATGGGACGACATCCACACAAAGGTGTTCAGGTCCCAAACTAGACAAAGCCTGTGCTATGGTAACCTGATCACTGATATACATACTTACAGGTCAAATAGACTCGGAAACCCAACATACAGGTTCGCGCCTAGTTTAAGAGTCAACGCCAACGTTGTAACTTGTTCTTTACTGTTTTTCTGTGTTGTTAACTGTGTTTTGTAATTTTAAACATTCCAATAAACGTATATTTGATTTGATTTGTTCATGCACACAAATGTTTGTCCTGTCCGGGGATAGAACCCCTTATTTATTTTGATTTGCCATTCGATCGATTTAATTCAATAAACCAAAGTTTATACGGGGCCTTATAACCCTAAAACGATATGTTATTATCCCGGATAAGTGGGAAATGTAGGAAAGAATTTATTTTATTTGTATCTACCTGATTTCTCGTAAACTGTTGGCACGATCGACGAAAATATTTTTTTTTTTGTATGATTTGAATATAATGTTTTTGTTTTGCCTCTGTAGTGGTCTGAAAGTTTATCGAGGTCCGTGCAGTGGTTGGACTTATAAAATAGAAATAACTGATAAAGATAAATAATGAAGGAGGCGACTGATGCTTTTTTCATTAATACGCAATGTTAACCACATCTTTAGGCATTTTTTGTTAGACGTACAACGCACTGGCTAAAAATGAAACAAGTGATTTAGTTTTTAGTTTTTAATCTACTTAATTCCAAATGGTTATAACATATTTATCGTACATTCGGTGTGCAGGTCAGCAGGCTCGGTTCGTGCAGTGTCCGGAGGGCGAGCTGCAGAAGCGCAAGGAAGTGGTCCACACTGTGACTCTGCACGAGGTGGACGTCATCAACTCGCGCACGCACGGCTTCCTCGCGCTCTTCTCAGGTGAACGCAATATGCATGAATATTACTTAGTTTAGTGTTATATTTAATATAACAGTGTGTTTGGTGTTATATGTTGTATGTAATGTTAATAATCTTCTTCTCTTATATATAAAAATCAATTGCTGTTCGTTTGTCTCGCTATAACTCGAGAAAGGCTGGGCCGATTTAGCTGATTTTTGTATTGGAATGTTAGTGAAATTTCGGGGCAGGTTTAAACACACACACATATATATATATATATATATATATATATGTTAGGCGGTACGAAGTTCGCCGTGACAACTAGTATTTTATAATTGTAATTATTAAGTTGAATTGATTTTATCCAAAAAGGAACCTAATTTAAGTTTATTTTTGCTTTTGTTGTATTTAGTTTTCTTTTTAAAATAGGTGTCTACTTAAAGTTGTTGTTTTATTAAAATAGGTATCTATTTTTTTTTTACTTTAGTATTTACGTTGAGTTCTAACGTACGCTCTAAGGAAAAACATGATTTTAATCCACTTTATTGCTCGTAACATATTCGAACTTGCATACTTGTATGTAAAACTCATGTTTATACAAATGAATCATGTTTATCGGTACACATAATTAATGGAGTCAGTCAATATGTTTAATACAATTACAATTTCAATAAAATACGTCGTAAACAATTTCGTAAATGACCCACCCCGGATTGCACTCGCCGCGAAGGTTCTCGCTACGCTGGCCGCATTTCCACGCTAAATTGCACCAGACACGAGCCGGGGAGGGAGTCAGCAACCACTTGTTGCACCATGTCCCCTAAACACTGACCAGCCTCCTTATCGGCTGACTTTACACGTGAAAGAAGTGGAAAAAAAAGAGCGAGCAATGGCGTCGACATTTGACAGTGACGAAGCGGCGAACTCTCAAATACCGATGCTATAGTTTGCTTTTGTTTTCAACTCTGTCATAACCTAAATTTACACATATCAGTCAGTCTCTTTTATGTATATGTCACCGTAAAATTATAAATACCGTTAGATTACAATCTATCTCGCGAGATTGTAAACTGTCGAGAGATTATGAACCTCAACGTACTGTTTACAATTAAAACGTATTGTTATTCGGTAGATTGTAATCTTTCGAAGTGAAACCGTCAAATTACAATCTTACAATTGTCAAATTGTCAACTGTCCGAAGGCTGTCCCTAATTGGTCGGCTTTATACTAGACCGTTCTGCGTCCATAGAGTTCAGCCTGGTGACAGACGGACTTATGGACGGACGGAGAAGTCTAAGTAATAGGATCATGTTTTTAACATTTATTGACGGAACCCTAACAACACCTTATGTAGTCAAATGGGCGCATAAGGAATGCAATATGTAATAATGTGTTTTTTTGAGTAAATATAAAAGATACAATAAGTAAGTCAATAATAATTGTGAAGATATAATATAATAATTATAAAATAATTAATTAATTAATTAATTTTAATTGGTCCCAGCGCAGAGCAGTGCTCGTCGTCATCACCATCCCGCATGATGAGAACCTCGTGAAGGCTGAATAGGACAAGGTCAGCAAGTACCTTGACTTGGCTCACGATTTGACCGCCATGTGGGATGATGATTTGACGATCATTGTTCCGATAGTCGTTTCGGCAAACGGCCTGATAGCTAGAAGTCTCAATCACAATCAAGATCTTAACTGGCTGTCGCTAGATGGTTGGATCAAGGGTCAGGTATATAGGGCTGTGCTCCTCGATACAGCTCGTATTGTAAGGAGGTTCCTCTCTCTGTAGTCCCTACCGCCGCGCCGGTAGCTTGGGTCCTACCCCGTTGCTGGTGGCACTCTAGGTTTAGGTTTTTTATAATATTTATTGTTTTATATTCATATTGTAAAAAACTTAAATTTAAGAAATAAAATGGATATGAAAATAAATAATAATATGAAATAATATACATGAAGAAAATCTAGCGCTCTGCTTCATGTATTAGCGCCTACAATAATGATACTTAGAAAAATAACAGTTTGACTGACACATTGTAAATGGTTTTTAAGGAATTTCTGCGACTCACACTAGGAAAGATCCTGTGTCGTGAGACTTCCTTTTTTTAAATAATTAAAGTATAGGTAAGTTAATAAGTTAAGTATATTGAATGTTTAGGCGACACCGGTGAGATCAAGTCTGAGATTCGCGAACAAATCAACGGCAAGGTGGCGGAGTGGCGCGAGGAGGGCAAGTCCGAGATGATACCAGGAGTGCTCTTCATTGACGAGGTCTGCATATTACCACTATCATACACCTTAATAATAATTGATTATGTATTGCGTGATCGCTGAATCCGCGCTGAGATGTATGTATGCTCACTGCGGTTTTAGTTAGAAAACTAAAGCGTGTTTGATTCATATTGTTTAAGAAGACGGGTTTTCACGCGTACCTAAAGAAAAGAAAAGAAAGAAAAATATTTATTTGAAACTGAAAACAAACTTGATAACACAATTTATAATCAGACTAAAGTTACAAATTACTGCTTTCTGTCACAAACCACTCACAACTGAACATAATGCTGGTTGAAACAACCAGCGTTGATCTTCCGTTAGAACCGGGAAGTGACGTCACGCACCTCATATTCAACAGTTTTACTTAATTCAGTAGGCACATGGAGGGCGTTCGGCTATCTGTATTGCTTTCAGTATTGCTATAGTCTTGAAAGCAATACTGTAGTTTCATATCGGCCTAGAAAGCAACACCCTAGTATATTTCAGCAAAGCGATGTCAATTTTCAAAACAATTAGTGAACAGAAGATTGCAATGTCTCCATATATTTGACAGATATTGGCATCGGCTAGCGCAATGTAAGTACTACTGCTTTGAGTTTAGACATCGCCATCGTCATAGCTAAGCTTTGGAAGCAATGCCAATAGCCGATAGCGCCCCGGTTTTTCGGAAAGGTCTAGCTATAGTTTCGTTAACATTCGGTGAACTTCATCAGGAATGAAATGAGTCGTTTGTGTCTGCAACGATGACACGACTCGCACGTTAAAGACACGAACGACCCGTTTCATCCCTGATGAAGTTCACCGAATGTGAACGAAACTATTGTTGGACCTTTACAACAATCAGGTGAAAGTGATATCTCGTCTTCTTAAACAATATAACTAACTGCGGATTTAGCGATGATGCTAGCGGGATGCGTTTGCAGTATACAAACCCAGTACTTACAAATAGGCCATTTCTGCGCTGCTGGTCCCGGGTTCGACCCCCGGACAGGTTCAACATTTTTGTGCGTGAACATGTCTGTTTGACCTGCGTCTGGGTGTTTATATATATATATAGGTATGTATATCAGTGATCAGGTTACCATAGCACAGGCTTTGCCTAGTTTGGGACCTGAACACCTTTGTGTAGATGTTGTCCCATATTATTTGCTGAAATATAATCCATACTTCTAAACGATCGTTGTATCTTACTGATCGCCAGTGCACGCTCCTCTCACCGCACCCCGTCCACCAATGAACCGCAAACATTAGCATTAAATGTGGGACACGATACTAAAACGTATAGGAGACGTTTTTCTTTCCACGAAAACATATTATCTTGTGTTTTGATATTTGAAAGTTTGTTTTCAGCAGCTCTTAGGATATACTAATAGTAAGGTTGCCTCGAAGACATAGCTTTAAGTGATAAAGCCGCCACTTGTGGCAATAGATGTAAGAATTCTTGTGTATTTGCTGTAATTCAGGTCTGCTACAAACTGCACCAACCGGCCAGTCAAATTGCTAGTTATTTTGTAAGGATGGATCATGAAGATTTGTGTTGATTGTACCAGGCTCACATGTTGGACATAGAGTGCTTCTCGTTCCTAAACCGCGCGCTGGAGTCTGAGAGCGCGCCCGTCGTCATCATGGCCACCAACCGCGGGATCACGCGCATCCGGGGCACCAACTACCGCAGGTGTGTATGTGACTTTGTACCAGGATCACATGAATCTTAGCCGATGTTCCTATTCAATGTTTGATGAGTAGTTCCTGTAGCGTTAGACCTACTGTTGCAACTCATGTCAACATTGCATAAAGTTTATTTTTTTCTTATAATTGTTTAAACCCCAATGCAAACATTAATCACATATTTATGGATTGTATTAATTTTGGCATCCAACGTTTGTTATTTGTCAGCGAACTTAGCCATATAGCAGAACAAAACTCATTAAGTGTCCCCGCGACGCCACGTTTCAGATTTCTTAGCTAATGATGTATGATATTTTAGGTCTGTCTTTAAGTTTATTGTAAATAAGTTAGAGAAATAAGTTGGTCCTATATGGATTGCTCTCAAGCAAGTGACAAGCGACAAGACTTATCTTAATCGATACTTCAGTCACCTGCTAAGTCAATAATGACTAGGCCCATAGTTAAGCCTTAACGTGCGGATTTATACATTTAAAAACTACACTAGCTTAAGTCCCTCGAGCTAAGCGAGTTCGAGCTTCTATTTCTCTTTCCATCCCGTGTGCACCATTCTGTTAAGATTCTCGTGCACTTTTCTTTCAGCATTGACAAATACAGAAGAAAATGAAAAGCTTCTGAGGAGGCCTTTGTAAAGGGCAAGCTGTAAAAGAAAAACCAGTTGCAGATGTTAGCTTAAGTTAAATAAATTAATTAATTAATTAAGTAAAGTGCAAGCTGTAAAAGAAAAACCAGTTGCAGATGTTAGCTTAAGTTAATTTATATAAAACTTACAATATATAAGCACAAAACATTAACCATATAGTATTATGTGATACTTGATGGAAACAGCAATAAAGGCTTTATTTGTATTGCAGTCCACACGGCATTCCCCTGGACCTGCTGGACCGTATGATCATAGTACCTACTGCGCCGTACACGCACCAGGAGCTCAGAGAGATACTTAACATCAGGTTAGTGCTGTTAACATGAGATAATAGTCATCACATCACACTTTCTCTTCACTTCACACTTTCTCATCACATCACACTTTCTCTTCACTTCACACTTTCTCTTCACTTCACACTTTCTCTTCACTTCATACTTTCTTATCACATCACACTTTCACATCACATTACACATTCACATCACATCACATCACATCACACATTCACATCACATCACACTTTCTCATTACACTTTCTCATCACACTTTATCATCGCATCATACTTATATTATAAAGACGAAAGTTTGTGTTCAGTGTTGCTCCTTTACGCCGTAACGGCAGGATACCTTACGTTTTGGATTAACACATAGGCTATTCACTATACATAAATAAGGAACAACATTCACAGGTCTTCAAGTCCCAAACTAGACAAATCCTGTGCTATAGTAACCTGATGGCTGATATACATACTTATATACATAATAAACACAGCATTTGTGTACTACTTATTGACCGTGTACTGGTTTCAAAAATCATCACTCACACGTCTCTCACTCAAAACGTTAAACCAAAATAACCTTGGTTGCGCACCAAGGTCATTGGTTCAAGTTGTTTGCCAGTGAGTGTAACGGTAATGTCACTGTCATGTGTCAGGTGCGAGGAGGAAGACTGTCAGATGTCAAGCGACGCGTTGACAGTTCTGACGCGAGTGGCAACAGAGACGTCGCTGCGATACGCCATACAGCTGATCACCACCGCCTCGCTAGTGGCCAGGCGGAGGAAAGCCACAGAGGTATGTATTTTCTAGACCCTCTGAAATCTAAGGACTGCCATTTTTTTCCTAGATATTTGGTCATACTGTTTGTATACAAGGTTTTTGGTTAGGGGTGTACGAGGGCGGCACTAAAAGTATCGGGAATGGAATATTTCCATTGTTCCTGTCATATTAAAATCTTTTTTATTGAAAACTCCTTGGTTTTAAAAATCGAACACCATTTATTTATTTAAAAAAAAGATTCTCGGTCTTGTCACAAGGTTTTGTCAAACTTGTTTAGTCGTTGAAAAAATGAAATTGACTCGAGAAAATTCAAAAGCGATGATTTATTATGACTTTCGAAGTGGTTTAACACAGAAACAGTGTATTGACCGGATGATTTCTGCATTTGGTGATGAAGCCCCATCCAAAAACCACAATTTATCGCTGGTTTGCTGAATTTCAACGTGGACGTGTCAAGCTCAGTGATTATCCCCGTCAAGGTCGTCCAAAAACTGCAGTCACTCAAAAAAACGTTGATGCTGTTCGTAAGCTGTTTGAGGAAGATCGACATGTGACATACCGCGAAATTCAGGCAACTTTAGACATTAGCATGAGTCAAATACAAATAATCTTGCATGAACAATTATGTGTAAAAAAGTTGTTTTCCCGATGGATACCGCATTCGCTCTGTGAAGAACAGAACTCTCGAAAGATTCCACGCGGGATCTTCAAATGCTGTATACAACATCGTATCAGGTGACGAATCCTGGATATACGCGTACGAACCCGAAACAAAAAACCAGTAACGAGTTTGGGGTAATTGGGGAGTCTCTTGGTATTCGAAAATGAGTTAAAGCCAACAAAAATAGTTCGTTCACGGAGTGTTGCAAAAAAAATGGTGGCCACGTTGCGACTATTCCTCTTGAGGGACAAAGAACGGTTAATGCAGAATGGTATGCTAGCATTTGTTTGCCACACGCCATTTGCCATCACGACGATGCGAGTTCTCACACCGCGCACAGAACAAAAGAGTTTTTAGAGCAAGAAAACATATAATTATTTGACCATCCGCCATACAGCCCCGACCTAAGCCCTAATGATTTCTATACTTTCCCTAAAATAAAGAATAAATTGCGTGGTCAGAGATTTTCATTACCTGAAGAAGCTGTGGACGCCTACAAAACGGCCATTTCGGAGACTTCCGAATGGAATGGTTGCTTCAATGATTGGTTCTATCGTATGGAAACATGTGTCCAATTTTGCGGAGAATACTTCGAAAAGCAATGAATACATTTTTAAATAGTAATGGTGTGTCACTTCCTTGATTCCCGAAATTTTCAGTGTCGCTCTCGTAATAAGTCCGAAAGGGGGTCAGTATACTTATCCTAATGAACAACTTTCGCAAAGGGACCAACTTTAACCAACTCTTGTTTTGACGCTTTCTGTTTCTTCTTAACGAAATTATAGTTTCGTCAACTACCTATCGATTTTACAGGTTTATAGACAGAGACAGACAGACGCGCGTGGTTGTCACTCTGTACTTAATAATTAAGGCTCGTATTCAAAAACCGCCCAAAAAGTTCTATTTTACTACCAAAACAATTCTAAACGGTTACCAAACTGGATTGATTTGTATTACTTTGACTTATTTACTAATTTGCTTTTTATATTGACATAGAATGTTCAATAAATTATGACTAAAATGTTTTTTAATAAATGTTACTTTTATAACTGTCATATGGTTAGGCAATGAATAATATTCTTTATATAGAAAGAATACTGTTTTGTCCACAGATTCAAGTGAAGTTAACACGTTGTAGGGATTTCTAATTCTTATGGCTAATCAATTATTTATGTTAAAAACTCAGCGTTTATTGTTTGTTTTCTTTATGTAATAATCACATACTTCTCGTTCTGTGTAATGTTTGTTTGCTGCGCCGTTTGTAGTTGATGTTCTGTGTAATGTTTGTTTGCTGTGCCGTTTGTAGTTGATGTTCTGTGACAACCAAATGGAAACAACATATTTTATATTTTAGCTAAAGTATTGTAAGTGCATGATTTATCTTTATTTAGGTATAATGTACCTAATGAAAGGCTTAATATGGAGTTATTTTGTTATAGTTCGATCTGCTTGTATGTACACACTCATGTTATGCATTAATAAATCAAATTGAAATTGATAAATGGTCACCAAAATAATACGCTGGACGTACTGCGGACCTTGTTGCCGGAAGTATTCGGAGTCTCACAATTTGGTGACCGTTAAGTCGTTTTGGGAACCAAAAAATATTTTTGGAGTTTAAATTATACCCGTTAATTAATAATATAATTTAAGTTTAGACTGGTGACTCCCGCTCCGGTTCGTTCCTGGTGCAGAGGATGGCCATTGCTATTTAACGTGGCAATGCTGCGAGTGTAATGGGTACTTTTGCACCCGGAACGGTCAGGGGTGGGTTATTTGACTAGAGGTAATTAATTGTGACGTAATTTTTTTTTTTTTTTGACCCTAGGTATGTTAAACATTAATCTAATATTGTATACACGTTCATTCATAAATGTAGTAGGTATTAGACTTTAGGATATAAGTAAGTAGGTACAGTTAATCTTAACTAATATTATAAATGCGAAAGTAACTCTGTCCGTCTATCTGTTTCGCTTTCACGCCAAAATCACTAAACCGATCTGGATGAAATTTGGTGCACAGGTAGATTGGACCCCCGGAAAGGACATAGGATACTTTTTAACCGACTTCAAAAAAGTAGTTGCCCATTATCTCGACAATCCAATGGGGAACTACGCGGGTGAAACCGCGGGGCACAGCTAATTAAGAATATTTTTGTTATTTTCAGGTGAGCATGGAAGACGTGAAGAAGGTGTACTCGTTGTTCCTGGACGAGCACCGCTCCGAGCAGTTCCTCAAGGAGTACCAGGATGAGTTCATGTTCAACGACGGCTCCGGAGGTAATGTACCTACTTGTATCTACCACTGCTGGGCAACGGTCTCCTAAAAACATTTAGTTTTTTTTTATCCGAACGATACATTATTTGGTTACTACTATTTTTGTTATTTGTTTTGCATAGCTGTACACTCTAAATTGTTCTCTGAAAGAGATCGCTTTTAGCGATGAGGCCGCCTTTTGTGCCATGTTACTTTATTTTTTAGTGTTGTGTTCAACAATTCACGTGTTTTGTATTGTTCGAAAAATTTGTTGCACTAAATTAACATTATGCTTTTTATGTGCGAACTGACAGAATGTGGAATTCGTTGCCTCGATCTTTTTTTTTTACACCTGGGTCGTTTTAAGTCGCTAATGACGCCAATAAAACAAAAACATCCTAAAATTATATCCATACTTATCGCTTGTGGAAACAAAAAGAGAGGAGACAATTTTAGAACTGTCAAATTATGTTAGTTTAGTAAGTTTGGTCTGACCGGATCCAGGTCATTATCTCTGAATCGGTTTCTTGTAAGCAAACGTGCTTTATGTAAGGGCACATCGTCGCTAACCATCAGGCGAGTTGCGGTCTAACGCAACCCAAAACATCAATAAACAAATTATTAGTTGCGATTTAAAAAAAAACTCGACTGCTAAATCTTTAATCATGTATATTTCTTACTTTTTTTTTAATTTTCACGTATCCGGTATCACTCACGACTTAGACCAATCTATTGACACCACTCGCATAAAAATACGACAAGCCTAGAGCCTATGATCTAGGACGTGCCAAAGAAATATACATACATACATAACCCTCCTTATTTAGCACTCGGGTAAAAATACGCAGTTTGCAAGCCAGCGCTCTAGGTTCAATGCTCAGCCAGGGCAGATGTTTTTTGTACGTTTGGATATAAGTTGTCCTGCAATCAATGGTGGGGCTATCGGCTATTGGCATTGCTTCCAAAGCTGTGAAGATGTCGATGTCTAGACTCAAAGCAGTAGTACTTACATCGCGCTAGCCGATGTCAATATCTGTCAAATATATGGAGACATTGCAATCTTATGTTCACTTATTGTTTTGAAAATTGTCATCGCTTTGCTGAAAACAATACTAGGGTCTTGCTTTCGTAGCCGATACGAAACTACAGTATTGTTTTCAAGACTATAGCAATACTGAAAGCAATACAGATAGCCGACAACCCCCCTGGATGTGTTGCACATGTTTTTTTGTATATGTTGCATGTCGTCCCCGACTCGGGAGAAATCCCAGTGGGCTGCTATGTGTCTAAAACTTTTTGTTAACGTCTGTTATATTTGACGTCTCGTTTGTTCCAGATGCTTCACAAACCATGGAGATATCGCAGTAAAACACTTTTCATATACATTTTCCAAATATAGGTAACTAATTGTTTTTGTGAGAATCTTTGACTTTGTATACATTTGACATACTCAATATGTTATACAGGATATAAGCTATCATTCAAACAAACTTCATCTAAATCTGTTTAGCGTGAAAGAGAAAATAAACAGACAGAATGGTTATTTTTAAGTTAGCGTTAAATGTAGCGTATGTTTAAGTTTATTTTAAGTTACATTACATTTTTTTAATATAAAAATAACAAACAGAATTTGTGATTTCATTTCTGTGTAATTTGATGTGATTTTTTTTGATATAACAAAAAGTACCTATGTATACTTTTTGTTAGTTGGCGAGTATTACCCTTTTTACGATTTTTTATCTCTAAAACTTTTTCATATTAAGAAGTCACACTGCCAAGTACGGGGCGATTCTAAATTGATTGCTTATATTTTTACCACGCAATCAGCATCGTTAATATAACGTGTTTCGCTAATTAAAACCATATGGAAGATATGTTCACTTAGGCGAATTACACAAATGTGGGCTATGCGAACGCGCTTGTCGTCGCCGTGACCTTGTTTCGCACCTAGTTAAGATCACTATGAGTTTTGCGTTCATTTTGCATCACTTCTATTGAAGTTTTCTTCAGTATTTTGTACTAAAGTGGGTTAAATCAAAAACACACGGACATTTTATTTTTTAATATTCTTTCAGTATAAGAACTAAATATGCCATAAGCGAGCGGTAAATATGTACCGCCGTAGCATCTTGAGCCGCTTATCAAAAACCAACGAAACTCCTATAAAATTCGTAAAAACTTATTACCAAGTTTCATAGTTACAAAAAATAAACAAGTTAAAGGTTTAAAATTACGTTTTATTCACATAATTCGTACAATTTAGTTTGTTTTGTATTCCAGTTCATTGGCTTTATTTCTTACATAAATATATACAATACAAATAAATAAACAAGTTGCCTTTGACTTACTTTAAGCGTACTCTATACAATTTACTCACAATAACAGTCCAGTCAATGGGCCATTTTAATCTGACAATAATACTTTTGTCGCTGAAACTTCGCAGTCTGATAGAATAATATAACGGGGCCAGTCTGTTTAAACGCGTCATAGAACTTTAAAAACTAAAATACTATGCATCTAATGATGTAGAAAATATATCTTTGGTTAGATAGTTAGGTAATAGATTTTTTGACGTGACAGCGTCTTATAATTCGATGGAGCCGGCTGAACGCACGAAATAACAAGACTCATGCGGCGTTACCTCGCTCTGAGGCGTTCCATTTAAGGCTTGAAGTGCAAGCGAGAGCGTGGAACGAGCGACAAAGAGACATCTGTCTCTCTCCCACTTGAGTGAGCGATGCGTCCGCGTGGACAGCTGCTATACAATAATACATTGACATGTGTCCGTCAAGTATGAAGTGCAATGAACAGTGAATGTGGTGTCTATTGTTTATAGCAACGATCATTGCGCCGATGGACGTAATGATTCTTTCGATACAAAATGTCTAACAAACAAATAAAATTATAATTTTCTTTTGGTAAATGTAACCATTCCATCAGTATTTTCTTATGACGTTGTCACGTTCAACTATCGTCAGTAAACCTTCCTTACAGACAAGCGTTTTTTTTTCAGAGGGCAAGTGCCTATATGCCTTTGTATACGTAAGTTGTGTTTGTATTTAATTTAGTTTGCTTATAAAAATGTAGATGGCGGTGTTACCTCAACCTTAAACACCTCACACAAATGGTCAAGGTACTAAATTTAATAAGCCTTTCGAGAAATAAAATATGGTAGTTTCATTAAAACACCTACCTATATGTGTCTACCCAAGGAAGGTCACACAGGGAGACCGTGTTCAGCTTTTATTAACATAAACAAATTGATTAAATAAATAGCAAAAAATATAGCATAAAGATTACCTATAGACCATTTAAGATTAATCGACATGAACGTGATGGTATATTTTTTAATACCTACTTTTTGTCAAGTTTTATACATATGGTATCTCTATTTGGTATGGTATACCTTTAACATATTTTTACAAATGACAACTCTCTTCTCTTACTTTGTGTCATGGCCGGGCGGCTGCAGCTTTTTACATTAATTTTGTTGTATTCATATCAAGTATTATACTTGTGAATGTTTATTTTGATAAATAAACGATTCGTACAAGTTTGGAATTGTGTTTTACTGTGGCTATGCTCACCTCCGCTCACATCACAACTCTGCTGAATCTTATTAATAAAATAAAAAAAAAGTCAGTTAAATTTTTTTTAATTTCGTACGAAATGCCCAAAATGCTGGTTGCATTGCCCCGCTGAAATGCAAGACTTATTTTTTGGGCAAAAACAATATAATGCATGGGGAAAAGCGTCTAAATTCCACACTTTCCAAGTCTTCTTCTTCTCTTTTTAGCAATTGTATACTATTTTTAGTCTAACCAAACCGAGCGAATATTACAACGTCTTAAATGCTTTGTTATAATTCATATTTAATAACATACCTAACATTCTAAAATACGAATTAAAAAAAAATGGATTTTACGTTAATCGTCAATTATTCTATCAGATCTAGTTCAGCGACAGAATTATCGTCAGGGTAAATTAGATTGATACGGAGAATTTCTACATTAACTGGGAAAATAAGTAAATATAATATTTCCGCAGTATTATATCGTACTATATTATTATTTAATTATAGTTTCTTTCTAAATTACCCAAAACTACGATATTTTTCCCCTCTTATTCTAAAACATTTCGTATTCAAAAATCCTATAATTTACCGAATTACTTTTTTAGTGGGGACTTTTTATTGGAAAATCAAAAAACAAATTGAAAATGCGAATCCCTTTTCTTTTCGATCATGTGTAGAAATAGAATTTTCACGCGCCTTATTCCAGAAGGAAAATAATTTGATAAAATCAGTAATTTAAACGAAATAACCGGTGAACGAAAACATAGTGAGGATACCGCCTTTCGGGGGAACGAAAACATAGTGAGGATACCGCCTTGTCGGGGGAACGAAAACATAGTGAGGATACCGCCTTTCGGGGGAACGAAAACATAGTGAGGATACCGCCTTTCGGGGGAACGAAAACAGTGAGGATACCGCCTTGTCGGAGAAGCCAAAAAGTGTGAGGGAGAAGCTTTCGAAGATAAACGAAGTCTCCAACCTGCAATTTGGCCAACGCGGTGGACTATATGATCTACACCCTATCATAGATGAGACCGGAGCTCAGCAGGGGCCGTTATGTGTTGTTACGTTAAACAAAATAACCAGCCTCAGGCCAACTGGGCACTGTGTTATTAGATTTCTTCACAGAGGTTTCTTTGAACGGCACCGCTTCTTTGGAAAATTCCTTGTGCTGAAATAAACAACAAAATATTTACTAATCATTCTGCGAACTGTTGACCTTACTATCACAATAATTTCGTAATAAACTATTTTTTTAAAGTCGTGTGTTACAAACTTTGAACCCTTATTTTCCCCTTTACCTTATAATGTCCTTGCATCGTCCAAATTCCATATCTCTAGATTCGGCGGTTTAGGCTCTGCGATGATTCCTAGCGAACATCAGCGAGTCGGGATTTTTTATATACAATTTCTATACACATTATTTAAAGGCTACATACATACTTGCAGACAAAAACAAAACTTGCCAAACACGAAGCAGAGACGCTTCGCTCGCTCGGCCAGTAGCATGCATTCTACGACTAGGTTTAACCTTTTCAGCGCCATAAACGATACGCGACAACCGCTGCCGTCCCCTGTGCGCCAACGTCATCTATTGTTGACCAAAAACTATTGAAATTGTGTTCCTTGACGTACGTAACGTACGCACAATGTTAATAAAGATGTAAATAAATTCTCCACAGAACCATGAAAATGGTAATGCCGGGAGGAGACGATCACGTAGATGAGTTGTGTGAAAGGAGGGTGAATGAAGAGATGACCGGCTGAGAAAGTAGAATGGAAGAGGAGGACATGCTTTGCCGACCCCACGTAGTGGGATAGTCAGGAAGATAAAGAACTTACCTGCGTCCTGACGTGTGTTTGCATCGCGTACTTCTGTATGAACTCTGCGGCGCAGTGCGGGCACTTGTGCGGCCGCTCGCCAGTGTGCGTGCGCCGGTGGTGACGTAGCACCACGTGACTCTACAACGCACACTTTAATTGTGATTTAACTAGAATACACTTTTTTTGAATGAACTTAATTTTAACAGCGTTTTCTATTTTCGATACTGAACACATATATCAAGAAAAGAAACTGAAATTATGAGTTAAAAAATTATCTCGAAGATTTGGTAATTATTGGACACCCATTATACAACACAATCATTTACGCGAAATGTGGAATAAACTCATTCATAAACAATGCGCCCCTCCACCCGCCCCCGCAGGAATCAAAGGATTAGCCGCCCGCGTCGAAAATTGGGCCAGCCAGTCTGAAGTATGTCACGGTCGAAGACGCACGCAGCTGTCCACCGAGCTTTGACAGCTTATTTAAATAAAGTAGTGGAGGAGGGTAGCCCTCATACCAGATTTCATAGAGGCAAATTATAGGGTGTAGACAACCGTAGTGGCGTAAAATGGAAATAATATTATGATTCTAAATGACAGGCAAATTATAAATGACAACACATTACATTAATTACAAATAATTAACATACAAGGATTAAAAAAAATAGTTTACTGAGTTCGCTATCGTGACGTAACAGTGTTTTTTTTTCTTTTGATATATGGCACCATAAGTTTTGTATATTCGCCAGCGTCAAGTTTATCAATTTTCAAGTTATTAATCAATCAAATATCAAGTGATAAGCTATCGTGGTTAAGTTAAAGTCATCATGTACCCTCGTAAAGCGGTGGAGACTTTACCAGGGTTTCTATGGAATGTTCCCGCGAACACGAAAACCACGTTATTCCGTCTTTATATCGCTTGCTCACACTTTTATACATATAATGCACATAAACAAGACATTAATGGTTAACAATCCACCAATATTACACATTAAAGTTTGCAGAATCACTAGTTTTGCAATAAATTCACAGACAGAGACGCCATTTTTTCAGCGAACTCGGGAATACTCCCACGTAACGCTGTTGTAAACTTTGCAAATACGTTAAACACAATGGCGCCCTCTGATCTCATAACGGTTATCTTGCTGCACAGGTCTGTATACTTACGGCAAAAGCTCGTCCGCACAGATCGCATATTTTATCCTTAACTTTTTCAATCTTCAAATGTACATTCTCTCTATGGGTTCTCAAACCTGAGGGACGCGCAAAGTACTGCAATGAAAAAAAAATGGGAGTATTTTTTTTATCCCACACATCTAGGCATTTGACCACAAGTTCGCACGACCACGGAAGTCGATACTGCAGCCCTAGATGGAGCATGCCTAGTCTGGAATGCACTGGCTCTCAAGGATGGCTGCCGGAACACACCATTAGGTGCTTGTCGACAGATAAAAATCAAATTGTGATCTTTGGAAACTAATCAAACTTACAATTAGTTAGATAAAAAAACTACACATTGTAAAATTGTATAAGACCTTAGATATATTTTTCATTCTGATGAAATAAGGTTTACCATACCAAACCATAAAAATGATGTCAATATCCCCAAGCTTTCCAATTGCATGAAAAGTGTGGTGAACTATACACCCCCTACCGAGAGATCCGTGGCTATTAGCCTAATAATAAATCAATATACAATTTTCCAATAGCTAAATTACAGACATATTGAATGTGTCATAATGAAATAACAATTTTATTACTCTAAAAGTGAAAAAAACTATCAACGTACAAGGATTATAAGAAAAAAATAGCCAATCTCGTAATATACCAACCACTAATTAAATACGGTTTTTTTTCCAATACTGGCATTACCGGTATTGAGCTGCCTAAAACCGGTATTGAAATTATCTCCGGGATCCCGGTATTCATGCCCTACTAGCTAATAGCTAATATCAACAACATGTAATAGCTAATATCAATAACATAATAGCTAATATCAATAACATGTAATATTTTATTCGTTACAACTACGTTAATATATTTTTGTAAAAACATTTTTTTTTTTATAAAAAAGTATACGTGCTGCGTTCCGCGGTGTTACCCACGGATCTCTAATTTTTATAGCCTATTTATTACAGTTACTCTGTGATAATGTAGCTTTCTGACGATTTTTGAAATCGATCGAACAGTTTTTATGTTTATTCCTCACATACAAATAAAAATCTATGCTATATATAGTATCGGTAGAGATAAAATTCTGCATAAATTAACCTTAAACAAAATTAACTCACCTTATCGCACAATTCGCAATAGTATTTGGTTTTCTTTAGATGGAACAAGTTGTAATGATACATCAAGTTTTTCTTGCGATTAAAAACTCTACCGCATTCGGGACATGGCAATCTGGAATACATTTTTTATTATATTAAGAACTAGATACGTTTTCATTGACATCAACACCAAGGTCTCAACGCTCAGTCTCGGCTCTTATTCCAGCTTGTCTATCAAGAGCTGCGATGCTGATCGCGCTGTAGGCCTAGAGCGTAGCTATGCTCTCGGCCATCATAATCATCATCATCAGTCAGAAGACGTCCACTGCTGAACACAGGCTTCCCCCTTAGAACGTTATTCCGAACGTGAAGCTGCCAATTGCATCAACTAGTTACTTGTGAATTTCACTATGTCGTCGGTCCACCTAGTGGAAGGCCTACCTACGCAGCGTCTTCCAGTTCCTGTTGACCACTCAAGAACCTTTCTGAAGGTCACCATAGTAGCCGCCAGCAAGTTAGTCATTACAGTAACGTACTAATTATTTTAAAACTCACGCTACGGTCCTTTTCCTGTTATGTTTGGAGGAAACTCTCAGGTGCGTTTTATACTTGTCCACGCTGGGGAACTGCTTGTTGCATTCCACGCAGAACGACAGCTCCGGGTTTATTTTAGACTTCACCTACAAATAACGAAATGTATATTGCACTAGATGCGCCCCGCGGTTTTACTCGCGTTAGATATTTGATCATCCCATGGGAACACTTTAATTTTCCGAAATAAATAGAAATGTATGTATTAATCCAGGATATAAGCTATCTTCTTGCCATATTTCATCCAAATCCGTTCAGACGTTTGAGCGTGAAGGAGGAACAAACACACAAACATATAAATTTTCGACTTTAAAATATTAGTGGGATTGTTAGCACTACAATTCAGAGCTCAGGTCTCATCGCTGCGGTTTCTGTGAAATATCTTTTAAACTTGGCTTACTAGAGATAACAATCAGTGTTGTTTTGAAAGAAAGTCCTATACAGCGATCCAATTTTGGTCGAGTCACTTGCACTTTAAATAGTGGGATATGTAGCCGAAGGAGGTGGGCTCGGCCTACACCCGTAGACCAAGTCTGATCTACCGATGTAGATAATCAATCTCGGCCTACACCCGTAGACCAAGTTTAATCTAACGATGTAGATAATCAATCTCGGTCTACACCCGTAGACCAAGTTTAATTTACCGATGTAGATAATCAATCTCGGTCTACACCCGTAGACCAAGTTTAATCTACCGATGTAGATAATCAATCTCGGTCTACACCCGTAGACCAAGTTTAATTTACCGATGTAGATAATCAATCTCGGTCTACACCCGTAGACCAAGTTTAATCTACCGATGTAGATAATCAATCTCGGTCTACACCCGTAGACCAAGTTTAATCTACCGATGTAGATAATCAATCTCGGTCTACACCCGTAGACCAAGTTTAATTTACCGATGTAGATAATCAATCTCGGTCTACACCCGTAGACCAAGTTTAATCTACCGATGTAGATAATCAATCTCGGTCTACACCCGTAGACCAAGTTTAATCTACCGATGTAGATAATCAATCTCGGTCTACACCCGTAGACCAAGTTTAATCTACCGATGTAGATAATCAATCTCGGTCTACACCCGTAGACCAAGTTTAATCTACCGATGTAGATAATCAATCTCGGTCTACACCCGTAGACCAAGTTTAATCTACCGATGTAGATAATCAATCTCGGTCTACACCCGTAGACCAAGTTTAATCTACCGATGTAGATAATCAATCTCGGTCTACACCCGTAGACCAAGTTTAATCTACCGATGTAGATAATCAATCTCGGTCTACACCCGTAGACCAAGTTTAATCTACCGATGTAGATAATCAATCTCGGTCTACACCCGTAGACCAAGTTTAATCTACCGATGTAGATAATCAATCTTGGTCTACGTCTAGACCGTTTATGAGCGTGGTGTCATTGTATTTGTCTTACCTGTTGATAAGCATAGGCTATACTGATCGCATTCCGCGGTTTCGCTCATTAAAGTACAGTGGCATATAGTAAGGCTGTACAAGGTCATAAGGAATTATACATACATACATACACACACACACATACAATAGAAAACATAATCCTCCTGTTAGAATATTATGAACGCAACCATTTTATTTCGTCTTCTTGACGATAAAGGCGCTTCCGCTTGTTACTCACTCTCTCTGTCTCTGCCACGTGCGATGTGCAGTGCAAATTTATTCGCAATAAATTTAATCCCGTCAACAACATAACATGTACGAAAATGCACAAGTCTCGCATCACAGTGTCTCTGACGCAAAAAGTTGTGAAATCGAATGTTAACTAAGTCGATTCATTCAATACCTGTTTATGTATGGGAGTAAATATACAATCACTTTGTTCATTATTATCATAAATCGATACTTCGTTTACTGGTAACATTTTGTAGTAAGTATGTTATACCCAGTCCACGCGATTGCACAACACCGCGCCATCGACGACATTAAGAGGACCGCCCGAGCATCGAGCACCGCTTTTCATTTCTTAATATCAGAGTGATCAGTCATCTCTTAGAATTAATCACTATATGTAACGATTTAAAACAAATCTATTTATAAGTAAATCGTGTTTTTTTAACATCCACCGTGGCGCCTCGCGTAATTAGAATATAAATATTATTGTTTTTTTATTTCTTTGACAAACATAGTGACTTGGCAAACGCATACGGCATTACAAATGAAAGCTTTCTAATATTAGCGCTATCTACCCAAAGTTATCAGAAAATACCTATATAATTTTTTTTTTATAACGATACCTCTCTTACTCCTATCATGGTATGTAAGTTAATGTTAAGAATATATTCCTTTGAATGATTATCAGTTTTAGAGCCTCTAAATCGGCTAAACGTATTTTAGATTAATATTAAAGCCTCAGTATCAACTGCGTGTATATTTAATTTAGTTTATAAAAATATATTTCGATGCTCTCTAAATTTAACTACCTACCTAGTAAATGGCGTTGTAGTGTGCGTTTGCCAAGTCACTAAATTTATTAAATTCGAAATAGGTACTTGTTTTTACTGCTAAAAACCATGATCCTAGACCGCGTCGTCACTTTATATCGGATGTGTTGCGGTCAAGCGCAAGCCTATCGAACATAAAAAAAAATAAAAAAAAACTTTTTTGCTCAGTCGTGTAAAAAGCAATAGTTTACCTTGTCCGGGTGCAGCGAGTAACAATGTTTTTTGTAATAAATGTAGTTCTTGTAATCGCGGTTGCAGTCTTTACACGTGTACGTCATATGATGTTCGCTGCAAAATAATTGACAACATTACGTTTTATTGCAAAGTCATGGAAATTATAAAACCATATCGAGATAATGTAATGAAGAGTTCATACTAAAAAATGCCATTTTATATCCACTTTCTTTCGAGATATTTACAAAAAACTGTTGAAATAATATCTCGTATTTATGTCAAGACCGTCAGATGCCACCAATAAAACTTTATTATTGTATATGTCATGTGTGAACCATAACAAAAAAAAAACAAAAATACAGATATCTAATGACATATTTTTTTACGAGCTATTGACGAGAATGACATTAAGGTGAACTTTTCTTATATTTTCAAAAATGTCTAAAACGTAATAATTACATTCTGACTAAAATAAAAAGATAGGAGTAAGTTTTTTTCTCATTTATCTTTACATTGTCGTAAAAATGAGCGGTGAAACATTTGAAATGTCAATTTACTATGTAATAAATTATTTAAGATACACATTTTTGACGGAGCGATTGAGGTGGTGCTTCGTGTTTGACGGAGCGATTGAGGTGGTGCTTCGTGTTTGACGGAGCGATTGAGGTGGTGCTTCGTGTTTGGCATTTTTATTATCTCATAATGAAAAATGAGAAATTGGGTATTTTTTTTTTGCTAGTATTTATTGGTACACCACCGACGTGTTTTTCTCATCAAGTCCGATCCATCCAAAGGTTGCCTGGATGAAATCGCTTTAGGCGATAAGGCCGCCCAGTGGACTGCCAATATTTTATGATATCTGTTTGAAATGTATATGTATATTTTTTGGTGTACAATAAAGTTATATTTGAAATTGAGAAAGATATTTTCCGATAGATTATTATATCATTCCGCCTTCCGATATTCAATAGAATAATTCTTTATTGTCATCACAAAAATACAACTCAAAAAGAATGAAAAAAAAAACAATAACATAGCACAAAAGGAGGTCTTATCGCTGAAAAGCAAACTCTTCCAGTCAATCTTTAAAAAATGGAATATATCAATAAAATTTAGCATGTTTGTTAACTGAGTGAATCTTTTTTGTACTTAAGGGAAACCCTTCAGGAGCCTACATAGAAATATTACAATCTAGCCTAAGGCTAAATCTAAATAAGTAATTTTATTTTAATTTAAAATTGTATATAATAATGTCACTAAGAATTAGTCCATCGACACTTTTCTCATTGTGAAGTGAACCGAGTTCTTGCACCTAAATATTGAAGCGGACTCTACTTATTTTTAGGGTTCATTGGGATTTCACTCGTTTTACTAAAACGTCACTGTGTGTCTATCTGTCTGTCACCAGACTGTATCTCATGAACCGTGATAGCTATGCAGTTTAAATTATCACAGATGATATATTTCTCTCGCCGCTATAACAACATAGACATGTAAGGAGACTCCCGTACACTAAACGTGATTTTTATAGTCTTTTACTCGATATTAATAATGACAACTGGTAGAAACTTGAACTAATGTTGTATTATATACATATTATATTATATAATATATATTATATATAAAATTTTGGATGAATAAAAATTATTATTATTATTTCCCGTTGTACCGTAAAAGATTTTGTTGTGTTCGTTACTCTTTCACGCGAAAACTGTTGAGCAGATTATATTATGGTTACTTTAAATGATATAATTTTATTAATAAATAAATGTCAAATTATAACACTAAGTCAAGCAATGAGCCACAACATTGGGTTGTCAATCAAGTTGTTACACTTACTAAACGAACCTAATTTGACAGTTGTAAAATTGTCTCCTTTTATTTTGTTTCCTCGAGTGAGAATAGGATGGGTATAATTTTAGAAAAGTTTAAGTTTGTGACTGCCTGAATTGGGATTATTGGTAAGGAACCCTTGGTGCGCGAGTCCGACTCGCACTTGGTCGTTTTTTCATACTTACCATATATGTTTTTCTATTTTCTTCTTAGTAGTGAGCGTGTGTCCGCAGTAATCACATACATACGTCATATGCTTCACCTTGTAGTGAAGCGTGAACGATTTTAGAGTTCTGGAAAAAAAGTAAACAATAGTAATTTATCAAAGCGAAAAATTGTATGATAGTGTCCTCTCGCTCGCACTATTTCAGTAAAAAAACGTATTATATTAAAAATATATTAAAAAAGTATTAAAAAAAAAAATTCAGCACACTTCCTCGTAAAATGCTTCCTATTGTATGGATTTTATTCACCTAATGCATTTCATTATTCACATTCGCCTTTTGCACTTTACCAGTTACTTACCCAAACTTCATGTGGCAGACGCTGCAGTCGTAAGTCTTTGTATGCGCGTGGTCTAAATGCTTCCTCATAAAATTCTCCTTGCACACGTCCCCGCAAGTGTTGCATCTGAACACTACGGAGTGCGTCCGCCAATGCTGCTCCAAACCTACTAGGGAGGGGGTACGTTTGTTGCATAATGAACATTTGTAGGGGGCACCTTCCTGAAATTAATTATGAGAATAAGACATATTTATTGGCCTTTAAATAACGTTCCATTTGAAATAATAATTACTTAAAATAATTAACTTATTTAAATACTTTTATAGTTCTTAAATTATATATTTACATTGTGATTTATTGCTCTAGTTATTAGTAATAATTTGTAATGGTTGTTCGTTACACAAGAACGATGATCCAACAAGCTGCATTGACTATATATACACAAAGATTATAAAAAGGAATAATTTATTGTACATTAATATTTTGGTGTAACACACTTAGCTAATCTGTTTACAGGCAGGACCCGAGCTTTTTGCGTGAAATACTGCGCTCTGCGGTGTAACCCGCATTAATACAGGATAAAAAGCCGATGTGTTAATTCAAGGTTAAGCTATATCCATACTAAATTTCACCCAAATCTGTTCAACAGTTTTCGCGTGAAAGAGTAACGAACACAACAAAATCTTTTACGGTACAACGGGAAATAATAATAATAATTTTTATTCATCCAAAATTTTACAAATTTTTACGCCCACCCAGCGAACTTTGTACCGCCTTAGAGACAATAAATGAGCTGAATTTGGATTTTATTAATTTTAAGAAAAAGTATCCCTTGTCCCGTCTCCTGGTTCTAAACTAATCCCCTCACTAGTTTTCAGCAACATCGGTTTAGCTATTCTTGAGTTATAAATAGCGTAACTAATACGACTTTCTTTTATATTTATAAGATTAAAGATATAATACTGGCAATTAATAATCGTTGAAATCTAAGTATTGCTGATGCTGAATTAGATAAAAACTTACATTACAACATGCAGCTTAAGGTAAAGATTCCTTACTTACTACAAAAACTATAAAAAGATGTTCTTCTATCCTCACTTACTTTATGATGGTTTAGATCGAGATGTCGTCTCAGATCGTCCCCCTTCATGTACCCGAGGGAACACGCGGTACATTTGTGAGGCATCCGTTCATACGATGTGTTCCGTCGGTCTTTAATGAAGAAATTATCTTCCATTTCCTTCTCACTAAGCTGTGCTGTTTTGAAGTGAGCGCGGACTGATTCCCAACTGAAACACTTACGACCTTATTAATAACGCGTCTTTTGTCTTGTTTTGACGCATAACGTTTACTATCGGTTAAAACGAGACAAAAAATGCTCAAAGTTCAACCGTTAGTTACGCCCAACTGAATTACCCACAGAAATTTAAGTATCACATGGAAACAATAACTTTCGGAGATTAAAAAGTTGTCTATGTAGTAATTCAAGACGTGAGGTATACTGGGGCGAAATTTTATTCGAAACATTCGAACAGTTTTTGCGTGAAAGAGTAACATATATACATACATACATCCATATATACAAACTTTCGCGTTTATTACAGTAGTATATGCTCGAGTTTGACCACAACTTAATTTTTAATACTAACTCTGATCGAATTGTTACACTAACTGGCTTATTCTATGTGGAAACGGCCATTTTGGCACAATGTCATTGTAATTCTGAGACAATTCAAATAACAGACTTAACCACAAGTGAAGCAACGATGTGGCCTAAGATAGGACACGCTTGCCCAGAAGAAACAGATTCACTCTCGACTTGATAAGACCAATATTATAGTTATCAGAAAACAGAGAAAACGCTGGCGTTTTTCACAATCTGGCAGTAACTGAAGTCTATAGTTGCCTAAGAAGTATTTCATTTGTGTCCCTCGGCTTACAAAGCACGCCACTAATATACTAGCGCATGCGTAATTGCTAAAACACTTATGACATTGAGGAAAGCTGGTTTAAATTCAGTTGCAAGATTTGAGCCTAACATACATACAAACATTGTAAGTTAAGTAAAGGCTTGTAAACACAAAGATTCAAGATCGTTCAAATATACGACCTATACCATGCTTGTTAGACTAACTTCAGATCTTGAGCTAAAAGCGACATGATGGCGGAAAGTTTGCGCAAGAGCACAATTAGATACGCACTGACAGATAAAAGAAAATTATGACACATTCCAAATCAAGACAGTTGACAACATTTCAAATTTTTGAAAGACAAATGAAAATCAACATATGTCCTATTTTTTAAGTTTATTCAGAATGTATTAATTACAGTTCTAGATATTTTTGATAATATAAGAAAAGTTCACCATAATGTCATTCTCGGCAAAAGCTCTTACAAAATTATGCCATTGATTATCCGTATTTTTGTTGTTTGTTTTAGTATGGTTCACAGATTACAGATGCAATAATATTTTTGATTGGTCGCATTTGAAGGTCTTAACATAAATACGAGAATATTTTTCAACACTTTTTTTGTAAATAAGTCTTTAAAAAGTGGATATAAAAATCTAGTATCTTTACTCGAAATACAAGTAGTTATCGAATTTCCATCACTTTGCAAAAATGAAATGTTGTCAATTAGCTCTGTAGCATACCTGCCCCAATCCTTCTTCTCACTCTTCACTAACTTTGCATATTTTTTATAATATCCAACAACATTATTCACACATTTAGTGTCCTTTTGTCGTCTCGGCTTTTTCACTTTAGCGGAAATTTCTGGTTTTTCCACTTCATCCTTGACATCATAAGGATATTCTATTTCTGATCCAGGCTTTGCTATACCTAAATCGTTATTAAGAAGAGATAACACTTTATTATCGTCTTCATCGTATGTGTCCGTCTTGCTGTCGAGCTGGACATCTGTTTTATCAGTGTCGTCAAGCTTATGGTCAGTTTTATTGCCGGCTAATGTGAAAAGTGTGTCATCTTCGTCTGAGTATGAATGAATATCTTCAAATTCTGTTTTTATTATTGTTATGCTTTTCAACTGTTCATTGTTTTTCTTGAGCTTTTTATGTCCGTAGTGTTTTATATCTTGGTCATAGTAATATTTGTTGACTATAGATAGTTTTGAGAGTGAACTGACATGTGTATCCTAGAAGGAAGCAAAGATAATTTTTAAAATAAGGAAAAATCACACTTCAATTTTTTCAGTTAATACATGACTGCAAATGAAGGAGCGTTATGTTTTTCATGTGTATTTATGTATATTTCTTTAGCACACTCTAGAGCCTAATTAAGTAGTCTTAAGAGGGAGACAGAGATAAAAAAAAAAAGGATTATGCAATGGTGTAAAGATTTAGTAGTTGGGTTTTTTTGAAAACGCTTCTAACCATTTGTTTTGATTTATAAATCAGACTACTATACCAATTAGATAAAATGTATATGAGACAAACTGTACATTATTGTTGTGAATATATATATTCTGTTATATCTTATTATTATGTCTACGGTTTTAGTTGGTTTATAAGTTATCTACCGTAGAATAAGAATAAGAAACATTCCCTATATTTTAAAAAACATACAAAAATAGCCAGAGCTACCGGTGAAGGAAAACATCGTGAGGAAACCATAGCATGGTGGTAGGGCGTTTCCTATAGCTCGCCTGGCTAGCTGCCACGCTCAAGTTGTAAAATCTGTTGCCAAGCACAGCGTGTTCCGGCAGCCCTCCTTCTTTGTATTCCAGACTAGGCATGCTCCATCTAGGGCTAGTGTCACTGACTTCCTTAGTCGTGCAAACTGGTGGTCAAATGCCTAGCTGTTCAGCATAAAAAAAGACTTCTTGCGAGTTAAACAGATCACTTACCATTTCATATAACATCTTCATGAGCCCCGCCTGTGCTAATTTCACTTGATTTTGAAAAGATTTGATCTTTTTGAGCATTGTTATACATTCCCAACATAGTTTTATATCTTCAACAGCCTGAAATTATCGCAAAAATTTTAATAACTTATTAACAGTTTTTACAGCCGAGTTTTCTCAAGTTTACTAATTTTTATAAATTATTTCAATGATTATAGTTGCAACAGCAGCTAGGTCAACTAAAAGATACTTTAATCTCACTCTATTACTTCTATAAGCAACCCACTTGTGCCTAGCAAAAGAGATGTACATACATTTTAATCTTTATTTCAGCAAAGCTTGAAAAGAAGAGATAGCTGGATGGAAATGTTTATATGCATTATTGTTATTAGTTAAATATGACAATAAAAATATTGAAATCTTCGGTCTAACATGCTAAAATAGAAAAATGTTTGTTAAGTAATACTAGCAATTGATTTCTTTTAAAACCTAAAAAGAGAGTATCTCTTGAATCTTAGTCCCATTGGTTTTCATTGTATGTTCGGAATAGGCAAACTGTTGATACTACTATACATTTTAACCCAACATCTTGTATGAACAGTTAAACAACAAATACATTTCTATTTCTATATCATTTAGCAATTGGTGCTAG
Organism: Ligdia adustata; assembly: GCA_947049295.1. Classification (NCBI taxonomy): domain Eukaryota; kingdom Metazoa; phylum Arthropoda; class Insecta; order Lepidoptera; family Geometridae; genus Ligdia; species Ligdia adustata. The sequence continues at coordinate 1,632,104 of OX346242.1, forward strand.
ATATTCATTTATAGTTAAATAAAAAAAATACTTATCAAAGTTTAGTACACAATGTGTAATTGGTTATGATTGACTTGATTTGCCTATAAGGAACGTTATCTGAAGGTTGACATAAAAAATAAATTAAATTTATAGGCAGGTACTTTGTTAGTGATACAATAGTTATGTATGACATTATGCTTCAATACTAGCATACTTACATAGACCAGACACTGCTTATGCACTCCCAATAAGGTAATCAGCATATCTGCACAGTCGCCCAGCGAGACTATACTGCGATCACCACTTAAGCATCCGTGGCATGTGCTTATCAAGCTCACATCTACTTTTACTTCTTTATCCATTGCTCTTTTTCACATGAAACTGGTAGTGCGATTAGTAGGCTATAAGTCTTCAACTTCGTTTCTTTATTATTCGTTTTACAGGTAGTTACATCAAGGAGCAGTCCAAATGATGTTTTCGCAGAGCTACTCGTATTCGTATACAACAAAAAGCTTTTTTTACTAGTAATTGTTATATGGTTAAGGTCGTCTATATTCCAGTGATTTCATATTATTGTATTCCATTGAAAAACAATAAATTCATTTATATGAGACGAATTCTTTCCTGCGATCAATACATAACAAAACAAATCGGAAATTATAAATGACATTGACATTGATCTTATGACATTTGGCAACTAAGACCTTGATTTTGATGGCTTCTCACGACAAACACATGTCATGTTGTCATAGACTAAAATGAGATACAATCACGATACAATAATTAATTCGCGCAGCCTATCCATGATGGTCAGAATTATTAATATCAAAAGTCTAGTTATAGAACTTATGTGTCTGTAGTTTAATAAATCAGTATTTGATGTCTACACTTGTTCAGTTACCTTGATCAAAACATGCAGCTTTGGATAGCTTTATTCAAACAATGTCAGATACTAAGCACTAATATGCTATAAAAATAAAGAATCTTATGGTTCGTAACGTTTTATGCGAGATTCTTACATAATTTAATGGTTACCAAAGAACAAAATACAATTTTTAAACTAATGGATCAATCATTAGAAACCTCTAAACCTCATTGTACATGGTACTGAGCAGCATTTCATGGTATTACCATAACAAAATACATGGCGCTAGTACTATAAAGTACCTACCTATTTAGGTTAATTTACAGTTCAAATGAAACCATAACATAAGATTAAATTAACACTTTATTCATGAATCTACGTTTGCTATACAACCGGTAGTTTAATCCTTGTCGCGGTAGTGTTTGATGTTGACGAGCACCCAGGCGGGGACAGCACTCCAGCCAATCACCATCAAGGACGCCAGGACGATCATCTCCTAAAAAAAATATTTATTAAACAAATCTGATGTAGATAGGAGGTTCCCAGAGGAGTGAAGTCAAACAGAGTGGATAAAATCTTTTGCATATAAATAGAACATGATAAAGCAAAGCTTTTGAAGAGGCCAATTCACAGGAAGTAAGTCATAGGCTGAGACCACATGATAAAATCCTGACATGACCTTTCTTACAGTTAGTAAAGATAGTCAAATTTAAAATTTATTCATAGGATTGAAATGGTTCTTGCGATACCTTCGTATACTAAAGTTTTATCAAAATAAGTGATGGAACGAATTGATAGACCACAACTATTAGACACAAGAATAGGCAAGCTGACACAAAACACTTGCTTGTCAAAGCTAAGTTGACCCATGCTATGAGCTTGAAGGTATACAGCAGATTATATTGTAATAAGTGGATGAACTTAATTCCAGAGTATTAAGCATTTTTAAAATATTAGTCTTTATTTACTCAGTTTGTTACTAAATTTGTAATTTTGAACTAACATTGGCTTGTTTAGAATATTCCAATAAATATGTATAAGTGTATTTGAAACTATAAATTGGAAAGCTCCAGAACAATTTTTCTTAAGAGTTTCACAACAATAGAGCCAATGGTACTCTGGTACATGAGGGTCTACACAAATATGCTTATGAAATTTAAGGTAATGGAATCTATTCACATCAAATAATACCTCTGAAGGTTGTTGAGCCTACCCCTCAAGCTCAAGAACGGCTGAGACTAAGTATTCGAAAAAAAACTTATCCTTTTCTTGTCAACCGGACACATCTCGTTTACCTCCCGTCCCATATTATAAGTTCTTATCTATAATTCTAATTTTTAACATAACCTAACTTTTTCTCTTACATTACGTAATGGTTTTCTGCGGCAAAATAACAACGGTATACCAATTATTCGCTAAAATATAATTCGGTGCTTTCATTCATAGTAATTTATAAAACAAAATAATTCAAAGGCGAAAGTTCAAGACATTATCGACAAAAACTTACGCCCGAGGAAACCTTCTCCCTAGGAGGTATAGAGATAACACTCATATTTCTTTGCTGTACAGCATTCTTAATAATTTGATTGGTAGGTCGGAGAAGGCTTCTGATCCCCAGCATTTTTGATTCACTACTTTAATATTCCACTGATTTATTTTAATAAAACGCAACGGGTATCTCAAGGAATATCGTAAAAATCGATTCAATTGATTGACAGAACGTAGACAGCGTCGTGTGACACTGTTTTGTTACTTTTTATTGTGGCACCATACGATTTATGTATTTGCTTGCAAAGTACTTATAAAAACTCACCGATACCTACGATACGAGTTGTATGTTTGTCTGGATATAGATAAAAATAGTGTCCTATACACTATGTTTTCCAAGTATTTTTTTATTTAGTCATGTTAGATTCGGGGATAGTTATCCTAAGGAGGCGAAGATTGCTACAGTGGCATTTTCTATAATATTTGGCGCAAACATGCGTATTCCACATGACTGTGTGAACTGAACTGAAACCATAATGAGGAACTGTGATTTTGAATTAAAATGGTGATGTCGCAAAAAATACTGTGCTCGCGAGGTCAATAGTCCGCACTACCTACTATATAATGATAGCTATACTTTTCCTATATTTTAAAAGTTCATACTTAACGTACCTACGTCACGGAGGTACCTACTTATATTCCATCTTGGCAAAAAGGAAAGTAGACATACTAAGAGTACATATAAGTTCTTGTGTTACTTATGTAAATGTGCTCTTGATTGCGTTGACTTAAAAGTTGCATTTCTTTACAACTGACGGACACCGTCGACTCAATAATTTGAATTTCAACTTAATGCCCTTATGCGTTGCGAGGATAACATACAGAGACTCTTTTTATAAAAAAAAAGGATTACGTTTGACTTCCATTACGGAAGGTGCCGATAGAAGTTTTAAAAATCAAACTCCTGGACCGATTTTGATACAGTTTAATAATAAAATAGAAGCCCCTTCCAAAATACAATTTATTTTGTCTTTTTCTCACACTGACATCAAGACAAAGCGGGAAAACACTAGATATTCTTTATATACCATCTTATTCTTTGTATACCTACCATCTTATTAAGTCCCTTTCAAACAAAAAAAAGATTAGGTATTTCAAACCGGTTCAGCTTAGAAATCAAGAAACTAACATTTAAAAAAAGTCGTATTGAGTAGGTACCTCTTCCTTTTATGGGAAGTCGGTAAAGAGGTCCTTAACAGATACTGCAAAGTGATCCTATAAGGATTTAGGGAGGCCTACCCTAGAATTTTCTGTCGCATGAAAGTACGGATACCCATTAAATACTTACCTAAATAAAATGTGGCCGGAAGAGTAGGTAATAAACCTCTATATTTACACAAAAATATATTTATTACAATTAGATTAATTAAAATCTTATGCTAACCACACTTTCAAAATGGTAACTACCGCTAAAAGCGGAGAGGATTTAATCAAAATGGCGGCGCTGCGTTGAATGGGCGCGCATTCGTTTTCTAACCACGAGTACTCTTCAGATAGACCTCTCTGTTGAAGTATTGGCCCGATGGTGGACAGGACTCTCGCGTGATAGTCGTTTATGTATTTTATCTAAAAAAAACAATAAATACGTAAAACACTACGGATTAAGCGTACACGCCAGTGAGCCTAGCAGGAATTTCACGAAGCAGCTATCGCGAAGTAGGCAGTTTTAAGTACTTGCTTCATATTAATGTCTTTTGCAGTAGTTAAGGCCTTGATTAAGTGTAAGTAAACAATGACCTAGAACATCGCATTTTTGCTTAACTAGGTACATTAATCTTGCGATAGTGTATTAATTTTAGTGTCGCAAGAGTTTATAGAAGTAGGTACCTACTTATAAACCTACCTATTAGTTTACAATACAATAATCCATGTTCTTAAAATTACAAAGATATGAAACATCGCTTTAGTGACTATGGCTTAATTATTCTTAGCTAAGCTAAGGGCTATTTTTACCTGTTCGATACAGTTAAATTAAACTTATGAGAACAAAGAGCTTTGGAACTCGAACTTAACTATAAATCTTCACTGCGCAGCCAAGGCTCAGAGAACACACTACGAGTAGAAGTAATAATCTGGTAAGTTTTCTGTGGCTTAGGTTGAAGTTAGTGTTAGCCTAGCCGGTAAACCCGTTGCTTCACAAGCGAAAGGGCGCGAATTAGAATCCAGGTTCAGGCATGCACCTCTGAGGTTTTCACTCATGTGCATGTTATAATTAATTACCACATGCTTAAACGGTGAATGAAAACATCGTAAGGAAACGGAGGTCGGAGAAGGTAAATAGCTTTTAAAGATAAGTGAAGTCCCTACTCCGCAATTTGGCCAGCGTGGTGGACTATGTGACCTACACCGCGGAGTACTTATAAGGGAGCCCCGAACCCAGAAGTGGTGGGACGTTTTGGGTTGAAACGTTGGTGATTGTATCCTTACCTCGAAATCAGTCAGTAGATTGACATCTAAGCAAGCAGTCTGATGCGGCGCTAGAGATATCGTGTGGAACCCCACCGCGCCACGACCTTCGAAATCTCTCACTACGCCCTCCGCCTGAAATATTTTAAAAACAACATCTTCATCTTCAACTATCTATTCCAAAAACAATATCTGCCCGAACCCACTTGGTGGGTCAATAATAATAAAGAGGTGGTGTAACCTACTATTTCTATGGTTCCTGGAATATGGGTATTAAAGAAATAATCTCCTTCAAAGTTTCATTAATCAATTATAATAAATAAATATTATAAAACGTTTCCATTGAAGCTAATGGAAACGTCAGCTATCACTACGGGTATACGACAAACCCGAAAAAAATAATTCTTTAAAGTAATTTTTGGATTTATATTTTCCGGACGCGAAAGTTGTAGTCACGATGAGTAAAAAGACCATCTCCCTATTTAGTAGTTATTTCTTTTAAACAGGAAATAAATCAGATGAGTAGGTGATATTATTATCTTACTAATGGATGATCAGCATCACTGTTGACTAGGATAGTTTCCACCAGATCTTCGTGACGTATACCGTATTCATCCACTTCGTAGTAACCAGGCTCTGGAAACAAAACAAAAACAAAGGTTTGAAAAAAAGGTTGAGTTAAGAATAAAAAACAAAGGTTGAGATGTCATGGTATGAGCAAGCAACTGCCCGATAAACCTTAGATTTTTCTATTTCTGTAGGATAATAGCAATGCCAATATTTAACACATTTATGACTTAATTGAATTTTCACTCGTTTAGCCAATGGTTAAGGCTTACAAAGTACGCTAATTTTAAACACACATAGATAGCTGGTTCAAATCCGGCTCGAAGGACCATATCAAATAATATCGTTTGTCTTTTGCGGAACCACTTTTTTAGCAATAATACGAACGAAAATTTATGTATGTCTGGATTACCTTTTGAGATAATAAATACATTTACATACACAAAGGAAAAAATTTATTTGTACCAAAAAATCTACTTGTACATCCGGACTTATCTGAATTTCCTGTCATAAACCGACTCCAACTCTGTATAACGCAGGTTGTTAACAACCAGCGCTGGTCTTCCGTGGTGCCGGCAGGTGACGTCACGCACGCACACCAGCTCGTTGTCTATTCCTATAACTTATTTGGACTGACTGCTTAATGTTGTGGTAACTCTAATGGATTTAATAGTTTCTTTAATGGTTTTCGTAATATGATTGATCATGGAATTTGATGAATGGTAGAGATACTGCGTACCTAATGGTTATAATGAACAGAAGCCAGATTCAGATAACGTTTCTAACAGGATTATAAATTTAGCTTTTCGACTAAGGCCAAGCTTAATAGAATATCATTAAATATGATATAGAAAATCGATCGCATCTATTTATACAGCCAAGTTAAAATTGATTTTTTTTGAAATACCCCGACACTTATTGCGTCGGTTATCTTGGACCGTTTTTTATCAAATATATTTAAAAACACTACAGACTAATTACCCTATCATCAAAAACAGTCTATCCGTTTTGGAGCTACGATGCTACAGACAGACAGACACACACACCCTCATACAGACACGTTAAACCACCCAAGGGTTATTGAATTTAAATGTTTGAGATTTGGTGAAGCGAGAGGTACCTTTGTCGGCGGAGTATCTAGGGACGCCGTCCAGGTCTCGAGGTGGAACTTCTCCGGCTGTGGTGATGATGGTTGCGCAAGCGTCTCTTCTTTGAGGTCCCGATGAAGACCGTCGAAAACCGAGACCGCACCGCGTGATGATGAACCAGTGACTTCCCGAGGTGGAAGGCTGGTGCCGAAACGCGAACGTGGCGAATTTTAGCTGCTCGGAGTAGGTACGGTACACACGTCCGCTCCAAGGCAATGCTACTCAGATACTAGTTGCGACCGACAGATGGCCGCAAAATCAAAGGCCAGGAAGAGCTCTCGGATACACCTTACGAACTTAATACAAAGGGTTGTCTATGCTGTGACACGTGAAGAAATAAAAAATTGATTTAACTGTTTCCGAACGAAACATACCGCTCACCTTAAAAGAGTACAATCTTTTAACAGAAGATTAACTATTTGCTATAACTTAACGAACAAAGGCTTATCTTAACTCATAAAGTAAAATTGAATACCTATTGTCTAATAACTTACGAAACTATTTGATTCTATTTTATGTTGGATTTATGCAAATTATCTATTCAAGAGGAAGTTTACAAATTTTTACAACAGCGCGTTTGAAATAAACTTTTCCTACTTGTAAGGTGACAACTCTCACCTTGTTATCGGAACCCGGGTGAAGCGCGTGAACGCGCGCGAGCTTCCACTGGAGTGGAGGAAGATGGTCGTCGCATACGATAACAATGTCGTTTACATTGATAGGGTTACCGCGGTCGTTATACCATTTACTACGCTGTTGAATTTCGTGCAAGTACTCTCGGCTCCATCTTTTCCAAAAATGTTGCAAGCACTGTTGTACCCATTGCCATCTTAGTAATCTTCCTGGATTCGAGTCAATCAAGGGAACCTCAGGGATGGTCGTCAACGGGCCACCGATGAGAAAATGTGCGGGAGTAAGCGGAAGGGGATCTGAGGCCGATAAGCCGTTCAAAACACATAGAGGACGACTATTTATCACGGCTTCGATTTGACATAACAAAGTGTGCATTTCGTCATATGTCTGGACACGCGTCCCTACCACTCGTTTCATGTGTTTTTTAAAACCACCTACCCAAGCTTCATGCAGCCCTCCGAAATGAGGTGCGTAGGGTGGTTGAAAGTGCCACGTAATGCCCTGTTGCAAGGTATGAGAGTTCAAATCCGCTTGTACAGAGTCATTCTTCAAAAATGAATACAAATCCTTAAGATAGTTGTTGCAACCGACAAAGTTACGACCGCAATCTGAATAGAGGTCTGTAATGAGGCCTCTCCGAGACGTAAACCGTCGTAGCGTGGCCAGCATGCTAGCGGTTGTAAGGTCCGAAACGATTTCGAGGTGACACGCCTTTGTACTCATACATACGAAAACAGCTACATATGTTTTAATCACCTTCGCATTTCGCACTTGATTCGCACGTACAAAAAAATGTCCCGCAAAATCGACCGATGATTTAAGGAAAGCGCGTGACGTCATCTGACAGCGCACTGCCGGAAGCGGTGCAATTGCTGGGCGAGAGCGTGCTGGACGGGTGCGAAAACACCGAACACACCTATGTATTTGTTTACGTATAATATCTCTGCTCGATAGTATCCAATACCTCTGTAAGAGTAGGTATTGCACGGACTGAGTGCCTGCATGCAAATTCGTTATATGGGCGTCGTCAATTATCAAGCTAGTTAAGCGATGTCGTTTAGGCAAAATGAGCTGATGTTTTGACTCATATGGTAACAATGATTTATGCAGGCGTCCACCGACACGTAAATACCCTAATTCGTCGAGGAAAGGATCGAGACGTTTCAATTGAATTGAAGGTCGATGACCTTGCTCGATGTAACTGATATCTACGCTAAATGCGCGGTGTTGAACTAAATATATCAATCGATTCAGAGCAGAATTATATTCGTGGACTGTTATATGATTAGGATTATCAACTTTATCCTTTTTAATTTGCGATTTCAAATTGTTGTAAAAGCGAAAAACGTAGGCAGTTACTCGAACCAACTTGCCTAGCGTTGAATATTTTTCTATTATTTCAATTTCGTCGATTTGTACAATCGGGAATGCGGCAACGGGAGGGTTGCGCTTTTCCTCGGTCGTGTCAGCAATATGTAGCGGTTTCGGCCACCCAATTGGGTCTTCTCGAAGCCATGGTGGACCAGAGAACCACATATTATCGTTCAAAAATGTCGAAGGTAACTGCCCTCTAGAGGGCGCGTCGCTCGGATTTGAAGTTCCGGGAACATACCTAAAACGACAATTAGGAAGACGAGTGAGAATTTCACTCGTGCGGTTAGAGACAAAAGTTTTCCATTCATATGGTGGCGAACGCAGCCACGCTAATACAATAGACGAGTCCGACCACGCAAATACTTCGTCAATTTTGATGCGATCGTGATAAATACTTAGCACCTTTTCTAGTAGTCTCGACAAAATGACACATGCCATCAGCTCCAGTCGAGGGATGGAGAGGCACGGTGAAATAGGAGCGACTCGCGTTTTAGCAAGAACGAGAAACGTTCGAACCTCCTTCGTTTCGTCGTCGGTTAATCGTACGTAAACACACGCAGCCATACCGCGCTCGCTCGCGTCCGAAAACCCATGTAATTGAATGTTACATGAAGGAAGGAAAATGTGACGTGGTATAGTCACTTGAGACAGCAGGGGCAATTCGTCAACGAATACTTTCCATGCATTAACGATATCAATCGGCGGTCTATCGTCCCACGATACACCCGACATCCACAACAATTGCATTAGGTGCTTTGCATATTGCGTCACGCTTGAAACATATCCCATTGGATCGTAAATCTTGGCGATTTGCGAAAGAATAGTCCGTTTCGTAACGACATTCGACGTACATTCTACACTGAATGTGAAATGGTCTAACTGGGAATTCCATCGAAGTCCCAGAACCTTGGTTTGATGGTCGTTTTCCATGGGAGCAAACGACACTTCACTTTGCCGCCCACCGTTCAAACATGAATTACGTACCGCCGCGAGTAACGCGGGCGAGTTACTATGCCATTTATGCAAAACAAACCCAGCTGATTTACAAATTCCTATTAATTCATTTTGTAATACGAGTGCTTTTTGCTCGTCCACCTCAGTACAGCACACGTCATCCACAAACATTTGGTCCATCAACACCTTGGACGCACGTGGGAAATTTTTAGCCTCATCGTAGGCCAATTGCTTGATTGTACGAAGCGCTAAGTACGGCGACGAGCTTACTCCAAACGTCACCGTACACAGACGATATTCATGTATGGGTTCGCTTGGTGATTTACGCCACAGAATGCGTTGTAAGTCACGATCCTCTTTCCGAACGTTTATGTTAAGATACATTTGTCTGATGTCGGCTACGAGTGCGACACTATGAATACGAAACTTCAACAGTACGTCAACTATGTCCTGATGAAGTTTTGGTCCGGTCAAAAGGATATCATTTAGTGACGTACCGTTTGAGGTAGAACATCCTGCATCAAAAACTACCCGGGTACGTGTCGATACAGCTGACTCCTTTGTCACGCAATGATGCGGGAGGTAGTAGGTACTACCCAAAGTTGGTGGGTCAAAAACTCGTTCCATAAAGTTTAAATCTAGGTACTCCTGCAAACAACGGTGATATTCGCTTTTAATATCAGGGTTGCGCTCTAAGCGCGCCTCTAATTTATGAAAACGAGCTAATGCGATATCACGTGGCTCACCGATGGGCGGGGCATCAGGTTTACGGGGTAAAGCTACTGTATACCGCCCGGTGACGTCACGCCTATGAGTGCTCTCGAAAAGAGATTCACACAAAAGCTCCTGAGGAGTGAGCAATTTCGCCTCCGAAGGGATCGATTCTATCTCCCAGAATCTGCGTAAATCGTTGTCTTCCAATGAACTAAAACACGCATTCACGCCAGGTTTCGTGGGAGAATCAAAAGCTATTTTTCCTAACAACAAATATCCAAAAATACTATTTAATGCGATCGGAGTATCCGGTTCACCTGAAATAGATCCGCCTAAGATGATGTGCGGCAAAACATCAGCTCCTAATATCATTTCAATCGGCTGTGGAATATGAAAGTCAGGATCGGCTAACTTTAAATTTTTTATATGTGACCATTCATTCGAAGGCAGCTGTATGCGGGGCATGTGACTATGCGTTAGCTTCGGTAACACTAGCGCATCGACAGCTATCGAAGGCTGCATAGCGCCACAAGGCTGGACAAAGAACGACGTAACTCCCTTTGGTCGAATTGGAGTGCTACCACCGATCCCGAAAACCGGAACATCTACGTGGTGTCTAGGTAACGACAGCCGCGAGACAGCTGACTCCGAAATGAAAGTGCATTCGCTTCCGGTATCGACTAACGATCGAATAGTACCCCTTTTTTTACCATCTACGCAAATAGCAATTAGCGCGGTAGAAAGCAACACTGACTTCGTTCGAAAAGCTACATTTGATGACGCAGATTGTATAGGTACTTGTGTTGAATGGCTAGACGCTATCGTTATCGGATCAGAATTCTGAGCTATGTTAGGTTGTTCACTTATCAATGCTGCACTTTTATCATTCGAATGAGTAGGTATCGAAGAGAGGTTCTTATCGGGAAAGTGTAAGAGTGAATGGTGACGTGAGCCACAGAAACGACATGAATGTACACTTTTACACCCACTTGAACCTGAAGCTGAACCCCCTGTACCTTTGTTAGATCCGCCAGAAACCGAATGGCCACGTGCCAAACAATTATAACAAATATCTCGAGTTTTTACAAATAGATAGCGGTCCTTAGGCGACCAGCTCAAAAACTTCGTACATTTCGTCAATGAATGCGAAGAAATATCACAACAAATACATTTCTTATCAGTGTAATCGGTGCGTGATTCTAAGCTAGATGCATGGACGTTTACGCTCCGATTAAACGAATCAACTCGTGGCTTATTAACCGAACTGGACAAATTTTGCGAGTGAACTCCAGCCTCGGAAATTTCGCTTGCGATCATATCGCGTTCAAGAAATTTAATTAACAAGTCGACACTCGGAATTTCAGTATGTTTTTTCAATGTCATTTCGAAACGCTTCCGAATTGAAGCAGGTATTTTTCTAAGCAAAATATGCAACATCACAAAACTCCATTCTCTAATGGGGAAATTCATAACTTCTAAAGCCTTTATATTTTCTTGGTAAATATTCAATAAATTACGCAAGCACTTTGTCAGGTTTCGATCAGAACAACACGGTATATCTAGGATACAATCTAAATGTTTCGAAGCAATGGCTCGTTTGTTTTCATAACGTGACGTCAATACTTCCAATGCGACGGAATAATTATCTTCCGTGATAGGTATAGATTTAATCAAATTAAATGGTTTACCCTTCAATGTGAGGAGAAGATACCTAAACTTTTCCGCCGAAGTGTAAACGTCATTGTTATCTACAACTGATTTAAACAAATCAAAATACACAGTCCACTCCGTGCTTTCGCCAGAAAAAGACGGTAACGGCAAAACTGGTAACTTATTAACATGACAATGAGCTTGATTTGATAACGCCGGGGAATTCAAGGTCGCCTTACTCATTCGTCGTATGTCATCATCCCTCTTTCTATATTCATCCATATGGGATTGGATGGCGTAATATGTATCATTAAATTTATTTCTAACGCGCAATTGTTCCTCCTTATCAATGGTTTCTGATTTAAACAATGACTTTTCAATTTTGGTTTGCAACTTTAAGAAGTTTCTTTGAATTAATTGAATATCTTTCGCTCGAGTTCTAAACTGTTGTTCATTAATTTCGAAATAGTTTAAAATATGATTTACTTCATCAAGTAAAATGTCCCTTTGAAATATGTCTTCTTCCGCCATATTGTAAGTCACGAACGACGCAATACAATACGGGCAAAATTCAGACGAAATACTTTATAGGGCAAAAATATTATCGGGAAGCTAGTCTTCGCTACGATAATTGACAAAATAGGTACAAATTTTACAAGAAATGTGTAGAATCACACGCGATATAAATTGCTATTTTAACCTAACCACGCAATGTCAACACGTGCAAGTAGGTAAAATACGTAGCCACAGCACAGAAAACTACAAATCCGGCTCGAACGGATCAAAAATATGGTGAAGCGAGAGGTACCTTTGTCGGCGGAGTATCTAGGGACGCCGTCCAGGTCTCGAGGTGGAACTTCTCCGGCTGTGGTGATGATGGTTGCGCAAGCGTCTCTTCTTTGAGGTCCCGATGAAGACCGTCGAAAACCGAGACCGCACCGCGTGATGATGAACCAGTGACTTCCCGAGGTGGAAGGCTGGTGCCGAAACGCGAACGTGGCGAAATTTTAGCTGCTCGGAGTAGGTACGGTACACACGTCCGCTCCAAGGCAATGCTACTCAGATACTAGTTGCGACCGACAGATGGCCGCAAAATCAAAGGCCAGGAAGAGCTCTCGGATACACCTTACGAACTTAATACAAAGGGTTGTCTATGCTGTGACACGTGAAGAAATAAAAAATTGATTTAACTGTTTCCGAACGAAACAAGATTTATTAGCGAGATTTACGTAATTCGTGGTGCGAAGTTTTTGAGTCAGGTGGGAACGCTACCCGAAGCAGGCTGCAGGAATCAATAACTCCTAAATAATCACATGCCATGATTACAAAGGCTCACATTGCTCACTCACCATTGCTATAGACCATGCCAGGCCTGATGCCAGGGTCGTTGGCGGCGGGGCCACTGAGTATCCAGGCGGGGCCCTCGTGCACATTCAAATAGTGCCCCACGCCGTGCCCCGTGCCGTGACCGTAGTTCAATCCCACGTCCCAGAGAGATTTCCTTGCTAAAACTTCTATTACGTGACCCTGATGACAAGATAATTGTAAAAGTAGAGATATATATCATATCACACTAATATTATAAAGGCAAAAGTTTGTACCTATGTGTGTGTGTGTTTGTTTCTCCTTCACGCATAAACGGCTGATCGGATTTGGATGAAATTTGGCCCGAAGTTAGCTTATACCTTGGATTATATATCACATAGGCTACGAGTACTTTTTATCCCGGAAAATTGTGTTCCTATCCACCGCGGGTAAAACCGCAGGGTTTAGCTAGTAAAATAATAAGTCGTCACTGACTGACAGATCAATCAATCAATAAAAAGAGTAAACAACTTTTTTTAAAAAAAGTTTTTCGAAAATTCAGCCTCTAAGAGGGTAGGTATCGAATAGGAAGGTTCAAGTTCAAAGCATAACTTATGCGTTATTTGTAACTTTTTTATATTCCATTTTAATAGCGCGCAACGCCGCGGGTGACTTCTACTAGTAATTCTACAAAAAGGGTCTACCGATTTCAATTCGGCGGGCGCATAGATATAATTTTTTTTATTATTAACAATACTGGGCCTATTCCCATAAATATTTTGTATAGGTCTGCTAGGGAAGTAAATCGTTACAAGCAAAAAACAGCAAAGCGGTTGAGGCTTAAAAATACAGTCAAATCAATAACCTCGTCATTTTCTGAGGTCGATTATAATAGCATTTAGTCACGTTCTGTTCGAACAGAATACGCTTTACAAGTCACCGTAAAGAAACACGTTTTCAAAGTCAAAGTCAAAGTCAAATCATTTATTGGCCTTATAACTGCGTTTGTTACACTAGGCAAGTCAATACGTACAATAATTAATTATAATATTATGACGAAACAACAGTTAAAATTTAAAAAAAAATTAGAAAGAATAAATTTGTGTCTAGATAATAATGTTAAATTTAATATTGATGTCTGATTACTATATACATAATACTTAGTTATATATTAGTCCGGTAACATTACAAGTCAAGTATTGTTTAATGTCAATATCCATTTTAATTAATAATTCGAGAATGAATATTCAGTCAGATCAGTTTGTAAGAATTCTTTTACTGAGTAAAAAGCAGTGGATTCGAAGAATTTTTTTAATTTACACCTAAAATCATTGCCATGTAAGTTAGCTACAGGACGAGGTTATTTATTGAACATACATATCTTAATCCAGATGCCTTGTTTCTTTACTTTGGCTAATCGAACTTTTGGTTTTGTTAGAAGTACGTCCGGTCTATTGCGATATGCGTTTTTACTGAACGCCTATAACCCTGACGAAGTTTACTGAATGTATAAAAAACTATCCTACTTATATTATAAACGCGGAAGTTTGTAATAATGTGTGTATGTTTGTTACACTCAATGGATTTAGATGGAATTTGGTACGGATATAGCTTAGACCGTGGATTAACACATATGCTACTTTTCATCCTGTATTAACATAACGTAACTGTTGTAAGCCCTAGTTGTTCATTTGATGAATTCAAACTCAGTTAGGAATTTAATCACTTTTATTCACATTGAGTTACTTTCAACTATACATAAGTTGATATAATACAGTTAACAAGTCAGAGAAGAACGTTTCGATACAATTGCTCGGAGACCAAATTAGCCAGACAACACATTTTCTTTTCTTGAAAACTCTAACTACCCCTCCTTTTTAATAAATACCTCGGGAACCGTCACTATTGGCTCTCGTTTCTGATTGGTCTTTATATCGACCAATGAGAGACATGTATTTTAGTGTTGCAAGTATAAAAATGACAATATTAATTCCAAATAAAATCCGGCAATACTACAAATTTACGACATATATATTTATGTTTCTATATTCTTTTTAATTCTCATTTCTTGTTTAATTTGATGTTTTTCTGAGAATTGTTGTTCCTGTCTTTGTGATTTGAAATGTGTAAATATTGT
The DNA here is from genome assembly GCA_947049295.1 of Ligdia adustata. Taxonomy (NCBI): domain Eukaryota; kingdom Metazoa; phylum Arthropoda; class Insecta; order Lepidoptera; family Geometridae; genus Ligdia; species Ligdia adustata. The sequence continues at coordinate 1,647,387 of OX346242.1, forward strand.
GTTTAACTATGAATGTTTTATTTAGGAAACCAACGAGTGTTAGTTTTCTAAATAAAACATACGATTTATATTGTTTAAGAAGACGGGTTTTCACTGATTGTTGGAAAGGTCCAACTATAGTTTCGTTCACATTCGGTGAACTTCATCAGGGATGAAATGAGTCGTTCGTGTTTTCAACGATGACACGTCTCGCACTGCCACTTGGCAGTGAAAACCCGTCGTCTTTATGGATGTTTTATCTGAAATAAATACTTATTTATTGTTATTATAGTTGCCTACAATAGGCAAAAGATATGGTACGTTTCAAAACCCGATAAAATGTTACTTGCCAAGGTGCCAGCTGGGAACACAGCAGTGCCGAGGTTGATCTGTCCCTTCAGCACACGAGTGAACGCGCGCCGCTGAGCCTCGGTTGGAGACGAGCTCATGTGCCGCGTGCGAGTTATGTCCGTCGTGCCGTCTCTGTTACGTACACAAAGCAAAAAAAGATAAATCATTTGTTCCTGAAAACTTGTATATGTCGGCGCGAGAACGAACTATTACATTTCGTAACAATTAAAAACATTTCTAAATTGTAAAACTCGAACGAGGGTAGGCACAACTTGTTTTTGGTGTAAATACGACTATTTGTCGGCGCATTAGTCAGTCGAGTCTGAGCCGCCGGAGCTATCGGAGCTCAGTACAATTATTGTGAGAAATATTAAGACAGCTAAAAGAATCAGTTCGTGTTTCTATTTAACCAAGCACGAGGAACCTCTATCACGATAAAGGTTGTGACGTCGCTAATGCTGACGTCTTGACATCACGCTTTCAAAACCAACCAGAGAGCCGGTACACTCTCATATATGAATAATTTAACCTAACCGGTTTTCAGGGACAAACCGGATTCAGCTTCGCAAAATGTTAGTTTGCGCGATCTCCCGTCGATCGCAGGCCTTCAGGCCCAGAAAGTTGAATTTGCCAAAATGTTGAATTCTTATAATGTTGAAAACATACTTACTTGTATGGACCTCCAGAGTCGACTAGCAGCATGTCCTGTGCAGTGATGCTCTCTGGGGGCCTGTATCGGTGGGGGAGTAGTGTATGATCGCTCCTGCTAGTGTTTACTTACTTGTATTGACCTCCAGAGTCTACTAGCAGCATGTCCTGTGCAGTGATGACTCTCTGAGGGCCTGTCTCGGTGGGGGAGTAGTGTATGATTGCTCCGTTTTCTCCAGCACCCGCTATAGTGCCGAATGAAGGACCCATGAAGTCTTGCTCATCGCTGTGAAATAAATTTTGGTACGGAATATTCCACTTTGTTCGCCTGGGTGATATCACATGGATGAACAAAGTGGGATTAGGCGAATGACGCGGCCACTGGCGGACAGGCAGAAGTGGCAATTCTATTCAGCCGTCAGGAAATGTGGATGTTCAATTTAGTCTGTGCCAGAGGTATGGTGCGACCGACATGTGTAATTTAGTCGGACTTGCGGTAGGTACATCCATACCATGGAAGAAGAAACATATCGCAGACTTCAAGCAAAGAATTAACAAGGAGTTCGAAAAAACCCGACTGCTACCTAAATCGTTAAACCTATATCATTCTTTACTAAATTTTTTAATTTTATGTACCAACTGTCACTCTCACGGCTAAGATGAATCTATTGACTCCACTCATATAAAAAACAAGCCGTATATATATGTATATACGATATATATATATATATATTTATATATATATATATTTAAGCTTGTTTTATATATATACACTCGAAAAACATAACCCTTCTTTCGCACTCCGGTAAAATGAACGGAAATATTAAGCTTATAAAGCTGATGTCGATGTAAAATACCTCCTAAACTCCACCATTTTGTTGACGAGGTCCACTTCAGTGACGTTGACTCCCGCGTCTACTTGTTGATGCACCCAGTGCAACGAACGTACTACTGCCACGCCGTCTTTGATGTGCGCGTTGCGGAAACCCTGCAACGAACGTTAAGTGTTACCTACTTAAAAGAAAAATATGTCGAAAATATGGAAAACTCCACATCTATTAGTCTGCCTATTTAGGCAGACCCAAATAACATTATACTAAAGAATAGATTATTTATATTTAAAAAAAAGATCACATTGGAGGGACAGAAAATTGAGTTTAATTTTTTTCTACACATTTCCTTTACCCTCTAGCGGATAAAAACGGCTTTTGCACTCAGATATTGAATAGCAAAAATACTCTTTCCGAGATGGTGGGTTGAAAACATATTTAGCAGCATACACGGCTTTTGTAACGTGGAAAAATAGCAAAAATGCACAAAAGCAAAGGCAAAAAAGGCATTGATATTAAAACGAGGGACTTATCTAACTCTTTCCACTTTGAGAATATCTCTTTATCACCAACATTAGGTACTCAGGAAACACAAAACGAAATTATAAACAATATTAAAAATAATGTACAAATCCCGAAAAACACTAAACGATGTACTTTTGTGAATTGTATATTTACTAGTTGTTAATTTTTATTTTTTGTTTAATTGTTTATGATCATATTTTTGACAATAGACACAGATCTATCGCAGATTTGTTGAACAGTTCATTCGCTACGTACCTGTAGTTCTACAGAATTTTTCATCACTTTTATAAGAGCGACGGGTGATACTGTAGAGATTATGTTGACATCATTGTTTTGGGCGTCCTGGAAAAAGAATTTATATGGAATAGCAAATCATACTGATAAGTCTCAAAATGCCGTAATCGCAAGGTCAACAGTTCACAGAACTAATAGTTCTAGTTGGTTCACAATGATTGTATGCTTAAAAGAGTAAATTTTAACAGATTTTTTCATATTCAAAATTTTTATTTAAGATCTTAATTGACTGAAAAGTTTTATAAAAGATTTCTATAAATTAAATCTTAATATATATAAATCTCGTGTCACAATGTTTGTCCTCAATGGACTCCTAAACCACTTAACCGATTATAATAAAATTCGCACACCATGTGCAGTTCGATCCAACTTGAGAGATAGGATAGTTTAAATCTCAAATAGTCGCAATTTTAATTTATTGCTAATTATTTGTCTGTTATTATTTGACAGTCACAATTATCTGTTAACTCCAAATGATTCTAACAGATGTCGATACCTTTCGACTGGGTTGAGTAAGTAATCAATAGATGGCGCTGCTATGGTAAATCTACGAATGTGTCATATAAGCTACATTTTAACAGCATAATTACCACGTGTTGTTGACGCTATAAAATAGCCACAGCAACGCGTGGCCGGGTCAGCTAGTTCTAATATATATTTATCCAAGGTGTTATTAAAATCGGCCAGCATTTAGTCGTTGTATAATGGACTATGCTTTGCGGGAAATACTTACTCGGCCAATAATCTCAGACAATTTAAAAGTGCAAAAAATTCATAGAACCTGTTTATCAAGTTTCATCGTTATTGCGACTTGTGCCCAATATCTAGACAAGTGTTCCATCAACCATCTTTGTTAGTCTATAAGTAAAAAAAAGCTTCTTACGGTTTCAACAGCCAAGTAAATGGCGTGACTTCCATCTTCAGACAACCACACCGAGTTACCAAAGGGCAAGACACTCTGAAGAAAAAATAACGTTGAGTAGGTAAAGTTTCTTCTAAATATGTTTGGTATAAATTCACCACCACGAAAATGTTGATAATAAGCCGCGCTATGGACGAAGATAGAGAACGGTGGTCTATTCTATAAAAGTCTAAATTCACTCTGGCTTAACTAATCTTACCTAAGATAAGTTGCCATGGAATCCTTGCGTAAAGCGGACTTAAAGTTAAGTATTGTAGAATTTATTTATATAATATAAACTACGATTGTATAAATTATAGCTAATCTTCTCTCTTGAGATACGATAATATATATATATATATAATAAGAAAATAAGATTTAAACTCAAACTTCCAAATTAAGAAGGCAAAGCAGTAAAGTAATGGGTAAAGCAGTTTTCACAAAGTTTTTTTTAATTTACCGTCATTTCTTAACACATAACAAATATGTTATTTAATGTTGAAATTACCGTGAAATTCCTTAAATACTCGAATATATCCGCGTAAGGTCTGGCCGTGATCTCGAGTCCCTCCGAAGAGAGATGTTGTTGAACGTCGGCGGACAACACGCCGTCATTCCAGAACAGAATCACGTTTTCTGGCGCGTCCTAAACATGCAGGACAAAAGAAGAAAAATATAATGTTCGGCAAACAACTTGAGCTAAAAGTGATGGGAAAAAGTTTGCGCATTTGCCCTTCGACGACCGGTCACGTCTCGATGCGTCTCTCTTACACTACACACACACAAAGAGATTTACGGCCTTTTAAAATAACTAGCTTACCTATAACTACTAGTTTAAATGCCTACTAGTGGTAGCTATCTGCATTTTAATAAACAAAGATAGACAGGGTTACACAGCAAAAAAAATAACAATAAAAGATTGTCAGGAAGTATCAACAAACGGTGTCCCACAAAATGTACACTGTTCTCCTCAATAACTAGGGAATAGGTCACAACTACCACGCTGGCCTTATTGCGAGTTGGGGACTGAAATTATCTCTAAAATCTATTAACCATCTTCGACAAACATCTTGATCTAAAAGTGATGTGGTGGGAAAAAGTTTGCGCATTTGCCCTTAGACGAATCACCGGCCACGTCACGACGCGTCTTTACTCCGTATACTATACACACACAGATACCTAAACATCGTCACTCGCAGTCAAAGTCATTGGCTCAAATCGATTGTACAATACAAAGTGTCTTTATTGCACAGCAGAAAAATAACATGGTGTCACACTGATGAACACTAGTCTCCCCAATGAAGAAGGCGTAGGCCACATCTACCACGCTGGTCTAATTGCGAATTGAGTACCCAAATTATCTCTAAAAGCTATCCCATCATTCCAACTATCTTCGACAAGTAGGTTTTCTCGCTATATCTTCTTTAACCTTAAAATTTATAGAAATCAACACCAGAAGAGGTCTAAATTTGGGACAATTTACCTTACCTTACCTAGTCTCATTGAATGCAGTGGAATCACTGATTTTAATTACACAAGTACGCAGGACCCGCCCCCCCCCCCCCCCCCCGGGTCTTTGGTATTATTTGGTATGGGGGCGTGAGTGGAATTTACTAAATATTTTGAGAATAAGAATAAGAATAAGAATAAGAAATATTTATTGGCCTTTAAATAACATTCGTTACAGGCAAGTCTTGTTACATTTTAATTATTAATTACTTTAAAAAGAAACTTAACTTATAAATACTTTTATAGTTCTAAGAACAAATAGTTATTATATTATACATTTACATTGTCATTTATTTCTTTACCTATTACTAACATTTTGTAATTGTTGTTCATCACACAAGAACGATGATTCCACAAGCTGCATTGACATATATTCACTGAGTTTATAAAAAGGATTTCTTTCAAAAAAATATTTTAATTTTTGTTTAAATATTTTAAAATTGAGTTCCATCACGCTATTTGGTAATTTATTGTACATTAATATTTTGGTGTAAAGTCCCTGTTTCTTACACTTAGATAATCTGTTGACAGGCAGGACTCGCCCTTTTTTATTATTACGTGAAATTCTTTTTTCCGGTATTTCCCTATCCTCGTGTACCTCTAATAAACTACTATAAATATAAAGTGATATAACTGTCATTATTTTATCATTTCTAAAGTGTATTCTCGCAGGACTACGTTTTTTCAAACCATTCATTGTTCTTATAGATTGTTTCTGACATTTTAAAACTTTTATGATATCTTTAGCGTTTCCCCAAACAGTTATAGCGTATCTTATTATAGAATGAACGTATGCATAATAGACAGAGATGAGTGACTTTTTATCTAATAATGGCTTGAGTTTAAATAAAGCATAATTACCACTTGCCATTTTGTTGCAAATTTTATCGATGTGAGATTTATGACTAATAGTGTTATCAATTGTATAACCTAGAAATATATTTGTTTTACTAATAGAATTCCCAAAAATACCCAACCTTGACTGATACTGCATTGATATGGTTTTATCAGAGTTAAGAATAATACCATTTGCGTCAAACCATTCCTTTAACAATTCCATAACTGCATTAACTTTATCGTCTAAATTAAATTTACATTTGTCTCTGATACCCACATGTGTATCATCTGCAAATAAATTTATATGAGCCCAACTCGGCAATGCGTTGGTTATATCATTAATATAAATCAAAAACAAGACTGGCCCTAAAATAGAGCCCTGTGGTACACCAATTGACATCATACCCTCTGTAGAAGTTTCTTCATTTACAGAGACAATTTGACTACGGTTCTGTAAATAAGTTATCATCATATTTAATGCAGGGCCTTGAAATCCGTAATATTTCATTTTTAAAATCAATATATCATGCCTCAAACAATCAAAAGCTTTTGAAAGATCACAAAAGACACTGGCACATTTATTTGACTTATCCAAGGATTCAAGAATATAATATACCACTTTTCTTATAGCCATTTCTGTGGAGCGGCCTTTTCTGAATCCAAACTGTGACATTGTAAATAAATTATTTTTTTCAAAGTATTTGACAATTCTTGATTTAATAATAGATTCTAAAATTTTTGATAAAGCTGGCAAAATGCATACAGGTCTATAGTTACTAATATTATCGGTATCCCCTTTTTTAAAAAGTGGAATGACCCTACCCGGTTTCAATACGTCAGGAAATATTCCGTCCGTTAAACATGAATTTACGCAAATGAATATTAATTCGAATAAATTATCGTTGTTTATTATTAGATTTCGTAAAGTTTTAGTACTTATATCATAAATATCTAATGTAGGTTTTTGTTTCATGTTACCTACTACCTTTTTGAGCTCATTATAATCTACTGGTCCAAATGAGATAGATGTCAATGGCCTATTACCGTAATCTAAATACTTTTTGCAATTATCCCCGTCAATTTCTAGATTGGAAGTCAACTTATGAGCTATGTTGCGAAAAAAGTCATTGAAAATAGTAGCAATTTTTTTAGCTTCTGATACATCTTCTCCGCTTTCGTTTTTCACTGATTTTATTCTAGTACTTCTATCGCGTCGCTTATTTTGACCTGCCTGTTCATTAATAATAGTCCAAGATTCTTTAATTTTATTCTTTGACTTTTTAATTCTATCTCTATATTGTAATTTCTTTGCTACGACCATAGTTTTACGCAATATTTTCCTGTACCTCTTAATTTTTAATTTTCTCGTTGCGCTAGGGTCAAATTCTTGAAGAATTTCCATTTTAACTAAATTTTTCTTACTATTTTCTATACCTACAGTTGACCATTGTTTTTGAATGTTTTTTACTTGTTTTCTTATTTTTGGAAAAGCTATGTTGTAATAATATATCAAAGCATCATGTAAAATCCTCGTTCTTGCGTCTGCGTTACTAGTCATTAGTATTTCTGCTTTTATTTTCATATGATCTTTGTTAAACAAATGGTTAAAATAATTTAGATTATTTTTTGAAAAATTTCTAGCCATATAGGGAGTATTTTTACTATTAACATTTTTTGTATTGAACAATTCTAATTTAATGACATTATGGTCGGAAAGTTTATAACCTAAAACTGATCCTCTACCACCGCTAAAATTTACAATAAAATTATCAATGCACGTAGAACTGGTTTGGTTCCTTTTATTTGTCTCAGTTCTAGTAGGCTCATTTAACAACCATTTACAATTAAATTTCTTTAATATTCCGTCAAGTTTCTTTATATTTTTGTCTACTTTTAATACATTTAGATTGAAATCACCTGCTATAACAATTTGTTTCTTTTCTTTGCAAAGTTTATCTAGTAGTTTTGTTAATAATTCAAAAAATAAATTCATATCGTATTCCGGACGGTAAAGAGCCATAATTACTATTTTTGAAAATCTTAATTCTATTGCTGCTAATTCAAAGTTTGTTTCAAATGACATTTTATTCAAATCGTTTCTAACTTTAAAATCTAAACCATTTTTAACATATATCGCGGTCCCGCCATGATCAAAAAATATTCGGTTAAAACAAGTCGCCAGTGTGTAGTTCTCAACAGTCATCGCCTGCATCTGATGATTTTTTCCCCAGGTCTCTGTCAAGCACAACACATCACAATCTTGCTCATTTAGTTGAAGTGCTAGTTTCAGCGTTTAACAGAATCTTACCACGTCTGCCTCGATGACGAGATATGAGAAGAACACTGGGTTGTATGGAATGTCGGAGCCACGAAGATTCAACGTGTCTGAAAATAATTCAACAATTATAGGAACTGTGCGAAGTTAAATAGCTAATATCAGTTTGCTTTTACAGATGTTCCAAAAACAGAGAGATATTCAATTCAACTGCAATTTTAAATGTTAGTTACCTGATGTCTCGAAGAATGATTTAAAAAATTTTATCTAGTAACGTCACTTATTTTCTTTTTCCCTCTAGCGAAGGCTTTTGGCTTTATACATCGGGCAAGTTTCAGGCTACTCGTTAATTTATACATTTTTATATTTATTTGTTTCTTCGTTTCAGCATATTCAAATATTACAAAACGTAAATCTAATCCACAACATTATAATATGGGACAACATCGACCCATATTAAAATTTATGTAACAATATTTATAAGAAAGTACCCTTACACACTCTTAACTACTTTGAACTTAAATAGAAAGTTGTAGATCTTCTCAAAACACTAGAATATAACAGTACCGAGGAGCTTTTAACTAATGTGAAGTTACACTGACCCCTACACTCACACACATGCACAATTCTTACCTATATTTTATATTCACTCTAATAATAGACAAGAACTACAAATTATTTTGCACACATTTCTATGTTGTATCTAGTCTAAATTACCTATAATTTTCTTCTCTTCTTTGTACTTTCTATATTATATTAAGAAAAATCAAGTATTGTTATAAAACTCACTAGGCATGCATGCAACTTAGTTATAGTAGAAGCCACCGGCTACCGAAGCACAGTGCCAACTAGATCGGAGCCAGTGGATTCAAAATAATCTTGTTCTTGCCTTAATATGCCAAATAAACACAGGTCAGGACAGGAACGGACAGGTCAAACATTTGTGTGCATGAACATGTGTGTTTGATCTGTGTCTGGGTGTTTATAATATATATAAGTATGTATATATGTATTTCTAAGTATGTATATCAGTGATCAGGTTACCATAGCACAGGCTTTGCCTAGTTTGGGACCTGAACACCTTTGTGTGGATGTTGTCCCATATTATTATTATTATTATAATAAACGATAATTTGTATTTGTAAGTGTAAAAAAAGATTAATGAGTTCTTACAAGCGATTTCGTCCAGAGCGGTCAATATAAGAGCGGAGGCCCCTCGAGCATTGATCTGGTTTAGAAGCTCGTACACCTTCTCGCTTGCCGGACGTCCTGTAACAAGCACAATATTTTAAGAAACAAGGTAAATACTTACTGCGGATTATGCTTAGTTTGGTTATCGATTTTATTTAGCTGTGGTAGATGAATAGATAGACTCTACAGCGGATACAAAAAACATTTACAACAAACTAATATTTTCTTTGATTTTTAGCTAAATTCTGTTTGTTGTAAATTGAATGAATTTGAATCGTGAATTTCGCGGCTGGCTGAACATCGGCAGTGGCCTTATGGTAAAGGCATCTGAGCGTCTTACCCGGAAGTCGCAAATTTGAATCCTGCCTTAACTACGTGGAATTTTTCGTTCGCTCTCTTATAAGCGTTATAAACACTTAGTAAAGTTTACGACTTGTAACAAGTGGTTAGAAGAGAGTTCGAAAGAACCCAATTGCTAAATCGTTAAACCTGTGCATCATCCTTAATTTTATTTTGATGTACCCACTCACATGTCACTCTGTCACACAAAGACGAATCTATTGACACCACTCGCATAAAAATACGACAAGCCGTTTAGGCTCTAAGAAAGCCAAACAAATATACATACATACATACATATGTACATACCGTACATACAATCGAAAAACATAACCCTCCTTCTTTAGCAGTCGGGTAAAAATAATTAGTAACGAAATTTATATTCAGTACACGGAGAAAAAACGTTACCTGTATATTCCACGCTCAGAGGAATCAAAGCGTTGCTGGGTCGACTGGGCGGAGCGTCGTTTATGTTGACTCTGGCTATGTCGATGAGATTGTCGTAAGTAGCCAGCAGAGTGATGTTAGCTTGTCTTAGGGCGTTCTAAAATATAAATCATTTATTAAGTTTATTAATTAACAATATGAGATTTAACAAAGCGATATGAGATCATATTATTATGTGAAATTAAATACCAACCAATTACAACTGGTTATAAGCGAAATAAAAACAACCCGTCTGCATACACTTCAACCATTGTACTTTAAGTAGTTTATTACATCGTACATTAAATCGGATTTCCGGTTTAGGCTGTAGAGCGTCACTAAGAGACATGTAAGGACATATACATAAACACATACATATGTAAGTTTACACTCTAACAACATTACCCTTCTTTTGGTCAGTGTGGTAAAAATAAAGGTTTTCGTATATATACAGAACCTCCTCTTATTTGACAGTTGTGTAAAAATAAAACGATTTCGGACGAATCAATAATAATTATAATATACGTTTCACACTCATAGCTCCCCACTAGGATTTCTCTTGTGTCGGGGATGCCATTCGCAAACACACGCACAAAGACACCCATACTCTCGAGACCCCTGACTCGACCGGGAATTGAACCCGGGACCGTTGGATCTCGTAGCAAGCATACTAGCCACTAGACCACGGCGGCTATATTAAGAAGCTCTTCCTTTTTTGACGTCGGTTAAAAACAAGAGAAGAGAGTCTCACCTCAAGCGGAGTCCAAGTGCTCCTAGTATAGGTAGTGGGATCGACTCCCACCACTGAGTTCGGCGGCATGTTGTCTACCAACCACTGCTGCAACGAAGCGTCCGTTCCTGTACCAAAAATGATTTAATATTCATTAACATACGTTCAACTAGTACCATCACATAGCTCTAAATAATGTTTAACACAATATAAAATAAGAAAAATTAAAAAAAAACCCGACTTTAACATTTTACGGCGGCCATTTTGGACAGATTTCATTAAACATAAACATACATTACTCTACAAACAAACAAACACCTAAATCAGTTCGAGAGCTAGAATGCCACAAACAGATACACACACAGAATAATTATAGTTTAATATTGTTAGATAAATAAATGTGACGTCGCGTTTTACGTGTTGTCACAAGAATCAGAAAAAAAATTATAAGTCGGGACTGTTTACCATCTCCCCATCTCACTTTCTCTCTTATCCGCTACTCGAGTTCGTGAAAGGGAATATAGTTTATTTTAATAACACAGTTCTAATGTTGATGTATTTTATAGATCAGAAAACTGAACGGATTTGCGCGAGAGTGAGATGGTGCGATTTGACGCTGTTACTTTAGTACGGAGTGCAATCCACAGCAAACAACTTGAGTCATCAATGGCTGATAATATAGTAACGAATTTAGGAAACGCGACTTTAGCGAATCCTAGGCAGAAATTACGTGAAGACAAATCTAATAAAATTCGATAATTTGACGTGCACATGCACAAACTACCCTCACCATGACACTCTTAGCTCAAGATGTTTGCCGAGCATTGACAAATTCTGTGTGAGGTGAGAGTAAAAGAGGGAATGCCATACCTTGTCTCATCAGAGACCAAACTGTGACGTCAACTTCTACGTAGAACTGAAAGAAAAACAAACATATTAATAACATTTGATTCATAACATCAACATTCTCCACATGCTCGAAGGAGGTTAAAATCACCCTTTTCAAGGCCTACTGTCAAGACTTTTATGGAAGTAGCTTGTGGACAACATATTCTCGATAAAGCCTTCAGCAATCTGCGCGTTCCATATAATAACGCATTCAGGATTCTAATGCGGCTTCCACGCTACTGTAGTGCGTCTACCATGTTTATGGAGCACGCACTGATGGGTTTGCAGTTATTATGCGCAAGAAGGTGGCTTCACTGCTAAACGGAATACGTGGGAGTTGCAATGGAATCCTGAAAGCTATTTCTAATAAATTTGATTGCAATACATTTTAGCAGTATGTTAAATAAATAAATTGACATATTATAAATAGTTACAAACATTTTAATTATTTTGTTCGTTTGACAAGTTCAGTTGGAATTATTTACTTTATTTTATAATTCCAAGGATGATTGTGTATTATTAATAGAATGTGTACCTACTCATGTGTGAAATGGATCTCTGTGTCTCATAATAAAATAATTTCATTTCATTTCATATCCAGCCTGCCGTATCCCTGGGTCTACTAATGGTTATCAGTGAGATTACCTGAATGAAATAACGTGCATCGGTCCACACTAGAGCGTTAGTCGCGGTCACCACGGCCGTGCCGGAGGAGCCGCGCAAGCCTGACACCCACTCGCGGCGCGCGTCCGCTGGGGCTATGTACTGCGACTGTATATAAAGCATATTGGAAATTAAACTAATAACTAGCCTAAACCGCTGAAGCTAGAGACATTCAATTTGGAGGGTGTGTTCATTATAGTGTGTACTAATAAAGGATTTTTGGAAATTTAACTCAAAATTTGTGTTTTTTTTGTTTTCAAATTCATCGCGGGCATCGCCACGGATGCATGAAACTAGCAGTTTTGCAAACTGTTGAAATCGCGACAGCAACATTTTTCGTGAACAAATTAAAAAAAATCTTTTTTCTTCTAACAGATGGGTAGACTAACACCGTTAAAAATTGTCACACCTTTCTATTACACGTATATAGTTTTTTTTATAGTTTAACTAATTTGCCGGGCGTTGTATGAGAGGCAAAGCTTTGCTTACATTGTGAGCGTCAGCTGTGGGTATAATGTAAGCGTCGACGCCGCGCTGCGCCAGCACGCTTCGAACCGCTGTCACTCGCTCCAAGCTGGTCTGCCGACTCATCTTCTCTCCGCCAGAAGGATACGGTACTACGGGGAAACAACTATTATACTAGAGTTTTTATGCAAAATATAAACTAACTGAAAAAAATAGGTCTATTTTCTAATGAAAATTACTACGAAAAACATAACACAGTTCACCGGAAAATTATAAATTAATCATATTGAATGACGAGTACAATACGATACAATATATCTTTATTGCACGCCAAGAAAAAAAATACTGCAATTATAAACAAAACTTTGGTAGTACATAGCGCGGCCTTTTCGCTTAAAGCGATTTCTTCCAGTCAACCTTTGGATGGATCGGACTAAGTGCAAACAGTAACGTCGATGGTGTACCAATAAAAAAAAGAAAAAAAACGAGATGGTACAAATACTGTACAACAAATAAAAAACAGAAAACGACAAAATTCTAATTTTAGAAAGTATCTATCATAGAATCAGGAATCCCTACTCCGCGGTGTCAAATTCGAATTTTCTGGCCAATTACATATTTTTTTACCATAAACAAGTACGTACTTTAAAAATATGGCACTACCTATTTTTAGACTAATCTATTTAATGTGTTTTTTTTAAGGCCTGAGAGGTCCACTTACCATAAATAGGAGCGTCAGGTTCAGCAGAATTGAAATAACGCATCGGTATATGGCCCGATACATCTGCAGCCCTTCTGTAATTAATTTAATGTTTAGCTTAACTTTAATAGTTTCAATATATAGAAAGTGTAACTTTTAACTATTTTAATTTTAAATGGACTTTAAATGAGTTTTTTTTTCTGTTAAGAACAGTAGAAAATACCTGAATGAAAAATAGTAGGGCTTATGAAAACCTTTCAATCAGTACTCCGCGTGAAGCATCAGTGTTTCGGAGAAATATACGAAACGTTCGTTTGGAGAAAATTATAAACAAAAAAGGCGCTGCATCATCGAGTGTGTGGTGCGCAGATCCAAATTGACATTATGCAAAGGAAGATTTTTTAGTTTTTAGCGAGCGCGATATATCGTTGCGGATACATTTGAAAAGGAATGTTTCACCGTGAAATTATGCCACAGGGATTTTTAGCGATCAAGGGACATTTTGTGAAATGAAGCCGTCTATCAATGAGGTACAAACACTAAGGGATAAAAGTAAACAGTTTTATTTTCTACATCAATGCCGTCTACTAAGACGAAGACAACACAGCCGTCTATTACGAGTACAATTGGCTTGATATTAACTGGCGTTTACCGTCTATGACCGGCAGATGTCAGAATTGCTGCGATTGCTTGGAAATGCTAAGCATTCGCATCAGTCATCCACTTGCTTTCTTACAAGGGCCGAACAGTTAATTTGGCAGGATTTTTCGATGCCTGATCACCGTGGTATTTTTGTTGGGCTTTGGCTTTTAAGCCTAAGTTACAAGACGGTGCAGCCAGGGGTGAGGCCCCGTGGGCAAAGGAGTAGATAACTAATGATAGTAAGCGGCTCTATATCTTCTGTAGCCACTGTAGGGTTACCACTCCATGATAGAGGACGGGATAGAGCCACAGTGGCCGCGGACCTCGAGCGCCTTTTTTTATTGTCGAGGGGGAACTCTTCTACAAGATACCCGACTACATTAGGGTGTAGCCGGGTTATGTAGGATTGTACCTGCTAAAACCCCCCGGTGGCCTGTCTCAGTGCTTTATGGAGGGCTCCGGGATCTCTAGACGAACTAAACGGTGCCCTAGACGAACTCGCCGATGCGGACCTCGAGCGCCTAGAGACACGAATTCGTCTAACGTGCTCATGGTGTTATGGTCTTCGAACTGGTTGCGGTGCATTATGTGTCTGGCTTACTACAATAGAGGGCAACCTCAAGGGATGGTTCTCACTAAAACGCCCACCAAGGTAAGTCTGAGTCCGGCAACTAACACCCGCGGCGGGTCGCGAACGAATTTGCCAGCATACCCTAGTCCCAACATGAGCACTGAGCGACCTTGGAGTGACACCGTGGAGATTTAATGGTCTGCCTCTCCGTGCTCGAAGTTTTTCTTCAGGTCAAAGATATAAAAAAGAGGCGGAGACTACATCTCTCCGCCATGCTACGATCCAAAATCACCTCGCCGATTAATTGGTACTTATCATGGAAATATATTAAAAACGAATTAATATGTACTTACATAAAGCATAACAAAATACACGCACAGCACTTGAGCGCCATTTTGGTCAAATGAGTTTTGATAAAATCGTATCTATCGAACTATCATTTATCACTATTGTGCTGATAAATTCACGATTTAGATAATATTAATAAATGTAAGTGTTTGTTTGCTTTTTTAATCATAAGACTTAATATACGCTTAAGTAGGTATGTAATATCTTATACGTGCATGGTTGCCTGGAAGAGATCGCTTTAAGTGATAAGGCCGCCATTAGAAATCTAGCATGTTTTTTGTATTGTTTTTTATTTTTTAAATAGTGTATAAGCTGGTTTTTAATAAAGAGTTGTCTTATCTTATGTATGAAACTTCTTATACTTGCACAGTATATCTTCGTCACGTTGTGTATGTTAGGTGTCAGTTTTTTTAAGCATAGGTTTATTTGCAGCCAAAAATCTTTTTGAATTATTTTAATGCGCCAATAACTAAATTTTATGTATATATCCTACTAACTGTGCCCCGCGGTATTACCCTTGATAACTTAATTATCCCACGGGAACAAAAAAGTATCCTATGTCCATCTCCTGGTTCTAAGCTACGTCTCCAACAATTTTCAGCCAAATCGGTTCAGCAGTTCTTGAGTTATAAATAGTGTAACTAACACGACTTTCTGTTATACATATATAGATTATAGGTTCTTGTTGGGAAGAACCTCGATTAAATTTCACCTATGGAAATTAAATCTACACGGTTATCGATTGGGATTGTAAGAACTAATCTTTAACTAGTGTCGAGCAAATATGGGCAAAAAATCTTGTTTGTTCTGTAAGAGCCCCATAAATATCGATTTTAGTATTTTTTGTTACATCATTTGTTAAAATTTCAACTGTCACAGTTTTATCCACAGTTCATGAAATGCAGCCCAGTGATATCCTGTTTTACCTTTTAGGAACCATAAAAAATAATGACCACTTGCTTAAAAGGTAAAGGAAAACGTAAAACACACACGCACGGGACACTGCTACTCGACCTACTTTATTATTTTAAATGTTTGTCTACTTTTAAGTAATTAGTTGTGATAGTAGTGTCCTGTGTGTAATGTGTTCTTTCTTTCTTTAAAAATGTGTTCTTTCTTTCTTTAAAAGATAAGTGATGCCCCCAACCCGCCATTTGACCAGCGTGGTGGACTATAGCCTACACCTCCTACATAGGGTAAATAAGTATTTACCCTATGTAGGAGGCCACTAATGGGCAAGTGCCCAGTAGTGGCCCGCTATGGATTGATATGTACGTGCAAAAAACAAAAATTACATATATTTTTTACAAAATTTTATTGCTTACCCTTATGGTATAAATGATCACAAGTCTGTAAAGATATGTACGCCGTAGGTGCTATACAACACGAAATAAGTAAATTATACAATGTGTAACAGAAAGGTGTGACAATACTTAAGGGTATTGGTCTCGAATCAAAGTTAATTAATTGCAGAATATAAATAATCAAAATGAAAACAAAAGACTATGGATCTCCATACAAAAATTGGTCACGTGATCGGCCAACTTGTACGGAGGAAGCAAAAATAATTTTCGAATTTTAATAATTTACTTCTACATTTGGTTCATTTAACATACTTAAGTATTGTCACACCTTTTTTTACACTTTGTATACTCATATTATTGGATGGGGGTGTACTAAGCCGAAAGGGAGTCACTATACCCATAATTACAAACAACTTTCACTATGATAAGGGAAAAACCTTAGAATTTGTCAAAAAAATTACCTTTTTTTTCCATAGAAAAAGTTTATCAACCGTCAACAAAATGTCAGCAGAAAGAAGTTAAATTGCTGTTCCATTGTATTTTTTTCTTACATTTCTGGTTTCTGTTGCTGCGGTAAATTAGCTGTTCATAATGATAAGTACAGTGACTCGCTTTCGGCTTAGTACACCCCTAACCGATAACAGTGTATATAATTATTACGAAATATTTAAGATCACAATTTTTCACTTTACATTTAATAATTTTATTAAGAAAACAAACGCGTGTTTGATTCGTTTCGTTAAAGACACTAACGACTCATTTCATCCCTGATGAAGTTCACCGAATGTGAACGAAACTATAGCTGGACATTTCCAACAAACGCGTGAAAATCTGTCTTCTTAAACAATATACATTTAGTAAGTTTTCACTTCACATGGGAAGTTAAACGACATAAGATACTGTCTTATTATGAATCATGTTTCAACTTTGAGCATGTTTTGTCTCGTTCTATCTGATAGAGAACGTCATGCGAAATAATTAAAAAAAAGTGATTACCCATTTCCATTACATGTTTATTTTTATGTTTATATATTTTACCATTTTTTGTTTTCTTGTGTCTTACGAAATAAACTCTGAGATATCTGGTAACAAACGTTAAAAAAAACATTCAGGCGAATTAAGTACCTCCTTTTTCTGGCAATCGGTAGAAAACAAGACAAAAGACTCAATGGATTGGACTTTCATCGTTCTGGATTAAATCAAAATAGATTTACAATACTTTTTATACAGATTTCAAAATGAAGGAGGTGCTCAATTCGAAAGTATGTTTTTCTTACATTTGGGTAACAAACGTAAAATAACATACATCAGGGCGACGTCTAAGACGTTTGAAACAAAAAAAACATTACCACATGCAAACAAACAACATATTTCAAACAATTTTATCAAATTCTGCCCAGTAACTTAGTTTTTAAATGAAAATATCTGAAAGAAAGTATTTGCGTCTGTCGAATTCAAAGCGACGATGCGGCAATCACTTAATTTTTTTATAACAACCATAGACTTGTTTAAATAAGCCAGTATATAAAAAAAAAATAGTTTTACACAGAGGTTTTAACAAAGAGTATGCTAAGAGCCCAGAGACTAGAGGCCACAAAACGATTAAAAAAGCGTTGAATTCTGAATAAAAAAACTCTTTTCTTGTAAAGAGTCCAGGGATTTTATTTTTTAAACGCTCGTATGAATTCATCAAACGCTAATAAAACGTCACAAACGTAGTATATTTCAAAGACGCATTCATGCAAAAATTATTCCGTCCGCTAACTAACGAATGGTATAAACCACTCCTATTTTAATTCTACTGATGTAAAGTTTGACAGATGCTACCGACCATGTTTTTTTTCAAGAATGCGTCTTTTTATCAATTGTATTTATTATTATTATTAATAATCTTAACTAGTCTTTAATATAAGTCATTATCATTTACGTGCATGGTTGCCTATAAGAGATCGCTTTAAGCGATAAGGCTGCCAATTAAAAGCTGATATATGTGTATAAGCTTTTCTTTTGTAATTTTTTATCTAATCTCAATATCTTTTAACAAATCATCAAAAATAAAAATGATTTATGTATTGTTGCTGGTTTTTAAATACGGGGTTTGTCTTATCTTTGTGACGTCATTAGCGAGTATTGCATTCATACGAGCGATACAAAAATAGAGCCCTACGCTTTGTCATCAATGTGAACGAGCAAAGAGTTTATAATAATCCGACGTGCTAAACTTAATTGCGTTCTGAACGGCTTTTGAATCTATGCACATATATAAAAAGAGATTAACCCACGTTCTCTAAAAAATTGCGTCTCTGTCTGTTTATTTATTACAAACTGGTGATTCTGCAAGCTTTAATGTGTAATATAGGAGTATTATTAACCATTAATGTCTTGTTTATATGCACAAGTGTGAGCAAACAATACAGAGACGGAATAACGTGGTTATCGTGTTCGCGGGAAATCTCCATAGAAACCCTGTTAAAGTCTCAACCGCTTTGCGAGAGTACATGACGTGACTTTAACTTGACCACAATGACATATTACTTGATATTTGACTTAAATTGATCGACCTGAAAATTTATAAACTTGACGCTGGCAAATAAACAATCAGTATGGTGCCATAATATATCAAAAGAAAAAAAAAACATACAAAAGAAATCTTTGTCTGAGCCCAGAGACAGCATACTTTTTCTTAATAACTCTTTACGAGTATAACATTAAAAATAAAACTATACATTAAATGAGATAATTAGAGATCGATCGATGTAAATTAGGAATGAACGTTTACATAACGATAATTAAGAAATGCAACGACAATATTAAACAAAATAAAATGGTCGATATAATTATAATTATTATAAGTTTGGTACATAATTTGGAGCACAAACTTTTCTGTAAATGGCGCCGTAGCAAACTTACCCTTGATAGAAATCAAAATACAATGAAAAATCAATCTTAGATAAGAAATTCATAAAATTCCTGTATTTGTCACAATATTTGTTGGAAACTACGACTACGCGGCCGCGTTATTGAATTAACCGAGCAGAACGGTATTCACCAATCCAATGTTAAATTTAACATCGTGCCGTGGCACGGAACGTGCTCGTTTCACATCAACAGAATAACGTATTGCGTCAAAACAACTTCAAACACGTCAACCGTTTTCAGCAAGGTATCCCGTTATTCGTTAAAGAATAAGGGCTCGATACGCGAGTACTAATTTCCAATTTATTTTACAGAGTGCTGATAAGAAACTAAACAATAGTAAGAAGTTAATAAACAGTAAAGCTTCGCTCCCTATTGCTCGGTCAATTAATTATACTATTTTCATAGCATCTCTTAATTGAACATGACAACTTTATGAAAGGTTAGTCAAGCTTCAAATAAAATAAATTTCACTAACCATAATTTTAATAAAAATTAAATACAAGATAAAGAAGATTTTTTATAAGATTAATAAAATCTTCAAAATCAGATTCAGACGTCACACAAATTCGTAAAAGTATTATTTATTTAGTAACTTGGTACATTAGAGCGAGCTCAAATACTTATCATTAAATTATTCGGAATGGGGAATGTTCAACGAAAAGGGGGTTCATGTACACTAAGTACAATTAACAAATTTTATTACATAACTAGCTGAGCTTCGCGGTATTACCAGCGGATCTCTATTTTTTTATAGTTATGTTACTCAGTGATAATGTAGCTTTCTAACGGCGAAAGAATTTTCGAAATCGGTTTTATAGTTTCAAAGCTTATTTAATTTTAAAGCTGTCATTGAAATTTCATGATTTGAGCTATATAAAAAAGTTGCCCACAAAAATAAGCGACCTCGTTTAGGCTCATTATACCCTTTAAGACCTAACCGTAGTACCGTGACTCTGTGAAAAAGTTCTATCAAAAACCATTTAGGCTCGTGTATAAACGTGTAAAAGTCTTATGGAAATATATCTTAAAACTATTGTAGATTCATAAAATGGAGAAATATTTTGCTATATTTACGTTTCAAGGTGCGTTAAAATCGCCTTAGCATTTTTGCTTTCTACTAACATACAGACAGCTCGAAAAGTCTATTTACATATTTATAATATACAACTAATTTAAAAGATCTAAAATAAATTATTATTATTTTTTACTAAATTTGGTCCAAATTTATCACTACCTACCAGTACTTCATTTCTCCTAAAAATTCCATTGGAAACGTCATTATGTCCCAGATATAAAATAAATTTTTGAATTTTTTTATGAGTAATTTTTTAAAATTCTTACAAATAAATTCCGCTGGTTTATTGGATTATATAATATAATTAAAAGTGAAAGTCCGCGCGCGATCTCCAACTAGTCTTCAGGAAACAAACAGCACCACAAGTGCGGTTTTATACCGATCGTTAGTTTTGTAAACGCTTATACCGATTTTTATCGAACATAGATTAATATAGATATCGAACGAAAGACGCAAAAACCTGTCGAATGGACTCAAATGGATGTTTAATGAAATGCCAGGATTCGTACTTGCAAAATCGTAATAGCATGACGTTTCAATCGAACCTTAAAAACAAGAATCTAAATATATGAATCAAATTTTAGTTACAGATGTTCGCCGAACATTAAGCTCGGCAATTTTTTAAAATTGGTTTAGTAGAGATTGCGTTTGTCGTTCAATGTAATCGATATCGATTATTTCAAGATTTGCATGTGTTAACTATAACGTAGATTTAATTCATATCTCGTAGTTAGTGTGGCATCGGTAACTGTTAGATGACTCACATTAATCGCGAAGAAAGTTTGTTTCTTAACCTATTATTCTATTGTATCAGTAAGAAATCCGGGCGTATGATGCAAGCGGGGTATGAAGCGAGGTGCTGGCGCGGTTCACACCCGCCTGCACCTCAGCACTGGGGTCCTTAGAGCTCGCGCGTCAACTGTTCATTAGGTTATCGCCTAGGGTTGTACTAAGCACAATGCACATTACTTTCGTTTGAATTTTTGGTCTACTCTTTTTTGTGTACAATAAATTTCAATTGTATTGTACGGTAAGTAGGGATGTCGGTACGTTTAAACTTTGATTTATAAGACAAACCTAATAAAATTCGAAAAAAAAAGTCTTTTCATAGCTTGTTCAAGATATCGGTATTATTTCCGATTTTACATACCATAGTGAAATGTTGTATGTGAAACTTAAGTTTAGTAATAAGACCTGCTTTGTACCTTGTAATAGCAATAAACTATAATATCATTTGTTTCAGAAAAATATTATCGGCAGTGGAGCATTTTTTTCGTATTTCAGGTTTCTTAGTTCGTATTTTGTACATCATGGTACCAGTACCTTTCTTCGGCTCAGTACACCCCTAACCGATTCCCTGCAAACTGCCAAAAACAAATCACTTTTCTTTCGCTCAGAGTGTAGTCAAGTGAAAATAGCTCTTATCTGAGTCCCAATATAGACTTGTTTCCTTTCAGCGCGCCGCGGAGTTTCTTCACTAACGCTGAAGGTTGAATCAGTACCGAGACTTCCGTGCCTCGGAGAGTGAGTCGGTTTAATGCTTCGGTGTCCGCCTGAAACGGAACGAAAGAGTGAGTGAATGAACGAATGAAAGAACGAAGAAATTGTCTTCTGGCACTGCGAATTTAAGAGTTGCAAAAGAATTTCGCACGGAATAAAGGCGAAAACGAAACATTTCAAACGACAAAGTAACGATATTGCCTAAATCTTCACAACTAGAGCAAATGTGCCAGACATCCAAAGTAACTTTGCGGTAATTTAACATCTAAGGCTGGGTTGATTATGGTAGAAAGTTGATAGATTAAAACCCATCAATTTTTACACCAGGACACAATTTGCAATTTCTTTTTATTATTTACTAGCTGACCCGCCGAACTTCGTACCGCCTACCAGGTATGTATGTTTCTCACCTTTTAAACCTTCCCTGGAGTACGACAAACATTTCAAGACTAAAACCAGCTATATCGGTCCAGCCGTTCTCGAGTTTTAGTGAAACAAGAAACAAACGGTTTCATTTTAATATATATATATTTTATTTATTTTTCTATCATATGAACCTTCTCCTGACAATACAAACACAACAAAAAAAACAGTGAAATCGGTTCAGCCGTTCACGCGTGATGTGGTGACTAAGGGATATAGAGAGATAAAGTAACTTCGCCTCTTTTTCTATCTTATAAAAACATTTACAAAGGTCGAAAGAGTGAATGTTATAACATTACCTTGACTAAGTTTGTATGCGTATTGTTGACCTCGGTGACGGCCCACTTCCCAGGCGGGGGGATCCCCGCAACTGCTGCGGGGGAATCCCCTTCCACTGACGTTATGTTGCATTCACTGTCTATTTTTATACCTGAAAGTCGCAAAGTAATTGACATTTCAAATTTTTTACCCAATATCTTTATTACGATATTGCAAAGATAAATGAAAACTTATCCCTTTTTTCTTTTACTCAGAATGTAATCATTTTTGCATTTGACGAGAATAATATTATTCTGAACTTTTATTAGATTTCCAATAATTATTACGCTCTGAATAAAATAATTTTTTTCCGTTATTTTTCCATCATGGGAATAGAAAAGGGGGTAAAAAAATTATATGTTGTAAATCTCAAAAATGGCGTTACAAGTCCTATCCAAATCCAATAATCCAAACAAGGCAACTGAAAAAATTGTATCGGCATGCGGCAAATTTTATTCTGTAATAGTTTTTCAAAGATTTGGTATATTTAAGAACTTATTGAACAATCATTATCATAATTTAGCATAAGCATCCTTAAGCCTACAGAATTGGTACGGGCACATACCTGTACTTTCTTGATCTCTTTTGTTGAGAACGTATATTTTCCCTAATGGCACACGATGGAATAGAATGTCGACCTGAAGAATAGAAAAAAAAAAAACAAAAATTGATCTCCTTAATGAGGAAACAGGGACATGTATATCATACAAGTAAGACATAATGGAAATTATTTTCTACGTTACAAATAATATTCTGTAAAATATTTGCGGTAAATCTAGAAAAAAGTTTTATAAGCTGGCAAATCATTATTTCGGCTAAATGAGGTTGTCGTAAGAAGCAACATATAGAAACTCAATAACAAAGTTCTTAATTGGATCTTTTCTTTTGATTTAATTCTTACTTATTGGAATTGTTGCTACTAATGGCTTATTTTAAAATATTAATAATTATATGACATTTAAATTTTACTTACACAAAATCTACTATTATGTCTTTTTTTATTGAGTAAGTATTTGTTATTTTGCACGCCCTCTAAGGTCTAAGTTCTTATATAGGACAATTAATGAATAATTATAATTAGGATCAACAACAGCCATTAAATATATAATAAAATATAATAATAATATGGGACAACATCCACACAAAGGTCTTATATATATATATAAGTCTGCGTTTCTATATATATATATATATATATAGAAACACAGACTCAGATCAAACAGACACAAATGTTTGACAAATAGCTCACGATAGGCTCATGTGCGTAGTTAATAATTTCAGCACGCTACTAACACACTTCATTGATAATTACATTGTATCCATGTATTTAATATTCTAGACAAAGACATTCCAATAATTTGGTTATACAAGCTAAATGAACATGTCGTATGAAGCCTGACACATGACACTGGCTAATACACAAATGTGTAAAGCCATAATCAAAAGAAAAAAAAATGAAGCCGGACTTACAACGGGCGCGTGTGCGTTGTTGATGAGCTCTCTCGCGTGCGCCGCGTCTCTCGGCAGTACGCCCCTGACGCCGCACACGCGGTCGCCCGCGCGCCCCGAGAAACGCGCACCGTTCGCACCCCACCACGCTACCCTGAGCAAACCACTTACTAATTTAATAAATATTTATTAAAACATATAAACGTGAATGAAGAAATATTTATAAATGGAGGACAGTGGAGTGATTTGAAGTAATTAAAGGGATATGTAATTAATTAAATTCACGAATTATTGTGTAAGTTCGTAAATGGCACGGAACATTCCAGAGTCTGTGAAGTGTAATTATCAAAACAAATAAAGCGCAACTATCTTAGCTTACGTACAGGTATGTTGTGCAAGTCACTTAATGCACGCTAGTACAGTTCCTGACAAACTTCTTGAATTCAATACCACATGGTGGTGATATTTTCATATTAGACGTTAGTGGGTGCGGGGGACACCCACTAACGTCTTCTACGTGGACTAAATATTAACTAGGAAATGTGTTGTTATTCTATCGATTCCAAACGCCTACGTGTAGGTCTTTGGACTAAAATTGACATTATCCCATCACTAATATTAGTTCCATGTACACTGGACGCACACGCTGTCTTCAGCGTCAAAATGGGGGAAATATAATGGATTAATTTTTACTTTGACAATTTGAAGTCCATAACACAAACACATAACACAGATCATTGCCCGCACCCTACCCGGCGCCGAAGAGACCTATTAATTTATTTGATTGATTTGATTCGATTGATTCGATTGATTTGATTGTAATTTGTGACAAGCACAAGCGTACTTTTAGAACCTACGTTGATAATTAATGAAATCTTGTTTGTAACCTTAGTTTTTAACAACGTTATCAACGGGAACGGAAATGGCGCGCGCTAAGCAAATCAAACTAAAAGTACATCAAGATTTAGAGTCGTGAGTTTTTAACAAATTTAAAAAGGTTGTATGTGAAATTCGGCACCATAGAGCCACAATGTTTTGAATTTACTTACTTAGCGCACACAATGTTCGAAATTCAATTTGCTTTATCCTCTAACGGATAAAAACGGCTTTTGCACTCAGATATTGAAGAGCAAAAATACTCTTCACATCTCTCATATTTGGTAAGTAGGTCCTTATTACCCCCAAATGGGGCTTGCGCGTCTAACCATCAAACTGGCAATAGACATGATGCATTCAGCCCAATGACAAAAGAGGTCGCTTCGCTTTTCAGCCTTGTCTTCGTACGAGTATCGATTTTAATTATCGAACGGCGAAGCTCAATTTGATTCTCGAAAAAAAAATATTTAAAAATGTTGTAAAAAGGCGGGAATAGAAAACTTATACTTTAAATATTGTTTGTTTCTTATAATTACGTGCTAATTAGGAAAAAAACATGAGTTCTGCAAGTGATGAAGATATAAGCTGCACTCCCGATTTAATAAAAATTGAAGCTGAAGCAGCAATTAAAATGTTTTATTATTGTAATGCCGGTTTTTTTCTACTTACCTCACAATCGAGATGTAAAGCAGAGTTGTTAGCTCGGGTGTAAGCATCAATTGCACCCTCGAACTATAGGCGCACGAGCGCAGCAAGGGCGCCTAAATATCTCGGGCTGCAATTGATGCCTTACAGCCCTTGGCTACTAATCTACTATTCCAGATGGTGGGATGAAAAATATTTTTATTGCTTAGGACTGTGTACGCGATAGTTAGATCACGTGTCACTCACCAAACCTGCTTATTATAGTCTGCTAGTACGGGCGGGTTGTGTGCCACGCAGGGCGCCACTAGTGCGGCCCCGCGGCGCTGCTCACTCCGTAGAGCGGCCGCTTGTCTAGCGCGCAGTGGTAGTAGAGGGGGCACGTTGGTACGCGATGGGGGGGATTGACCTGGAATGTAAAGGTACAAGTTAATAATGAATTTGTTATTTAATATAAATCTTATGAACAAATTAAATTGAAATTCACACATATTATAATTTAGGAAGCTTGATGAAAATCTTTGTTTAAAAACTGTTGTCTTTGACAAAACTTGCAAAAATTGATTTGTTGTTGTTTAGTTGACCTTTGACTTTTACTCGTAGCCTAGTTTATGACACTGACAGAAGTGACAGAACTCTGTGGATTGTGCCGCGCGTGACGTCGCGTCCCGGTACAACGGAAGATCAACGCTGGCTTCAGCCGGCACTGTGTTGAGTTGGGGCCGGTTTGTGACAGGAAGCTTTAGTAATACATATTACAAATTTTCGTTTTTGTTTAAGTTGTGTTTTCTGTTGCTTATAAATATATTTCTATTTCTAATTCATACTACATTATTACCAAAAACAATATGACTAACGATAACACCAAAAAAAAAGCAGAGATTACTTATAGACCATTTATGATCTACAGATAACCTAACTGCTCAAACTCACAACTAGAGGGCAGCGTATTTTTTTTCCTTTTATTAATGGCACCATACGATTTTTATATTAGCCAGCGTCAAGTTTATTAATTTTCGAGTTATTCATCAATAAAATTAAGTCAAATATCAATCAAGTAATCAGTCATAGTGGTCAAGTTAAAGTCATATCATGTACTGTCGTAAAGCGGTGGAGACTTTACCAGGGTTTCTATGGAGATTTCTCGCAGACACGAAAACCACGTTATTCCGTCAACATATCGCTGGCCCACACTTGTGCACATAAACAAGACATTAATGGTTAATAATCCACCAATATTACACATTAAAGTTTGCAGAATCACTAGATTTGCAATAAATACACAGACAGAGACGCCATTTTTTAGCATATTCAGGAAAATGTAATGAATATGGTAAATACTATGTTATACAGATTTTCATCAAACATAGCTAAGAATAATTCACCTTTCAGACATAATTAAAAAAAAACAATATAAACGTCTTCGTATGTTCGGGAGCTACGATGTGACAGACAGACAGACGCACACACGTCAAACATATAACAAACACCACGTCGTATGTTTTTAGGTTTTTGTCACGTAGTTATTAACCCCAATCCGTTCAGTCACACTGACCAAACTAAAAGTTCCTAAAATTATATCCATCCTTTTCTCACTTGTGGAAACAAAAAGAGAGGAGGCAATTTTAGAACTGTCAAATTAAGTTAGTAAGTTTGGCCTGACCGCATCCAGGTCATTATCATATAAGTGAATTCGCGATTTTTGAGGTATATATGAAATATCATGGCACAGCGTTTAGCGGTTTTACAACTTACAGGGGGCTATCGGCTATTGGTATTGCTTCCAAAGCTGTGAAGATGTCGATGTCTAGACTCAAAGCAGTAGTACTTACATCGCGCTAGCCGATGTCAATATCTGTCAAATATATGGAGACATTGCAATCTTATGTTCACTTATTGTTTTGAAAATTGTCGTCGCTTTGCTGAAAACAATACTAGGCTCTTGCTTTCTAGGCCGATACGAAACTACAGTATTGTTTTCAAGACTATAGCAATACTGAAAGCAATACAGACAGCCGACAGCCTCCCTGGTAGGAACACTGACGCACATGAGCACCAAATTTATTGAAAACAGTATTATGAAACACTATGTGAAAACTGGAGAAGTCTCGAACTTGAGTTAAGAAATGCATCAATAAGTAAATATCGCGCTTACCATTACTAAGAGAACTGCTTCTCCGCCTGTTCCTGTCCAATCTAACCTCGGGCCTTGATCTGTGAACCACTTTGGCGGGAGACGTCACTGCGTTCCTGCGGCGAGCAAACTTTATGTCACTAAAACAGTCTAATAAGAACTGGATCTGGATTTGACTTTTATATCATCAGCTGAACACAATGGATACTAAAAATGCGATAACTGACAAATTTAAAATTTAGACCGCCCATTTTTATTACAATATTAATCCTAACTAATATTATAAATGCGAAAGTAACTCTGTCCGTCTGTCTGTTTCGCTTTCACGCGAAAACCACTAAACCGATCTGGATGAAATTTGGTAGATTGGACCCCGGGAAGGGACATAGGATACTTTTTAACCGACTTCAAAAAAGTAGTTCCCCCATTATATCGACAATCCAATGGGGAACTACGCGGGTGAAACCGCGGGGCACAGCTAGTAGAAAGATAAATGATAAATAACGTTGCCGTCAAAAAACAAACAACAAAAAAGTTAATAAATGACATAATTTTTTACAAGCTTTTGACGAGACTAACATTATTCGAAATTTTTTTTAGATTTTCAAAAATATCTAATAACACAATTACTGCAATCTAAACTAAATAAATAAAGATTGGGATACGTTATTCATTTATCTTTAGGTTAACGTAATGAAAATGGGAGTCAAAAATTGTCAATATAATTGACATTGAATATAATAAACTTTCTTAATTATAACTGAGCGAACGAATAAAGGGAAGGTAATTCGCTTTAAGTCTGTCAATTATTTGTATCGATAGTCAATGGGTATGTACTTATGAAAGTTTGTCAGAAAATTTCGTACTCGCGTACAGCTCGTAGTTTCCAAGCAAGCTTGACAAAGCCGGTTCAACGAATATTTTAGTCACAGACGATGAAATTGATGGACAAAATTTCAGTTTTTTTTTTGTATATCAGTTTATCTTTGCCGTGGGGCCCATGTCTGTTATTTGAAATGTTTTAGTATTTCAATTGCATTGTGTCAAAATGGCCGTTTCGACATAGAACAGTTCAGAGTTAGTATTAAAACCATACTTGTATCGGTACAGCGCCACTCGTTCTCTTTATTCGAACTAGATGGCGCTGATACCCATTAAAACGCGCAAACGATTATTTTGTGATGATATTGCTTTCTTGAACTAAGATTAAAAAGAGACAGAAATATAATACAACTTTTGGTATAACTATTTCGTTTCATTGGATTAGGGTTTTGTATAAAAACATAATCTTATATAATATAAAAATGAATCGCTGAATGTGTTGCTAGCGCAAATCTCGTGAGGAGCTGAACGGTTCAGAAAATGTACAAAAACAATACTTTCCTATACTCCCATACAATCGATTCGTAATAATACTTAAAAGTCATCTTGAACTTTAATACAATACCATAAAGTTTAAATGTTAGTGGAGAGGTTCTGGGGACGTATAACAATTGAGTTACATTAGTATCGTTATATTAATAATTAATAATAACGTAACACTACTCTTAAAGAAGCTAGTGTTTAATACAAACTCTGATCTATTCTGCGTGCTGGTTTTGAGTTACCTGTCGTTTTGTCTGTCAGGGCTGTCGTGTCGCTTCTGTCCGATGCCTCGCAACCGAGTCAACAGAGACAGCTCGGTCAGACCACGCTTCCATATCGGCTTAGGTTGAACCGACTCTATCTTCTCTGAAATAAAGTATGTTTCTAAGGGCCAATTTCACCAATAGAAATTAACGCGATCAATGAGGCTGTAACTCAGTTTAGGGGTGTAACTGAGATCAAAACTTCATTTTGAATTTCAACCAACTACAACGGAAAGCAGTAAGGACTTGATCGAGTTTAACAAGTTTTGAAGATCGAGTTCTTTGAACGCGTTTTACATTGACATCGCCTGGGTTTATAATGAATACACTCTACAAATTTGTATGACTCTAGGTTCAGTGAGTTAGGCTATGCATTGTTTCTTTACTATTTTAGAAGAAGTAAATATCAAACGGTCCTCAAAACAAAAGACCTCATTTTGCTTATAGGTTGTTCTGCTCATAAAGTGTTTGATAAATATGCAAAATAAACTTACCAACTTTAACATTATTCTTGGGTCCATTGCTCTGGTCTATCCTTGCTTGTCGTCTAGGAGAAACATCGTAAGCATTCTGACTATTGGACCTTTCTATATTAGACCTTAATACTCTGGTATTAGGGTCTACAATTGCTACTGAGTTTACATGCATTCTTGTATCACTCACTTCAGTATTTAATGTAACGTTTGTTGTTGATATTGTTGTAACGTTAGCTGCCGTTGTTGTTATTGTTGAAACGTTGCTTGTTGTTGTTGGAATATTAGAAGGACTGGACGTTGTACTGCTTATACTATTATTTTGACTTAGAAATAAGTATTCGTATGTAGAATCAGCGTTAATAGCATCTAAGTTGGGTAAGGAAGATTTTCTGACTTTTTCTTGACATTTCAACCTTCTTATTGGCAATGGTGATGCCTTTGGAGATTGTTTCGAAGTAGATGCCAAGCATAGCTTCTCATACAGCCCTTCATTGTGACTTCTGACATTCACATCTGTCAACTTGACATCTCCCGACAAACTGACAGTGGTTGTCAAACTCAGGTGTCCGTATTCAGGCTCGTTTTTAGTAAAAACGGTGCCATAATCATTGGAGTCTTGTACATTGACTTCGGTATTAACAATGTTGACAAAATTAGGGTTCCTAAGTGCGGATTTAAAGTTGAAATCGAACACGTCAACTTCAGAGCCAATGACAGGAATAGCAGTGTGTGGAGCTTCTTTGTTTGAAACTTGTATAACTGTTATATTGGTGGGGCGATCGCTGAAATATATAATAAGTTCAAACATACAGGAAAACAATGAGATTTAATAGACATTTTAGTCAAAGAAATCTATGATTAAAAACTCGGTTTCGTTAGGCGCAGTGGTTTGCCCAGGAGACCGCGGAGTCAGAGATTTCTATTTTGTTTTTCATATTCATAAAGAGACCAAATCAATACCACAATTCACTAAAGAATATAGTAAAAATCTACCAAACCCTGCAAGCTTGAGAATCACACTGAATTAAATTTTTTTGGCGTTATTTGGTTATAATTTTAATTTGAATTTTGGCATACTAACCAAAAATTCCACTAATACATACCTCGTTACATTTTCTTCCGCGTGTGCCTGTTTATCATTCACAACCACTGTCTGCTTATAACTATTCACTTCACTTATTTTTCTACCCTCCTTGCTGCCCAAACTTTCACTTTTACTACCAACGCTACCAGTCTTACTACCCAAACTGCTTCTATCTTCTGAGAAAAAATCATCATCATCACTGTCACAAGTCCTTTTGAATATCGAGTCGTCGAGACATATGTTTTGACCACAAATTTTAGCTACACTTTTAGACACTTGACTTGTACTTGGTAAGGACGTAAAAGACGTTTCTGCCGTTTCTGTCGCATCCCAAGACGATATGTCTACAGTTTGTGGAGCTGGAATCGACATATTTGGAGCTGCAATTGAGTAATTTGGTCCCGTTGTTTTCGAAGCTGCCATTGAATAATTATGAGCTGCAGCTGACGTTTTAGAAGCTGCCACTGACATATTCGATGGTACAGCAGAAATTGCCGATGTATATGATGTCACCACAGAATAATCAGATGTCATTGATGTTACCACATAGTTATTTGATGTTGACACTGAAACATTCTGTTCTGCAGATGAAGAACTTTGTCTTGATGTGGATGTACTTGTATTTTGAGATACTGAAGAGACATTTTGAACAGATGTTGAGGGATCCTGAGCACGCGTTGATATGTTCGCACTAGAGACATTTGAGGCACAATTTGTCGTCAGTGGCAATGGAGCAGAGGATTCTGGTTCTTCTCCTGTGGGTTCAGTGGGTTGAGTTTGGACGGTATTCCGGACGATTGGTGTGAGATCTATGCCTGGTACTCTGCAAAAAAGGGTTTCCTTCCGTATTTATTGACGAATGACAATAACACTGCAGAACTGCTGATAAAACCAAGTATATTTAAGTAATTGTGATTCAATAAAAAGCCAGGATCTGAAAAGCTTTTCCTACCTATAGGTAGGAAAAGCTTTTATTTATTATATATCACAGGTGTTCCTAAAATAATTTTTAGGAACACCTGTGATATATACTTCTCAAAAAAATCCCAGCTCTGTAAAACATCCATAACCAAAGAATGCGACTAGGAGTAACTGAGAATACTACATACATTGTGTATACCCATAGTATAAGCACGTCTTTCAGGGGCCCAATCCTGTTATTTGAATTTTTTCAGTGCGTCTTAATGGTAGTTTTTAGCAGATATGGTAGTTTATTAACATTAAGTTAATGAATACTAACTCTGAC
Source organism: Ligdia adustata (assembly GCA_947049295.1). Taxonomy (NCBI): domain Eukaryota; kingdom Metazoa; phylum Arthropoda; class Insecta; order Lepidoptera; family Geometridae; genus Ligdia; species Ligdia adustata. The sequence goes on from OX346242.1 coordinate 1,679,573, forward strand.
TTCTTTCTACTTCAAAACGATTTTTAGTACGTAGTGAAATAGTTGTTTTGGAAAAATTCAAACAGACTTGGACACTTGGTGATGCAAATTAAGTGTATTACGATATGAATCTCCAATTCAATGATGACAGGATGGTTACAATGGTATACCTATCAGGCGGCACGGGCGGCGTGGGCGGTAGCGGGGAGGTGGGGTCTCTAGCGGCCGCGCGGGCGGGGGGCGCGGCCGGTGGCGCGCAGTAAACATTCTCACACAGCGGCACGATCTTCAATTCGTGAAGCTTGTTGCGGAGAGTCGTCACCCAGTCTTGCATGGTGTCCCTGTGGAAGACGGATGACAATAATTTCCAAAACATTTTTATCTAAAAGCGATATGGTGAAGTTTGCGCATGTAAATAAAAAAAAAATGCTTCGCTATTAAACGTTTATTCAGTAAATTTACACATATCTGATAACATAATTTCTTATTGATAGTAATATGCATCCGTGATGTCCTATATTCGGCTGTAAAAGTCATGTGGTGGTCACCTATTTCTTTCATTCTGTTGTAATTGTTACGCTGTTGGATATCCTATGAGATGAATAAATGTACACTTCTGGTTGACGAATCCCTGCTCCGCACCCTATGAATGCCAAGAAGACTTAAAAATTGTCTGATCAAACACAATATCAAGAAGATAAAGCCCCTACCTATCTACCCTGTGCATTCCAAACGTTGTCCATCAGTCAGTAGCAATTGGAAATGAATAGACTATAGTAGATAGATAGCAACACTTTATCTAGACCGTACAAACTCTATTCTAATTGTTAAGTATGTTTCAACCAATAACATCCCACTGCTGGGCATGGTTCTCCCCTATGAAGGGGGTGTAGGCTATAGTCCACTACGCAAATTGCGGGTTGAGGACTTCACTTAACTTTAAAATTTATAAACCCTCTCCGACATCCTCACGATGTTTTCCTTCACCGGTTTATGCATGCGGTAATTAATTAAAGTATGCACATGAGTGAAAAACTCAGTGCTGCATGCCTGAACCTGAATTTAAACCCACGCCCTTTCGCTTGTGAGGCGACGGGCTTACCGACTAGGCTACCACTAAAATTGTTAATTAATAGTCATGTATGACATACCAATCCGGAGCAAGCATTCTGACGGGCCCCTGGTGCGTGTCTACCAGGAAATCGTACTGGCTGTCTCGTGCAGTGACGCTAGCTGTCACATGTCTCGCTGTCAGCAGACTGGCTCGCCACACGGGTCTATGCGCTCTGGCTGAAGTAGGATCTCGGTATTGCTCCAGATATGGTGTACGTCCGTTATGGACGCATAGCTGTGTCCATAAAGGCTTTAATGGTGCTTTCTGTGAAATAAGAATTATAAGTACGACTTTCGTAAAATTACGTAGTCAAGTAGCAGATTACATTACACAGTTTGGTTGAAATGAAAGTGTTCATTTATTAAGCAAAATAGGGTAAAGTACAGAACTTACATAATTTAACAATTCTGCCTATTTTGCCTGACCTACAAATGTGAATATGCTTAAGAGCTAAGCTTAAAAGTAAAGTTATTTCGATTGTCACTAAAAATGTAAAATCGAATAAATATGCTATTTACGTCAATAAGTAATAATTATTCGTTATTTTAATCATTAATTAATTGGAGAGATATTTTGAAATTTTTCACGATAAGGGTGAAATGACTAAGAGCATTTACTGGTTTATTTGCTTTCATGAATGGTAGGAAACAATACAAAGAGAGTTTCACAAACTGAAAGCAATAACTGTGTTCAATTTTTTCATATGGAATTGTATGCGTGTATTACCCCCACCAGTTCCTTTAACAAGTGGTTAGAAGCGAATTCAAAAAAAACCCAACTGCAGAATCTTTAAACCTGTGTCTCGTTAATTTTGTTTGTTTTTTTAGTCTGATGTACTCAGCGTCACTCGCACGACTAAGACACCATTCACATAAAAATACTACAAGACGTTTAGGTACTAGGGTGTGACAAACAAATATACATACATACACTCGAAAAACATAACCCTCTTTCTTTCGCAGTTGGGTTAAAAAATTTGACTACCAATTTCCATTACTACAGTCACCTATATAAGTATTTCAGGCAGAACCTATTTGCTGTTGTTTTGTTTAAAAAGATATCCAATTTTAAAATAACATTTCTTTGTTTACCTTCTCATGTTATGGAAAGTCAGTAAATATGGACAAGTCAAGTCTTGTTTTTATGATTGTGGTGCCGAGGTCAACGGTTTGCAGAACTAGTAGTAATTACCTTAAGACCCAAGGGCCTCAGTCCTAGTGACTTGGTGCCAGTTGGTTCATCTGGTATTCTCTTTAGATAAGCATTCTTTTGTATCTCTCTATAGTAAACCGGACTGGAATCCCTGGCGTGAGACATTTTGATTTCATTTGTGTAATCTGTAAACAAACAACATGTTCAATATTTATGTATATGTTATAGAAGAGTTCATAGTGTTGATAGCTCAACCAATTCATACTTGTATGTATGTATTTATGCAGGTTCACACATGCATCTCTGAGTTTATCACTCAACTGCATATTAGAATTATTTACCTCTTGCTTTACTAAGTGATATCAAAATAGGTCATGTAGTTTGGTTTATAAATCATAATAACTGATAAATATTTCTGCTCAATTGAGTTAAGTTTTAATTTTTTTTTTAATGTATGTATCATTTTTATTATTTAGTTATTTGCATTTGTTTTATATCATTTAGTATCATAGCACTTAAAAAACTGATATAGGTATGTTTAAGTGCTAAGTCCTCTCATGTTGTTATCAAGTGTTACTACTTATCATAAATACATTACACAAGTCAACATGAAATTTGACTTTGATTGCAAAGCATTAAATTTCGGTAGTTTAGGTCGTAATAAGACGGAAAAAAAATATATGGCATGAAAAACTTTACTTTTGTGCTTAGAAGACTGATTGAACGAAATTTTTAAAAATCTCCGATTTTAATTTTTGATTGAAAATAAAACTATTGAAATAAAAATGTTTATTATTTTTATTAAGTTTTGCTATCAAATTAGTTTACAGAAAAGTGGAAAATAACTTAAAAATGCACACTTTTACTTTTTCTTTTATGTTCATAGCTACTGTTTGATAATAGAGAAAAAAATGAGTATTATTATTATAACTATCACAAAAGCAAACTTTATACCGAAAAAAGGTATTTTCGTTTCGTTTTTGTGCAAAACTAACTGGAAAATAATAGTATAAACTTTAGGACAAAGAACAAACATTTTTTTGTAGAGTCGTGTTATATACAAAGACAAAACATAAAAATTTATTCAGTAAGTTATTGATTTACAGACCTGTTACTCGCGTTAACCAAAGTATAATTTATGGTTACTTGTTAATTTACTGTTGAGATTGAGACTTTACTTGCACAGTCACATGACTAGAGAAATTCAATAATAAAGCATGTTTAATCTATCTTTATTTAAAATTTCAACAGAATACTTACAACACGCAGTAGCAAGCTCTGTCAGCCAACAATAGCTATAAACAACTGGAAAGTACTGAAATTGTTTGCCGTGGGCGACCTGCAGTGTTGGCTGCTCTATAGGCTGTGCAGTTGCTACTTGCCCATTCATCAGCTTTCATCATTTAGGTACAAGGTACAACTACTGTGAATATGGTTAAAGGATAGCCAGCAACATAACTAAGCTGACATATTTTTATAAGTGTAATTCTTGCGATGATTGGCCACAAGTCACCCCTAATACCTGGCCACCCTACGCTCAGGCTTACTGGGCATTAGTAAAAATCTACCACTGATTGCCTTGGCATACAGGGCGCGGCATTGAAGTTTTGTATTGGAACTCAAAGGGTTAATAAACATTTGGGACAAAGCAGCAAGTAAAAGTTATAAATTTACAAGGTCAGTGGTAAGAATAGCATGACTTTTGAGTTATTTGAGATTATTGATATGTATAATATAGATAATTGCAAAACATATTTTGACACTGATGATATTCTATACATACTTGTATGTATAACCATGAACAATATTATCAGGCACTTTGTTATACAGGTTTTAATTTTAACTCTGTCCCTGACTTTCTTCTTTAATTGTACATAATCCTACTCTTTTGTATGATAGGTATAATAATAATTTGATACCATTATTTTTCATATACTGAACAGTGTTTATGGACAATATACATCCAGCTATGTTGTCTTAAAAAAATTACGTCATATCACAAGACTTTCTATCACTATATTAGTTCACAAAGTTTACACAGAACTGGTCTCCATAATCAGTTAGAATGAGGATAAACAATTCATAGTTCTAGCTCATATGGGCAGGTAGGTACGTACTGCTGTTGATTAATATCGCGCCGCAGGCAATTGCACGACAATTGGCGCAAGGAATAATTGGTATGCGCATCGGGGACGCCAGGCTAGTGACTCAACGTTCAACGATGTGCCAACTTCCTTTAATGTTCGCTAAAAACTTAACTTTCAAAAGTAGCAAAAAAACACAATAATCATTCGAAAGCGAATGTGGTACGCTGTGAATACAATGTGCAACAAGTTAATATCCGCGTAAACTGGTTATTTAAAGCCCATTGTTGATAAATTCTGTAAAAAAATACTGAATTATCTCACCAATATTTTATGAGCTGCAGACTCAGGGCTTGTACACACTATCAATTGTATTTCATGAAATATTATGAAATATGTTTGTAGCTTCCAGATTTGCGATACGTTAGTAGATAATTATAGAAATATGTCATTAAATTTATTCAAAATACAAAACCGCACAAAGAAAGTACCGACGGACGCCATCTTTTATTTATTATTTACTAATGACGTTAGTGACGTACGTCAATGTCACAGATCTTTTTTTCTGTCCTCATTGGGCATTGCACACTGCCGCTTTAGGTTAATGAGCTAGTTTCCTCTCGGTCTCGCGATTCCTGATTTTATCAATCGGGTCCAATGATATTTGTGATTTTAAAATAAGAAAGGTATATACGTAGAAGTGTACAAAAATTGACGAAAAAAATGTTTCATTAAAAATCTCCGACGACACGTTCCTACGTTCCAGGGTAAAAAACCTATTAAATTGTACATACGAACGAACGCAGCCATTATTTATTGTAAATGTCAGTGCATTTATTAGTGTCAGTGTCAAGCCTATAAAGTAACTTTTATTGCCTGTGGTTACAAAAGTACCCAACTTTCCTGTGGCTCGCGGCAAGAGGTAAACAGAAAGTTAGCGGACTATCTCCTCGGTGCGGTGTCTAAAACACGTGAGTTACTATTCTTACTTTGCATTTTTTGAGTTCTCTCAGTAGAAATCATTTGCTAACGTTCTGAATTTCCCAAACATGTCTAATTTCATGAAACATTAAGCACGAGCTTGCAAAGGTTTTGTTCTTTAAAATTAATACTTTAAAGATATTTCTTGTTATTCCATGCTAATTAGATATGCTGTCTGGTAAATATATCTGCGATAAAACCTCCTTTATCTCCTAGATAGTGATAAATCACCGGTTTCGTGTTGTTTCGTTGCATGAGTTTGGCTTTCTTCTATAGCTGGTGTCAAGCACCAGCTGAGCGGCTGTCAAACGTAGTGTACTAATCGGCCGCACCGGCGCTAATGTCGCCTGAATTTTGTTAGTCACGTGACCATTTCAACCGCCAAAATAATTGTCATTTTTCGGCGACTCTTCTCTCGATTTCTGTAGATTTCTGTATTTTTCCGTGTGATTCATGTACAATCGTTTTATATAACGTTACAAATTATCTAGTGTGCAAGTAAATAGTAGAAAACACGTTACCGCGTTCCGTGCAATGGCAAAAGTGCATATAACCAACGTCGTTGTTCTTGACAATCCAAGCCCTTTTCTGAATCCATTTCAATTCGAACTAACTTTCGAATGCATAGAAGAGCTCAAAGAAGATCTCGAATGGAAGATGATCTACGTGGGATCTGCAGAAACGGAGGAGCACGATCAGATTTTGGACACTATTTACGTCGGGCCAATACCGGAGGGCCGCCACATGTTTGTTTTCCAAGCACCTCCACCTGACGTCACGCGCATACCTGAAAACGACGCTCTCGGCGTTACAGTTGTATTACTAACATGTTCGTACCGTGGACAAGAATTCGTGCGAGTTGGCTACTTCATTAATAATGAATACAGTGAATCAGAGCCTGAGCTTCGCGAAAACCCCCCCGCGAAGCCTCAGTTTGACAAGGTCCTCAGAAATATTCTTGCATCAGAACCCAGAGTGACCAGATTCAAGATAAACTGGGCGGAACCCGACGCAGCAGCGTTAGATTCTGGCGATGGCAATATGGAAGCCTCACATGCTCCAAGCAACGACTCATATGGAGCATCATTTAACGCTGATAGTCAAATTAGTGACATATTTCAAGGAAGCTTGAGCGGTTATGGTGATAATTCAAATTCAATAGCTCCTATGGAGTGCTGAGGTGAGTTAGATATTTTAGTTAGATATTATGGCATTGCTAGGAAAAGACTTGTTTAGAATAATTTTACCTGCCTCGTTTATGTGCCTTATTTTGTTGAGGCTGAATTTGCAACATGTTTGAATATCATGTAACCCTCACGTCGCTAGTCTACCAATGCTTTAAAATCTCAGTATAGATAGAGTACTTAGACTAGTGGCACTAGGCAGTTCTTAAGAACTGAATGTTGAATACTACTGAATTTATACTTCAGGTGTAGGAAAATATGTGGACAATTTACCAATGGGGTTATCAATTTAAGGTCATAAGTCCACTTAATGGTTTGAAGAAGGTTACAAGGAGGAAAAATTTTTGACTCATGGGTAGCCCATATCCTCTAGCAAGATGTTGGCTTAATCTTGGTATTTGATAATTCATATGTATGTGCTTGCACCTTGGATCGAATCCACACCCTCCTTGTTTAAGGTAAGGTGGATTAGGCTCTACTAACTCAAATACCAGCCAATTTTTCATATAACCCTTGATGTAAAGCAATGATAAAGCCTCGATTGTGGCACGCTTGCCTAGAAGAAACTGATTCACTTGTGATTTGTAAAGACCGAGAATTTGTCTTGTTTATTACTGGGTGTCCCATTGTGAAAATAGTTCTTGATAATAAGTTAATTTTTAGTAACTATTTAAAGCTCTGTTACAAGCATATCATTATTAACTGGTTTTCTTTTACAGGTGACCAAATTAGTGTAATGAGAAAGAAAAATGACAAAGAGTGAAGAGTACCTATTCTGATAAACAGTTCCTGTTTGATGTCTCGCTCCAACCTGAAGAAGCGAAAGAGACGTCAATATAACTAAGGGACTGTTAAGAAATATATGAAATTTGTAGTTGTAATATATATTGATTAAGATAACTATTTTGTATAAAACTAATAATCTCCCGTTACTGGATAGTCTGACAAACGTTGATAAAGCCGTGGTTTATTTTGTGTAGATTTCATGAATTAGTGTTTTTCAACCTTTTTGAGTATGTTATCTATTTACAAGTTGAAGATGCTAGTGATCCCCACATGATTACAATAAATGTGTCAGTTATATATTGAGACTGTTTTTATTTATTATTTATTTGAGACTAATAGAAAATCAAGTAAATGAAACGGACTGTGGTGGTGATTACATGGTTGCATCTTCTAACAGATTTTGTGTAATTGATTATGTGTGTGAAATATTGTTCTCATGTACCAAACTATTAGCTGTCATACTGATTTAGCCAGTTGTCATATATGTGAAAGTAAAGTGATTAAAATTGATTTATTTCATTTAATGACAGGTCATTTCATTGATACACGTAAACTATTCCCGTCTTAGAAAAGAAGAGAGAGAGGAAAATAATTTCAAATTCTATTTTGGTTTAATAAAGTCTAGTCAAGTGGAAATACAGAAGAAAATATTGCTATACCACCAAAAAGTGCGCTGATGCGCAACCAAATGATCCAAAGTCGGCCTTATTATATACTTAAGATTATCTTTAAAATAAGAGAAAATTCTTGTCGTATCATAAGTGGCTGCATTGTCTATAACAGCTGTTGTTCTCAACATGCTAAAAATGGTACTGGTGAACACACAAAGTAACAATTTTAGAATAAAAAAACTGGACGAGTTCGAGTGGAATTCACGCGCTGAGGCTCCCATCCCATAGAATAAAATAATAATATATGAATTTTGCTAATTTTTTTCAATTTTTTTTGTTTAAGTTCTCTAATATCCTTCCTGGAGTGCCTGCAACGCCGTTCTATATTGAGACGTGCGTAATAAAAATATTTGAAAAGAAGTTTGTTTATTATTTTTCTTTTTTTTTTTACTTCCTGTCTTTTTGAGAACAAACGCATGTAAGCTATACAATTATTAAACTTATTAACCGATTTGAAAAAAAACTTGTGAGGTGTCAAGGGACACTCGGATGCAACTCGATTAATTCAATGCGAAATAGAAAGACGAAACGAAAATAACTGGCTTGCTTTCTATGAGAGAGAGATTGTTTCTCTGTCTGTCTCTCTGACAGACAGAGAAACACGCGCACGCCGCACGGCTTACAACTATAGCAAAAAGTGTCGTTACAACTTTTGGTCTTAATTTTTTCCGTCTAGCCCTCTACGCAACGCGCGATAAGTCAAAAACTCAAATAGGCGATTTATCTTCGCGCCAAGGTCACACTTCACGTATTCATGCTGTTCCTCACACTCCATTGACTTTGCTTGCGGACGTCCCTACACAAAAGCCCTGTAAAAGGTCAAACAAGGTGAAATGGAAACTCGATCACAAATGACCTGGAAATATAACCTTTGGCAGTTCAAGGCGGTCTCTCACCGGGAACTTTCGACCGTATTGTAAACATAATAACGTTTGACACTCGTACCTCTCCACTTGGATTTCTCCTTTGACGCCGACACATGCACAACACACCCAAACTTTAAGATTCAAATCCATCATTCGAACACCTGCCCCGGGCGAGAATCGTACCCAGGATTATCGGCTCGAAGCGACTATATGCCTTTAGTAATAACGTAGTCCATCTCTCGATATCTTGACTGGTTTTTGCCCATTTTTTCGGTCGCAGCGGAAGACAAGCGCTCATGGTTACACTACATGGTTATCGATTAGGGATGAAAGTAAGAAATTATCGGTAAGCCGAAAGGGGTTCAACAGGAAAGCCAGTTGGCTTTTCTGACTCTGACTTCGAGAAAAAATCAGCTGACTCATACATTTTGTCGACAGTTGATACGTTTTGTATGATAAAGCTGTTTTTTTTCTCGATTTCAGGGTTGGTCCCATTACAATTTTTTCGTTATCATGAGTGAAGTGACCCCCTTTCGGCTTAGTACACCCCTAACCGATAACCCTGTAGGTAGTATAGCAATTTGCTAATTTGGGGCCGGGCTACAAATTTAAAATTAATTTTGTTAAAAATAAATCGGACATTCATTTGCTTGACTCAATTATCCTAGCTCCTATTTACCTACGTTTTCAGATATTCATGCGCATATCAAAGTGTATTCCTTATTCAGCATATATACAATATAGCATTTTGCATCGAATTTGTAATCACCTTTATGACCTTTGGTAACCACGTTGACCTCACTTAGATTCATTACGATTGTTGGTTTTCTTTTGAAATTAATCTTAGGCCATTCCAGAGGCCATCGGGCGGCCTAGTAACGCTGACATCAGGGCGAACCACTACATTTACACGAAGAAGAAGATTATGGTTACCACCTTTGCAGAATAGGAAAATACCAAAACTATTAGGAGTTAAAGCAATGTGCTAACGCCATTAAAGTTATAAACGACACTAGTACCGGAATAATCTAATGGCCAAGCTGATAAAGTGATAAACCCACTTCAATTAGTCAGGTATATTTTTCAGTTATATTAATTTAACAATTCGTTTTGAATAAGAATAGGATTGGAAATCCGCCATCTTGCCATGCAATTTGTCAATACCTGCAGATATTTTTGTACGGTGAGCGAAAAAAAAAAACGATAACTTACAATTAAAAAGGTGGGAGTGAGTGAGTTTGCCACTTGCACAACCGATTTGCATGAAATTCAGAATGTAGATTAAGTACATTATTATTAGTACAAAATCTGCCAAATATGAGCAGAATTGGTCATGTGGTTGTCAAGATATTAAGGTTTTCGTTTCTGATTTTGATAACAACTTATCGAAGCAACGTCCATCGCGGTTAGGTCTTGGCTGGGTGACCGAAAGCGGCATTTAACAACAGGGTGCTTCCGTGGGTCGGATGACAGTCAGATTTCTGTTAGTCATAGTTCTCGCGAGATCTACAGTTCGCAGAACTACCAGTTATAATATTATTTGAAGTTATGCTAACGCTACATTTCCAGGTAGAGTCACAAATCTAGTCCTATTCTTATTTGAAACGTTTTTTATAATAAAATAAAATGCTTTTGTGTCAGAATATAACTGAGATATTGCGATCTAGAGGGCGCATGCATTCAATCCTGGCTCTTAAGCCCCAGGTTTATCGCTGTCAGGGCGATGTGCTTAAACCATTATTGGCACAGGTTACTAATTTGAATCAGGTATTAAATTGTGTCATTGTATGCTTGTCAGACCGCTACTACATTATTTATTGACATTTGTACTGCGGAGCGGTCTAACGTCACAAGATGATTATATTATTGTGTATCTTATGCAACTAGTAGACCGTGACATAGTTGAAACTTTAGACTCTGTTTCTATAAGAAACCTAGATAGTTTAGAATTAGGTTGTTTTGTTTGTTCGCGAAAGTGTTTCCGAACGTTAATTAAATCGTATTTAAAAACTTTAATTGCTTTAAGAGGAAAATTAAATGTAGGTACCTACTATTGTGACTACCTAATAGGTATTTGCCTAGATTGTTTTTCTTAATTTTCTATTGTGTTTTTAAACACAATGGGTTTTATGGTGAAAACTTTGATTCAACTGACGTAAGTATGCTCTACAAATACTTCATTGTGATTTTGTATTTCTTCATAAGTGATTGTCTATTTAGGTTTTAGAGATATTAATTTTGTCTATAGAAGGTGAAATCAGAAGGCAAGCAATAATTTCCAATATTAATCAATGATTAAAAAAGTCAATCGAGTGGCGAGTCCAACTCGCTCACGGAGGGTTCCGTCCGTGCCGTTGTCTATACAACTTTAGTTCAAGTTTCTGTTGTCTTTTACAATATTTAATATCGAACATAGAGGGCAAGTAATGACGTTTGTTGTATGTGGCCCCCATCAAATATTAACGTTATTTAGATTTTATTATTTTTAAGTAAATATACAACTCATACTGTGTTATATTTCAAGTGTCTACCCGTGGCTAAGCTTAAAAACTAACATAAAGTAGGTACTTTTTGAAGATGAAATATAGACTGTGTATATATTCTTCTCTCGTTCGGTTACATTGATTTCTAGCTTTAAAAATCAAGAAATATTTTTTGCTACAGACTGGAGTCAATGCTACACTTGACTATTCTTCAAATAGGTATCTAAAGACTTAACTTACATTTTCACCTACATACAATGTAACCAGTTTAATACAATCGTTTGTGCATTATACAGAGTGACTGTTTTAACACTCGAGATAAGAAGACGTGATAAAACTAACAGTTCTGAAAATTCTAAAAATATTTCACTCAAAACAATAACCTTATTACTAAAAGAAAAAAGTAACTTTTACTGTTGTCTTGATATTTCACACTACCTAAACATTCAGCCTTGACGGATATATTATTATGTGACAAACGATGACATCTTACCTACAACCTACGACATCTTTGATTCGTATCTCTGAACGAAAGCCACAGTATTTAAGACCTTATTTTACGAAATTGACGAAAGACGAAGAAAGACGAAACATTTTGCCAGACACGAAACAAAGATTCTTCGCTCGTCAATACCAAAAAATATTACAAAATATTTTTCTTACACAGTCAGAAAATAATCGCACCGTTCATTTGATATGGATGACTATTGAAATCCAAAGAAAGAGCCACACCTTATTTTAATAATCCCCGACGACCTAAAAACTCGTAGGACATATGAACTAAAGTTTATAAGATTGATTGAAAATTACTGCATAGTGACAGCCGAAAGAAAATTCAGACAGACTCAAATCAGAGACTCTCTGCTGAGACAATAATTACGTTTTTTATTTTTAATTACAAATAATTACTTTAAATTTGATAAATACTGTGACAGTCAACCAGTCACCCTGTAGATAGTGTACACAAGTTGTTTGTTTTGTTGCAGATTATCATTATCGGCGTACACTTGCTCTGATGTTGATTTAAACGCAAAGAAAATTGATACTGGTAAGTCGATGTTTCCAGTATTCTTTCTAAAAGTAAAAATCTAAAATGATCGTCACCACAAAGTGGGAATCAATTTTTTTTATTAACAACTAAAGAGATGTTACATTAATGTATGGAGCCCCGGCCAGCACAGTGTACATGATACCATAAATACGTTAGGGACTATAAATCCTTAATGTATCAATCAAATCCAAATTAACGTAACTTCGCAGTGTACAAAATTCGAATTATTTCCACCTTATTTACGCAAAAAGGCAATTTTCGCGGGTAGTACAATTAATAGACCAGTGTGACCATTGGAGTCAACCTAAGATACCTATCAAAATCTTACAGGGATGCCATAACTCCAGTGAAATTCACAGAAACTAGATATTTTTGTACACAATGAAGTAGGCAACTGGTGCAGGTTTCATTAATACATAATATTAACCACATTTAAGGCATTTTTGGTACAACAATCTTGCCCTTTTACTTGTTAACAATTCTCACTAGTTATAGGTATATTTTAAGGAAACTAGTCTTACTCAAAATATGTACCTGTTGACAGAATCAAGCATGTCGCAGCGGCTGACAGCGCTGCGAGCGCTGATGGCGCGACAGCCGCGCCCTCTAGCGGCGTACATCGTTCCCACAGCAGATGCGCACAACGTAAGTAGACGTTCCGTTTCGTGCATATACTCTAGGTGCAACTTTTCGTTCTTCTCGCGTTCGCGGCCTCAGTGTAAATAACAACTGACCTGACATGCAACTGACGCGTTCGTAGCGTCCGTTAGGTGCAACTATTTAACTATCAAAATTACTCGGTAAAACACTCTGACATTAATCTGACAGTTGATAATAGATATATTAGGCTATAGCAATAAAGACTATTTTCCCGTGAAGTGCGAGGTTGAGTTGCTGTCAGAGCAAATATTCAACTTACGCGTTCCGTACCTACGGAACAACTACTCCCTGACGCACGAAACGCATCACAGTGTTGGGTAAACATCTTGATCTAAAAGCGACATGGTGGGCGAAAGTTCATCTTGTTCACTGCTGATTGTCGGTGGCGGGGTCGCGTCGCCGAGTACTCTTCACCGCACTACCCACCGACAAAGAGGCTTATAATCCTCACTGCACGGCCAAAGTTGTCAAAACGAGGTTATTGACACGAAATTATTAAGTTATGGTGACGAGGAAAAAACAAACAAAAAATGACAATATTTCCCCCCATACATTTATGAGATACTACCCGCATGAGACGCTATCAGAACAAGCGGGAAAACCATATAGATTTTGTAAAAATCAGATTACAAACAACTGGAATCTTGGCTGGTTAGTGACGATTTAGATCTCTTCGGCGGATCGTAGTGTGCGGGACGGGGCAGGGTATTTATTCTTCCTTCTACCCAATCGTAAGGTGCGTCAGCAAGGATTTCGTCGCGACGTGGCCGGTAATTCGCCAGTCAGGTGATCGAGCCTGTTATTTATATTGTCTCAGAATTACAAATGCCTTGTGCCAAAGTGGCCGTTTCGACATACAATACGTAGATCAGTGTTAGTATTAAAATTTATGTTCTGTTTAATACTAACTGTGGCTTATTCTATGTAATTCTGAGATAATTCATAACAGACTTGACCATCTGGTCCCTTATTCTCTAACAAATAAAAGAATGTTCAAACATTAATGTTGCTAACTTCCGAGCAAATTTCTTTATTTAAAAAAACAAAATACAGCAGCAAAAATATAGCAGAAATATTACTTATAGACCATTAAAAATTGTTTAATTTTTTTTGATTATTAAATGTTATGTATCCGAATACTTACAAAATAATACACTCTACACTCTGTTGCGTTACCCAAGATAGCTTGTATCCATTGTATGTGACATTAACCGCACCATACCTTTACTGTCATTTAAGATCTGTACGTAATTACGTTTTATCCATGTTTTTGCTATAAATTATTTGAGTATTGTATATCGAAGTGGAGTTATTAGGCCGCTATCCCACTGGCGTTTTACGAGCGTTGGCGTCTCTCCAACGTTTGCGGAGCGTTGGCGCTGCGCAGACATTGGAGAGACGCGACGTTTCGCGTGGCGAGCACTAACCTTCGCTGAAAGCGACGTTAATAATACTATTTGAGGCGAGAACGCGACGTTAACGTTGCGTTGGTTCAGCGTTTACGTTGGTAGGTCGCAAGGCGAACTCTTGCCACTAGAGACTCGCGACGTTGGTGTCGCACCTGCGCAGCGTTGGCGCTCGGCAGGCGTTGGAGAGACGCTAACGCCCGTAAAACGCCAGTGGGATCGCGGCCTTACAATGTGTCCACTCTGTGCACAGTCGGAGTACATAGCCGGGTGCGACGCGCGGCGCGCGTGGCTGACCGGGTTCAGTGGTTCGGCGGGCACGGGGCTGGTGCACAGCGAGCACGCGCTGCTCTGGACCGACGGACGGTACTACACGCAGTTCGAGCGCGAGGTCGATCCTAGCCTGTGGACGCTTATGAAGCAATGTGAGCATACATAAATATATTAAAGTACAATATACGTACCTAACTAATATTATAAATGCGAAAGTAACTCTGTCTGTCTGTCTGTTTCGCTTTCACGCCAAAACCACTAAACCGATCTGGATGAAATTCGGTACACATGTAGATTGGACCCCGGAAAAGGGCAAAGGATACTTTTTAACCGACTTCAAAAAAGTAGTTCCCCCATTATTTCGACAATCCAATGGGGAACTACGCGGGTGAAACCGCGGGGCACAGCTAGTAATATATATATATATATATATATATATATATATATATATTACTAGCTGTGTGCTGTGTGTATATATATATATATATATATAGTGTACAAACAAAAACATATGAAAGTATTTTTTTTAAAGTAATCCTCTTCATAAACTCAGTAAATATACCAAGAAAGAAATAAAGAAAGAAAAATATTTATTTCGAACAGAAAACAAACTTAACTAAGTACACAATTTATAATCAGTCTAAAATTACAAATTACTGCTTTCTGTGACATACCGGTTCCAACTCAACATAATGCTGATTGAAACAACCAGCGCTGATCTTCCGTTGGAACCGGGTGGTGACGTCACGCACGTCACATTCACTGGGCTATCGGCTAAAAGGAACAAGCGGAAATGGGGTTGCTATACTGATCCTAAGGAACAACTTCCACTATGGGAACAACTCTAAATTCGGGAAAATAAGTCAGCAGTTCGATACAAAAAGTTGATCGGTCGTCGACAAAATGTATGAAGCAGCTGATATTTTTTTCTTGAATTCAGAGTTGGTCCCATAGTGAAAGTAGTTCCTTAGGATGTGTAATGTAACCCCCTTTCGGCTTAGTACAGTCCTAGCCGATAACCCTGTATTACGGACCACCAAAATATATTAAAGTGTTTTTTGGAAGCAATCCGTTTTATAAACTCAGTGAAAATACTCGCATTACGGACAAGCAAAAAATATATAAGTCTTTTTTTGGAGTCAATCCTTTTTGTAAACTCAGTGAATATATTATGTCAATGCAGCTTGTGGAATGATCGTTCTTGTGTAACGAACAACCTTAACACAATCACAAAACAAAGAAATCACTCTTATACTAACGTAACGTAACGTAACGCCTGTAACGAACATTATTCAGACGTCAATAAATATGTCTTATTCTTAACCCTTTGATAGCCGTATCATGAGTGTGCTTGGAAAAAACTAGTCCGCCATCTTGGATAGCCTGCCATTTTGGATTTAGAATGACATAATTTAACTTATCACGCATTTTCATGTGATTGGTGTCTATAGATTCGTCTTTACCTGCAGATGGTCCAAGGCTATACTAGCTGAATCCCGCGACTTCACTTGTTAAGATACGTGGCTCTAAAGTTCTTGCAGTGGGGTTTTTGTAGTTACTCTTAACCACTTGTTTCCAAACAACGCAAAAACGATGAGTTTGACTATCATTAATTCACAGACTAATAGATCATTGATTCATTCATTCTATCTGTGGCATCGTAGTTTCCAAACGGATGGGTCGATTTGGATTTTGATTTTTTTTGTTTGTAATGTTTATTACCGAGTAATGTGTGTTCTTGGCTATGTTTAATGACAATCGGTCCAAGATGGCCGCCACCGTAATATGACGGAGCAGATTTTTTTCCACAGCTCCCTCAATATGGGTAACAAAGGAAAGAGTATAGACTAGTAGAATATTATCCGGTCAAAAACATTACATGTACAATAATGCACAAGTCTCGCTGCACAGTTTATCTGCCGTAAGAAGTTGTGAAATCGAATGTTAACTGAGTCGGTTCATACAATCACTGTGTCCTAAATTGATTCTTTGTTTATTAACTGATAAAATTTAACATTTATAGATTAAAAAAAAACTGTCATAAGAACCTTCTCCTGATAATAACAAACACAGCAAAAAAAATAGTAGTGAAATCGGTCCAGCCGTTCACGCGTGATGGCGTGACCAAGAGATATAGGGATTCATTTTTATATATAGGTATATATAGATAAAGAACAATACATGTACATTGTTACTACAAATGAATCCGTTTGTTTCACTATAACTCGACAACGGCTGGGTTGATATAGTTAATTTTAGTCTTGAAATGTTTGTCGTACTCCAGGGAAGGTTTAAAAGGTGAGAAACATATATAACTGTGAGGCGGTACGAAGTTCGGCGGGTCAGCTAGTTTATTTTATAAATATAGTGACTTGGCAAATGCATATTGCAAAGTCGTCTACTAGGTAGGTAACTTTAATAGTCATCAATATAGGTATAATCCCATAACTATATGCACAGAGAGCTAATATTAGATAGTTTTCTAGAGCTCGCAGAGGCGCAACAGCTCACTTTCGAGCGAGCGCTTGAAGAGTCAACATCTCCTAAAGATGTCTTGTGCTAAGGCGAAACACGTGTCGAGGAAGTCGTATACTGAGAAAAAGAGAAATAATAAGGTGAGGTGTGTCGGTGGTGAGGAGGAACAAAAATATTTTTCGATTTCTCACGCCGACATCAAGACGAGGCGGAAAAACACTAAATATCTTGTATATCTTATTAGATAGTTTTCTTTTGTGTTAGTATAGTCATTGTAATGCCGTGTGCAGTTGCTAAGTCATTATATTTGTAATTTTAAATTTTACTTGTTAAACGAGTGAAAAAACAACTTGAGTGGTGTCTAGGGACACTCTGATGCAACGAAGTTCCTAAACAAACAAAAGAAAAGAACAAAAATAATCGTCACACTGGTCAATGCGAAATAGAAAGACGAAACGAAAATAACTGACTTGCTTTCTATGAGAGAGAGAGATTGTTTCTCTATCTGTGTCTCTGACAGACAGAGAAACACGCGCACATCGCACGGCTTACAACTATAGCAAAAAGTGTCGTTACAACTTTTGGTTTTAATTTTTTCCGTCTAATCCCCTTTCCCAACGCGCGATAAGGAACTTCGTTCCAAAAATGTTGGTAAACCCCGTTTGGTGTTGCTTGTTTAACACTATTGTTTTATATTATTTCCCAGCGTTGCCAGACACGTTGTCGTTGGAAAAGTGGCTGATGGCCAACCTGGGCGAGGGCGCTGTGGTGGGCGTCGACCCTCACACCATGACCAGGGAGGAGTGGACACCACTGCAGGTTCGTTACAAAATAAATGTGAAATATATTATTACCTATTTTTTTCTCTTATTTGATAACATGAACTAAAACACAAATGTTATTTTATGTGAGTATTTTGCTGTCTAGTCTATCAGTTGCTACGCTCCGCGGCGTTACCCGCGATCATCCAATGGGGACATTTAAATTTTCCTGGATAAAAACTAGCCTATGTGTTAATCCAGAGTATAAAGGCCTCCTCCAGTATCTTCCATTTCTTTATGTCCTTTGCTTTGTTTATCCAATCTTCACCAGCTCGTTTAATTATTTCATTTGTCCATTTCTGTCCTCTGTTCCTTTTGATTCGTGGTCCTGTTCATGTTGTTGATTTATTTGTCCATTTTTCTTTATAAGTGCGTGCTACGTGGCCAACCCAATTCCACTTAAGCTTTTTACAATGTTCCAGAGCGTCAATGATGTCAGTTTTTTTCTATTGTCAGTATTCCTAAAAAAATACTATAAAAAATTAAACAACCTTAAATTACTCAAACATGAAATGTTTCAAATTATTCTGTCAACAGAGTGCGTTAAACAAAGCTAACATGCAGCTGATCCCAGTGTACGAGAACTTGGTGGACTCGGTGCGCGTGGAGCTGAACGACCCGCCGCCCGCCAGGCCCGCCAACAACATACAGCCGCTGCCTCTCAACTATACTGGTAAATATATTATCTACTAGCCGACTCGGCGAACTTCGTACCGCCTAACACTTATATATGTTCAAACTTTCCCTGAACTTTTACAAATTTCAAAACCAAAATCAGCTATATCGGCCCAGCCGTCCTCGAGTTTTAGCGAGACAAACGAACAGCAACTGATTTTTATATACTAGAATATATATAAATAAAATAGAAAGTCCTGACTGACAGGGTCAGGGGGACTATTAAGGTTGTACTAAGAAAGGATTGTTTAAAAATTAACCCCTAAAGGGGTCTAATGGGGTTCAAAGTTTGAACTCACTTCGAAATAAAGAAAAACTCCTTTAAATTAGGTACTTGTTTTTTTATACCTGTATAATATTGTGAGAGCGCTTAAGAATAATTAGCCATCTTGGGCTGTAGGCCATATTAGATTTTAAAGTGAAGTCATTTAAGTTTAGTATATTTTTTTAGCAAACATTTTAATTTGATATTATTTCGTGAGCTACTGCGTCATCATCTGCTTCATCCTGAACCATATGCGATTAAGGATGACGTCACTGAGCTAACTATGTTTTGTCATCTTAACGTTGACTAAAATAAACATCATAGGTAACCTAATGACTCGATTGAGTTTGTTCTTATGATTAAAAAATTTGCCTAAATTTTATAACCATCTACGTACGCGGCAAACAACTTGAGCTTGCGCGAGACGTGTTGTACTGTTCGCACTTACCAAACTACCCGTGAGAGTGAAAGGGACGATGCCGCCATATTGGTTCTAATCATTTGCCGCTTACTATACTTGTATGTGACAACGTTAAGTCCGTTATCTCTGTACAAATTAAAAGGAATTGTTTACAAATGGCTATTTAATAAAGATTAAGATGGTATTGAGACACTACTCAAGAAACTGAAATCTAACGAATAGATGTCATCAAATACTCCACTAATTTCTATTACGCCTTAATTTATAGGGTTATTTTGGCAACTTGTGAAACAAAACCATTGGAAGACCTGCCTTTTGCAACACAGTTAATAACTACAGCAAAAGGCAGTGCCTTATTTGTCTATGAATCTGTAATAATAACATGGGACAACATCCACACAAAGGTCTTCAGGTCCCAAACTAGGTAAAGCCTGTGCTATGGTAACCTGATCACTGATATACATACTTATGTACATAAATACATACTTATATTCCACATCTAATATATTTTAAATGTTTTTTTTTTGGATTACTAAGTGTAAGTCACAAATTATTTTGACCCATATAAGGTCACGTTAACATTAAAGAGTCCCCATGCCCAAACGTACCCATCAAGCTAGCAGCGTTCCCTCTCTGAATGGCCAACGAGATATGTTGGGCTAAAAATTGACCGGAACGGAGATCACGCCCACAGTTCCGCAAACGATCTCCCAGATCCGCAACAAACTTTTTCTCTTCAGAGCCCCACGGACCTGCTGTCGCAACAGCAAAAGGGATGAACTCATAGCTCGTTTCAAGAGCTTAGAATACTTGTTGTGTTTACTCAACGCGGCTAATTCTGCATCTGCACCCGCCGTTCTTTGGGTGGCAGAAAGATGACAGGATGAAAAAGTACTTACACAAGTTTAGTGGCATCAACATATATATATATATATATATATAATAAACACCCAGAAACAGGTCAAACAGACATGTTCATGCACACAAATGTTCGTTGCTTGCCTTAACATCAGTTTCTAAGTCGCCTGAAGGCCTCTGACATGGCCTTTGTATTATCTAATGTATTCTTATAAATTTCAGCACGATTGTTATATTTTAGGTAAGTCGGCAGGCGACAAGATCAACGAACTGAGACAGAAGATGGTTGAGAAAAAAGCAACTCTATTAGTGATCACAGCATTGGATGAAGTCGCGTGTGAGTATTGTTTTGTTATTTTTGAAAGATCTTTTCAAAATGGCCGCCGTCACAAAATGGCGGACGATATATACTTTTTTAAAGTAATAATAGATGCATTGTACCTAACGGACGTATTTAACCCAAGAGCCGCCAAAAAAGACGTTACTGACTCAACGAAAATTGTTTTTGAGCGAAATAGGACAATGATCTTTAAGTTAGTAATTAAAAATAACTTATTAAAACCGAAAATATGTATAACGTGCAATAGTAACTATTTAATAGAATTTAATATTAAGCTCGGATATATTGTGTTTAGATGATCATTAATGATGCTAATAATCCACCAATATTACACATTAAAGTTTGCAGAATCACAAGTTTTGCAATAAATACAGACAGAGACGCCATTTATTCAGCGGACGCGGGTAAAACCTTAACAATTCGTATATGCTGGTGTCCACTCCACAGATACGTTAAACCTACGCGGCAGTGACATCGAATACAATCCAGTGTTCTTCTCGTACCTGGTGATATCACCAACAACTGTCAAAATATTCTGGAACGACGGACAACTGGCCGAAGATGTCAAGGTATGTTAAGATAAGATAAGACAACTCTTTATAAAAAAAAACAGTTTAACAACAAATAATTATGACAAATAAAAGGTTGCAAATATATACTAAGTTTTTTAATGGCGGCCTTATCGCTTAAAGCGATCTCTTCCAGGCAACCATGCACGTAAATGAATAATACAAAGTTAGAGCGGCCTTAGAATATAACATATTTAATAAATTAACAAATAAAATACAACCAATACATTCAAATTCAGCCGTTCTTGAGTTAAAAATTGTGTAACTAACACGAGTTTCTTATATACATATATATATATGTATATTAAATATGTTATATTCTAATAAACAGGTTGAAGTGTTGAAAACCGTCAAGACTGAGGGTTGCTGGCGGGTTTCAAACTCGGCAAGCCGGTATCTTGGACACCCAAGGACTCTTGGAGGAGGATGTGCTGATTATAATAGGAATTGCGCGCGCTCTTACGATATTTGAAAAATACAAGAGAGATATAATAATAGTAAACTTAAAATTACAATAGGAATAAGATTAGATTCAAAATTACAATTAATTTAATATTACAGCAGAATAACAACCAAAAGCCCTCAATTAAATATTAGTAAAGAGTTGATAGCCAGCTGAAGAAGCTATAGGCATAACGTTGAAATTCCTCTCTGATCAGGAGAATGTTTTCTTCAGTGAGTAGACGTGATACTGAGCTAGGTTTTTTTAAATTATATTTATACCTCCCTTTCTTTGGAAAACGTTAACTTATATTTATAGGGTTCCGTTGTATTCTCTTCAACTTTGGTATAATAATTTTAGCGACATTTGAGGAGCGAGGGTGTGGCCGACTTCCAAGGTCTACCATATGACAAGATTGTTGAGAACTTACTCGACACCGCCGTGAGTATACGATTTAATACATTACTTAAGATTTCAGATTTTATATGTATGTATATTTCTTTGGCACGTTCTAAAGCCTAAAAACGGCTTGTCGTATTTATGTGACTGGTGTCAATATATTCACCTCTGTCGTGCGAGTGACACTGGGTACATCAACATTTTAAAAAATAGTACGATACTCAGGTTTAAAGATTTAGCAGTCGGATTTTTTTGCAAGTTGCTTCTAACCACTCGTTTAAAAAGAATTATTTGTTATTTGCTAAATATAAACCATTACTTTTTATTGTTTTTGCCGCGGCTCAGATTGGATTCAATACAGTAACGAAATGGCTGCACAATAATGTTATGTCCCTCAATACAGATAAAACTAAATTTATGACATTTTCTTTACGAAATACCATTGGCAGCGCTTAAATTAAAAATTAAAATTATAGCTCATGATAATAATTGCCTTGTATCACGTAGTCAGAATTGTATGTCAAGTACTTGGGTGTGTACATGGATAATAACTGTAACTTTAAAGTTCACTTACATCATTTGTGTGCTCGCATCCGTACACTTTTATTTCTTTTTAAATAATTGCGACCAGTAGCAAGTCCAACACTAGTTAAACAGATTTACCTGGCACTATGTCTATCAGTCCTTTCATACTGCATTTCATCTTGGGGAGGGGCTCCAATAACAGACTTGCTACCATTACAAATAGTTCAACGCGCGGTACTTGTTGGCACTGGCCGACTGATTATTTTTGAAACCACTACACTATATAATAATAATAATATGGGACAACATCCACACAAAGGTCTTCAGGTCCCAAACTAGACAAAGTCTGTGCTATGGTAACCTGATCACTGATATACATACTTAGAAATACATATATACATACTTATATATATAATAAACACCCATACATAGGTCAAACAGACAAGTTCATGCACACAAATGTTTGACCTGTCCGGGGATCGAACCCGGGACCAGCGGTCCAGAAGACAGGGTTGCTACCAACTGCGCCAACCGGCCAGTCAACGAGTGTGACCTACTTACAGTGCGACAATTATTTATCGTGAGCATTATTCTGAGACAGCACTCACTTTTAAATCATAGTACTCAGGTGCTATCTAACAGACGTACCGATAGAGTTTTAAATCCAATAGCAAGAAATTATATCAAATATATAAAAATAGATTAAAATTTTTTATTATAGCGTATTTAAGGTTGATGTGTAAGTATATATAACGTGTTACAATTAAGTTCTTTTAAAAAAAATAGCGGTGTAACAATGCGCAGTCTGTGTTTAATAAAATAGCGGTGTAACAATGCGCAGTCTGTGTTTAATAAAATAGCGGTGTAACAATGCGCAGTCTGTGTTTAATAAAATAGCGGTGTAACAATGCGCAGTCTGTGTTTAATAAAATAGCGGTGTAACAATGCGCAGTCTGTGTTTAATAAAATAGCGGTGTAACAATGCGCAGTCTGTGTTTAATAAAATAGCGGTGTAACAATGCGCAGTCTGTGTTTAATAAAATAGCGGTGTAACAATGCGCAGTCTGTGTTTAATAAAATAGCGGTGTAACAATGCGCAGTCTGTGTTTAAAAAAATAGCGGTGTAACAATGCGCAGTCTGTGTTTAATAAAATAGCGGTGTAACAATGCGCAGTCTGTGTTTAATAAAATAGCGGTGTAACAATGCGCAGTCTGTGTTTAAAAAAATAATTATTTTATTTGTTACTTGACTATCCAATTAAAATGTACAAATTTAAATGAATATCAACAGAAACATCTGTCGGAGTGTGTGGAGGGTAGAGCGTCCGTGTGGCTGTCCAGCGGAGCGAGCGAGGCGGTGCACAGGGCTGCTTCGGGGGTGAGTTACATACAAAGCGATTAGTTCAATACACGATATGACACGCCCTTGACCATTAGACTTTATTATGTTTGTCAGAGACAGCTCTTTCGAAATCTTGGGTTAGCTCTAATTGGCTCTTTGGGTATCTTGCTCTAGATTCATCGTTGTCACAGCTCGCGTTGTGTAACTATAGATTCCTATTTGTCACCCCAATATGTCCCCCCCAGGTGACAAACTGGAATAAAAATTCCTTTCTGCCCCATTTTAGTCGTGTGGGGAACTAGTTCTTGAAGTGTCAATTGGATAGAGCTATACATCCAAAACTGTTCAAACATTTAAAGTGATGAAGCTCTTGCTTTGATGTCAAGCCTCTATTATTATTATGCGTTTATTTAGTATTTATTGTATGGGTGCGGCTCCATACAGACTGAGCGCACTTTGCCGTCGCAGTGAAAGATTACTTTTGTATAGTTGATTCAAATAATATAGTGAACGATTTCAAAAATATTTTTCTCGTATATTATTGCAAAATTCAGGAAAAATTAACTTGTATTTAAAAGATCTATAGTCTTGTTTCGAATTTGAACGCTGAAACCTACGTATTTACGCGGTGTTTTGTAACAGGGCCCTTATTAATTTTTATCGTTGTACGAGTTTTCTAGAACAGTAAAATATACTTATTGAAGATCCTGCCTTTTTACAACATAGTTTTGTAAACAAAAAGACAAAGCCCATGCTATAAGATGTACGGAAACTGTCGTTTTACATTAAATGTATTATGTTTAGAAATTTTATTTCGATTGTTAATAGCTTGCACAACGTTTTCTGATATAAAGCTATGACTAGACCCTAGTCCCAGATATATGTAGTAATCGGGAAATAGAGAAGCAGACAATAAGTTCCACGATGTGGCAGCACGCACAATAATAGTTGACAAGCAAATGTATACATATATATTGAAAATTTGGTTATTAACATTCGATATTTTTTCCAGAGTGAAGTGTTAAAGAAGCCATTGAATCTGATATCCGAAGTGTCGCCCGTCGCTCTGATGAAACTTATCAAGAATGACGTAGAAATGGAGGTAATATTTTTAACCGAACGCCAAAAAATGAGGTTCCCAATTAGACGGAATCTTTTATTTCTATTTTTACCCGACTGCGAAAAAAAGAGGGTTATGTTTTTCGAGTGTATGTATGTATATTTCTTTGGCACGCACTAGAGCTTAAACGGCTTGTCATATTTTTATGTGAGCGGTGTCAATAGATTCTTCTTAGCCGTGAGATTGACACTGGGCACATCAAAATTAAAAAGTATCTGTGGATCGTTGTAAGTATCTATGTATCGGAATATTTGTATATGATTTTTTCAACCATTTAAAAACGTTAGGTTGCATTTAACCGCTTTTTTATTAATTATGTATAAAATTTTCAGCTAAAAAAAATAATAATCAAAAACAAAAAGAATCGTACCATTAGCAAAGGTGCTTATAAGGCTGGCTCTAAATCATTTACTAACCTCGCTGAATAGCAAGGGCCAGCCTTTGCAGCAGGCAAGTTCCGTAGCGAGAGTTGAAAATCACAATTTTATTTAAAGTATTTTTAAGATCTTAAATTATGATGTAAGCTTCCCGATTTATCAACGAGAATTGGTATAGGTTGTACTTTATTTGTTCATATATTTAATATGTAAGATTTTAAGGCGTCACCAATTTAATATTATTCATTTACGTGCATGGTTGCCTGAATGATCACTTTAAGCGATATGGCCGCTATTGAAAACCCTAATATATAAATATACTAGGTTTTTTAAAAGCTTACAAATGTAAGCTTTTGTCTTCTATTAGGTCATTACATATGAAATTGGCGTTATGTAAGGGAGGAACATAGTCTTTTTTTTATAATAATACTAGCTGACCCGGCCACGCGTTGCTGTGGCTATTTTATAGCGTCAACAACACGTGGTAATTATGCTGTTAAAATGTAGCTTATATGACACGTTCGTAGATTTACCATAGCAGCGCCATCTATTGATTACTTACTCAACCCAGTCGAAAGGTATCGACATCTGTTAGAATCATTTGGAGTTAACAGATAATTGTGACTGTCAAATAATAACAGACAAATAATTAGCAATAAATTAAAATTGCGACTATAATTTGAGATTTAAACTATCCTATCTCTCAAGTTGGATCGAACTGCACATGGTGTGCGAATTTTATTATAATCGGTTAAGTGGTTTAGAAGTCCATTGAGGACAAACATTGTGACACGAGATTTATATATATTAAGATATTTCTTTAATCAAAGTATGTACCATTGCTATCTATGCACTTTTGTCATCTCATAGGTAGTTCATTGATCCCTTTACTAAAAAAACCATTAGGACGAGAATCAATGAAATCTTTAAAGGCGCTTTGGACTGCCCCATCGGAGTTGATTTTTTTCCCTTGCAAGAAGTTATCCAAATTTCGAAAAAAATGGTAATCTGCTGGAGCCAGGTCCGGGGAGTACGGTGGATGTCTTAAACATTCCAATTGAAGCTCCTCTAATTTGGCAGCCGTCTGTTGTGCAGTGTGTGGTCTAGCGTTGTCCTGAAGCAGCAGTGGCCTAGAGCGATTGACCAACCTCGGTTGTTTAGCAGCTAGCTTTTCCATCACGGTTTGTAGTTGCTGACAATAGATATCTGCTGTAATCGTCTGGCCAGATTTAAGAAAGCTGTAGTGAACGACACCGGCACTAGTCCACCAAACGCTCACAAGTAACTTTTTTTGAGTCAATTTTCGCTTGGGGCAGGGTTTGGCTGGTTCGCCAGGATTCAGCCATTGCGATGAGCGTTTCCGATTATCGTACAGGATCCACTTTTCATCACAGGTAATGATCCGATTTAAAATCCCTTCATTATTGTGCCGGTTGAGTAATGTAACGCAGCAGTTGACGCGCGTTTGTCGGTTTGCTGCACTCAATTCATGAGGTACCCACCTTTCAAGCTTTTTCACCTTTCCAATTTGCTTCAAGTGGATTAAAACAGTTTTATCACTAACACCGCAGCCTGCAGCTAACTCGGACGTGATTTGCGATGGATCTGCTTCCATAATAGCTTTCAATTCTTCATTAGCAACTTTAGTCTCCGGCCGTCCACGGGGCTTGTTTTGCAAGTCGAAACTTCCAGAACGAAAACGTTGGAACCAAAAACGCACTGTGTTTTCTTTTGCGACACCGCCGCCATACACATCAATAATCCTTCGAGCCGTTTCTGCAGCACTGGTACCACGGTGGAACTCGTACTCGTAAATAACGCGATATTTCAAGTTATATATTTTGTAAAATGCGTGACGCAAAGAAAAAACCAATGAGAACAAAACAAATGAATTACGGTTTTCGAAATACAAATGTATGAATAAATAGCTGTATAAATTTGAAATTGGAATCCCTAACCAAAGAAGAGATATTTGAGATCAAAGTGGCCAGTACGACAAAACGCCAATTTCATATGTAAGGACCTAATATAATATAAAAATGAATCTCTGAATGTGTTGCTAAGCGCAAACCTCGAGAGCAGCTGAACTGATTTTGTTAATTCTTTTTTTAGAATATTCCTTGAAGTACGAACATAATTCATACAATAAAAACAATTATAAAATGCCTCAAATGGTCTAAAAACAACACTTTTCTGTACTCCCATACAATCGATTCGTAATAATACTTAAAAGTCAATTTGAACTAAAGTTCAAATTAACTTTTAATTACCATTCCATAATGTTTCGTATAAATATTAATGCCAATATTTATACAATGGTAACATTACTCTTAAATAATCGACTGTTGGGCGGTACGAAGTTCGCCGGGTCAGCTAGTTTGTTATAATTATTTATTGTTAAACTGGTTTTTTTAAATAAAGAATTGTCTCATTTTATCTTATGTCAGGGTTTCCGTCAATGTCACGTGAGGGACGGCGTCGCAGTGACACGTGTTCTAAAGTGGCTTCACGACACGGTCGACTCCGGAGCTAACGTCACTGAAGTGCAAGTGGCTGACAAACTGCTCGAGTTCAGGAAGTATGTAAAATAATAATCTATTTATTAGAATAATCAAAAGGTAAGGCAATTGGCCAAGACTAGCTCTTAAATATAAGATACCTAGAGTTAAAATTTATTGTTTTTAAATTATTTCGTAACTACAAACTGGTTTATTAATAAAACGTTAACATATTTATTAATTCAAATAATTACGTCACTATTAATAACCTCTAATCAATTAACCCACCCCTGACCGTTCCTGGTGCAAAAGTACCTACAACACTCGCAGCATTGCCACGTTGAATAGAAATGGCCATCCTCTACACCAGGAACGAACCGGAGCGGGAGTCACCGGTCTAAACTTTGAGCCTATGGCCAAGTGCAAGACTCACGCACGAAGGAGTCCTTACCATTATATTAAATAAGAAAAATATAATATAATTCCCAATTCAAATTCAAATATAACTTTATTGTACACCAAAAATATACATATACATTTCAAACAGGTATCATAAAACATTGGCAGTACAGTGGGCGGCCTTATCGCCTAAAGCGATTTCTTCCAGGATCGGACTTGATAACAATAAATACTAATATTGTCTTAGTAAAATCTAAAATTTACTTATGACTATGACACTGAACCCGATTCGGTCGGGCCGAACTTACTAAACTAAAAGTTGCTAAAATGATATTCATCCTTTTTTCACTTTTGGAAACAAAAAGAGAAGAGACAATTTTAGAACTGTCAAATTAGGTTAGTTTAGGAAGTTTGGCTTGTCCGAACCGGGGTCAATATTTTAGAAACTAGTTAAGTAAATTCCAAATCAAAACATATATATTAGACTAGCTGACCCGCCGAACTTCGTACCGCCTAACAGTTATATATGTTTCTCACCTTTTAAACCTTCCCTGGAGTACGACAAACATTTCAAGACTAAAATTAACTATATCAACCCAGCCGTTCTCGAGTTTTAGTGAAACAAACGGATTCCTCTTTATATATATTTTTCTATCATAAAAACCTTCTCCTGACAATAACAAACACAACAAAGAAAAATTAGTGAAATCTGTCCAGCCGTTCACACGTGATGTCGTGACCAACGGATATAGGGATTCATTGTTATATATAAAGATATAATGCTTACCCACCACCTCGCGGTGGGGTAAGTGTACGCATGTATACTTCTGTTTCACGAATCACAGTTTGCGTCAAACACCGACGAGACATAATATCGTATTCCTATTGCATTGACGTAAATGCGATAGGAAACTCAGCAGTTTTATTTTATATACTTAACCGCGTAAACTGAGATATATCAGTACTCAAGGTCATTAGTTCAAGTTGTATGCCGGCACTTGTAATAATTATGATTATCACGTGATCAGTTGTCGTAAAAATAACGGCACTGTGAACGATGAAGCTAACATTGTGACATACTTGTTAAAGTTTCGCTTACATAGCGCGCGTATTTCGTGGACTCACGTACGAAAATGTTCTTTCTTATATAGTCAATTGTTTATTTAGTAGTGCTGGGCTGGTTTAAACACCCTACCCTAGGTGACTGTCAATACCCCATAACTTCTACAACTGTTCGAAAAACAAAAACATTTTGGCATATTGCGATAGTCACTGTATAGTAAGTCAATGTCACGGAAATGACGACATGGCAGGGACTCGTCTACTAACGTACCCGGGCTATCGACAGCTTGAGTTTAGAAAGTAACCTTATTATTTACCGACTTTAAAGAAAGGAGGTTCTCAATTCGGCGGGAACTTTGTTTATGTATGTTTCCCGATTTCTGAAATAACGCGGAAAAAATAGTTTTTTTTATTCAACAGAATATAATTCTTCTATTTATTTTTATCAAGATTGGGTCTAGTAGATTGGTTTGTAAAACAAAACAACCGATAAATTTGTCTGCCGAATTGAAGTTTGTCTATCACTTTTTCAAAGTATTACTTATTTGTTAGCCAACACGACGACTATTATTATGGACTAAATATTAACTATGAATATTAATGACAGTTGTCTTTGTGTCAATTTGAAAAAAAAATATACCATTCCTCAACTTCAAATCGCTTGAGTGAACTACGTGTGTTTATGATTGCAGAGATGAGAAAGATTTCATGGGTCCTTCGTTCGACACCATAGCGGGCGCGGGTAGGAACGGCGCGATCATACACTACAGCCCGGACAGGACCGGCCGGCAGAGGCTAGTGCGGAACACAGACATGTTCCTGCTAGACTCGGGAGGACAATACAAGTTAGACATTTTTGTTTGTTTTTTATTCAAGCTTAGATGACACCTTGAACTTTGAATATACAACGTGTAACAGAAAGGTGTGACAATACTTAAGGGCCCTCAAACCTTAAGGGGTCTACCCATTGAAGTGTAACCACTGTTGCAACAATGTTGCGAAATTAAACCACCACAAAATTAACCCAACAGAATTATAAAAATGTAGGTTCTCGATAAAAAAATGGTCACGTGATCGGTCAAGTTGTATGAAGGACGCAATTTTTTTGATTAAAATTTTACAAAACTTTGCTAAAATTCAAAAGAACATACATATATAAATATATATATATGTTGATATATGTTAATTACGCTTCCCTACTATTGTATTTTCTACTTTCGTTCAAAATTGCTTGTTGTTTTTTCTCATAAATAAACCATATTCTATTCTATTACCGGCAAATATCATGAACCAAAAGTGACGAAGAAGAAATACGCATTCGACGACAAAATTGCCCCATTATTTATTGCACATTTCTTATTTCTACGTCTATAATATTAAACTTGATACTGGCTAATATCCAGTCCAGTTGGTCCTAAATTTAGTGCCATAATATCGAAGACATAAACCGACATGGTGCGCAATCAACGCTGTCGTGAAAGGTTTTCAAGCGTTCGCTAAAAATTATTTGGTGTCTTCGTCTGTATATTTATTGCAACACTTAGGATTATTCAAGTATTGGTGTGTAATAATGGTGGATTGTTGACCATTAATATCTTGTTTATATGCACAAGTGTGGGCAACCTCTATAAAGATGGAATAACGAATTTTAAGTGTTCGCGCTAAATCTACATAGAAAACTCTAAAATTCTCCACAGCTCCAATATTAATAAAGACAAGGTGGTATGGCCACAATCGCTTTAGCCTGCCCAATGGGAAAACTTATTAAAAAAATATTAAGGCCGTTGTTGGTTCAAATCTCAGAAGAAATACTAATAGAATCTCAACGCGCGTGGCCACTATTGTGTTTCTCGTTCTTCCAAAAGGTATTGCGATAAAACTATAATTCCACTTGATAAGGGTACTTTAGGGCTGCGATATTTTTTATCAATTCTTACCCTGTATCAAATTTATCTTAGAATGAGTCATAGCGTGACCGCACATAAGACAGTTATTTGTAATATATTGAGAAATTCTCCCACAAAGTTGGATAAAATCAGTGAAATGCCTCTTATGGAAACTCCTGCATTTCATAACACCCACTACGTAACTTATTTATTACTAATGACTTACCTGACTCACAAATCGGTCGAACCCACATCCCTCTGACAAGATGGAAATTTGGGAAAATCGGTATCAGGCAAGCAAGTTTCAAGTTGTTTGACTAACTTCTGTCAGATTTGACAGTTGGCCAAGCATAAATCCGGCCACGTTAATGAGACGGAACATCAGTATCAATTTTTTTTCCACTAGTAAAACATAATTATAGCATCTCGTTTTCGCAAGCTATGACGTACCATATTGCGATTCTAGTAGTACTTCTTGTGGGGTTCAAATTGTTTGCCGGTGTTTGTATTCGTTAACAACACGATGCGATTTCGGCATTCCTTCTATCGTTGAAATTTTAAACTCTCTGTTCATTACTTTTTTATAAATGTATTGTATATTTGTATTATTTTAATAGAGATGGCACCACAGACATCACTCGCACTCGTCACATGGGCGTCCCCAGCGCCGAGCAGGTGGAAGCGTTCACTCGCGTGCTGAAAGGACAGATTATGCTCGGCACTGCACTCTTTCCTAAAGGAGTCAAGGTAATTTATTAACCGAGCGAACGAAGCGTCTGTGATTCGAGTCTGGCAAATTTTCTTTTTTAATCAAATTTAATTTTTCTTTTTGTTAATTTGTGAGGAAAGTTTGTACTCGCGTACAAACCGAAGTTTCCAATACAAGATACGCATTAATTTTTTTCCGAGAATTTGATCGGTGTATTATTTCTCCCAAAAATGCATATAACATTTTTAATAA
Source organism: Ligdia adustata (assembly GCA_947049295.1). Lineage (NCBI taxonomy): Eukaryota > Metazoa > Arthropoda > Insecta > Lepidoptera > Geometridae > Ligdia > Ligdia adustata. The sequence continues at coordinate 1,711,698 of OX346242.1, forward strand.
ACCAAATCGATAATACATTTGTATGAAACTAAATATAAATATAGTCAACAGCGCTAACATTGGATAGTTTTTTTTTTTGTATAAGAATAAACATTCTCGTGCCGCGTGCGTCATTGTCAAATTACTGCGAGTAAATGAACAAAGGATACAAACAATAATAATATTATTTAGGTTACTTCAAAATTTTATAAGCTCACAAACGAGGTAATACTTTATGACAAAGTAATTGGAAATTTTTCCCCACAGATAAATACTGAATTAACCGACTTACCGGTTTACATTCGATTTCACAGCTTTTAACGGCAGAAAATGTGCACTGCGAGACTTGTGCATTTTTGTACATGTTATGTTTCGACGAGATATATCACAGTAATATTATAAGAGCGAAAGTTTGTTTGTGTGCGTGTTATATATGTTCCTCCTTCACTCTCAAACGGCTAAACGGATTTGGATGAAACTTGGCACCAGGATCGCTTCTGTTCTGGATTAACACAATGGTTACTCTTTGTCCTGGAAAAGATGAAGAGTTCCCATAGAATAGTCTGATTTCCGCGGGGCGCAGCTCGTATTTCATATAATTGCCCTTATTATTTCTACAGGGTAACGTCTTGGACAGTTTCGCGCGCAAATCTTTATGGGACGTCGGTCTAGACTACGCACACGGCACGGGGCACGGCGTGGGGCACTTTCTGAACGTGCACGAGGGACCCTCTGGGATCTCCTGGCGACCATACCCGCATGACCCCGGCCTGGCGCCAGGGCAGGTGCTTAGCAACGGTGAGTCACTGGGGGCACGGGTGGTGTGAGTCACTGGGGACACTGGTGGTGTGAGTCACTGGGGACACTGATGGTGTGAGTCACTGGGACACTAGTGGTGTGAGTCACTGAGGACACTGGTGGTCTGAGTCACTGGGGACACTGGTGGTGTGAGTCACTGAGGAAACTAGTGGTGTGAGTCACTGGAGACACTGGTGGTGTGAGTCACTGGGGACACTGGTAGTGTTAGTCACAGGGACACTGGTGGTGAGATTCACTGAGAACACAGGTGGTGTGAGTCACTGGGGACACTGGTGGTGTGAATCACTGGGGACACTGGTGGTGTGAGCAAACATTGGTGGGTAGAATCACTTCGAATACTGGCAGGGTGAGTCACTAGTGTGACGAGACACTTAGGTTACGAGTCATTGGGGAAAAAATACAAATTAATTATATTTCAGAGCCCGGCTACTACAAGGTGGGCGCGTACGGCATACGTCACGAAGATTTAGTAGAGACAATATCTGTTACTAAAACCACAGATCATCCTAGGGTGAGGACAATCCTATTATTTTTAAACAACTTCAATGTTGATTAAGATAATTTTTTTTTTCATGTATGCTCTCCGATACCTCTTTAACGCCTCGTACATACTGACTATATATCAGACTATATATACCCTTGATATACTTGTATATTAGAGGTGCCCATTTATTAATATTATTAATATCGGTCCAAGTATAGTTTGGTTTACAAATGAAAATGACCGAACAATTTCCCTCCCAAGTTATTAGGCGGTATCTCACTTCTTACCCTTACCTACCTACTTTTGTGTATGTTTTTTTACTCTTTTTGACCGATTTAGTTGTGCGAGCTGTCATTGAATTCGTCCTTAATCAAAAATTAAATAAACTATAGGCTACTTGTGTTAAATTATAATTTATTATAGGCTACTTGTGGTAAATTATAAGCTACTTGTCTTAAATTATAATCTATTATAGGCTAATTTTGTTAAAATATAGTCTATAATAGGTCACTATAATAAATTATAATTTAAATAAGTGGTCTATAATAAATTATAATTTAACACAAGTGGCCTAAAATAGATTATATTTTAACACAAATGGCCTATGTGTACAGGCGGCGGGTCTGGTGGGCAACTGCGAGGGTCGCGGCGTGCTCGGCTTCCACACGCTCACTCTAGTACCACACCAGGCCGCGTGCATCGATGTCAACTTACTCGACGACTTTGAGGTAATCATTACTTACAAGGTATCAGTTTTTACAAACTTCCCAAAGAAAGGGGAAGTACTCCATTCAACAATGTGTTTTGTTACCTGGTTTCTCGGAAAACGGCTGGACGGATTTGAAAAATTACTTGTTTGATGATCTGAAGTGGTGCCATTTAGGTTTCATCGAATCAGTCTAGATGATTTTTCAAGGGTATGATTTATACGGTCACCAAAAATAGTTTTTTGGTTCCCAAAATGACTTAACGGTCACCATATTATGATACTCCGAATACTTTCGGCAACAAGGTCCGCCGTAGGTTTAGGTTATTCTTTATGACACTCCGAATACTTTCGGCAACAAGGTCCGCCGTAGGTTTAGGTTATTCTTTATGACACTCCGAATACTTTCGGCAACAAGGTCCGCCGTAGGTTTAGGTTATTTTTTTTTTTGGTGACCATTTATCCATTATTTCGGTGACTATTTATCCATTTTTTAACCGTTTAAATTTTTTTTGGTAAAAATAGAACTTTTTTTGGCGGTGTTTAAAGATGAGTCCTTTTTCAAATCGAATTAACTGACAAAAGTTACTCAATAGTTAGTTTGACGTGATCGTCATGATCATTTTCAAAATGATCTTAATATTGGATGCTTTTCAGGGATTGTACTTTAGAATTACATAATTTAATACCATCATCCCCTTTCTACTATCGGACTGCCTGCTAGAGATACTGCAAGATTCACCGGTACATGATATGATAGACATTCCACTTAATTGCACTAAAGCGCTGACTTTATTGTGAGAACTGCCTGGTTGTAAAATTCGCTGCAGAGTTCCCTATTTTCCTATAGCCATAATCTCTACAATTTACGAGTAAATCGGTTTTTTCTAGGTAAGCGTGCTACATCCTAGGCAATATTTCTTATTATTTTTATCCTGTTACTATTAATGGACTTGTTTCATTTTCGGCCAGGATGGTGTACCTCTACCAAAAAATGCCTAAGAATTATTATCATATACTACTAAAAATAGCATCAGTTGCCTACTTTATTGTATACAAAATTATCTAATTTCTGTAAATTATAGTGGAATTATAGCATCCCTGAAAAAATCTGTTTTAGGTTGACTCCAATGGTCACATTGGTCTATCAATAGTACCACCCGACGTAAATGTCAAAATTGATACATCGAAATACGTGAAAATCACGTTTTTGCGTAAATAAGGCGAAAATAGTTTTTTAAATTAATCTTGTACCCTACGATATTTACTTTATTTTAAATTTGGTTAATAGATTAAAGATTAACAGCCCCTAACGTATTTATGGTATCATATACTCTGTGCTGGCCGGGGCTTCATACATTATTGAAACATGTATTTTATATATGTTTTATTTTAAGTAAAACTTTTTCAGCTCAATTATTTGAACGCGTACCACGCGCGTGTATTAGAGACAATAGGCGGCGAGTTCAAACACCGCGGCCTGATGGCGGACTACGGCTGGCTGCAGGAGCAGTGCAAGCCTCTCGCTAGAGAATAAGGTATCGTATTCATTTACTTTTTGTACTACCAGACCCAGCGAACTTCGTACCGCCTTACAGTTATATATGATTCTCACCTTTTAAACCTTCCCTGGAGTATGACGAACATTTCAAATTCAAAGTCAGCTAAATCAGCCCAGCTGTTCTCGAGTTTTAGCGAGACAAACGAACAACAATTTAATTTTATATGTAAGGAGATATACCCAGGTTCACAATGAGCTTCCGCTCGGATTAGAAAACTTCGCAACACGAATTACGCGAAACTCGTTACGTAATCTAAAATATTAAATAGTGATTATTATTTTAGTTTAGATCTAGAATCGATTTTCAACGAATTAATAGGATCTTCTAATAAGTTTTGAGTATTTCGAGTTGAAAAGTTTTCGAATCCGAGCGGAAACTCATTGTGAATATGGGTGCTGATTACACATTATACCTGTACAAACAAATCAATAAACCAACAAACACAGGTATAGTTTTTTTTTTTTACATGAATGTGTTTCAACTACAACTTGCACTAATGAGTTTTGATGCCGCCAAAAATAGTTAGAAAATGTTTTAAAAATGAATTTCACTAAGTTAATAACGAAGAAAAATCATTCGGAATTTTATAATGTACTACATTAACACATTTTAATTAATTATGTTTAAGCAAAAAGTAAGAAATACAAAAACATAGGATTGATTTATTCCTAAGGTTGGTAACAGAACTCTTTCGATCGCGCCTTCTTCAATATGCGCACGCGCTTTTGACTGATGTGAAAAAAAACGCGCTCGGAAAAATATCCTTGATTTTTATAACTCTTTTTGTGTTTACTGTTTTATTAATAATACTTTTTTTTACTCGCAAGTGTGTTGAAATACGTCGTACGACACTCGTGTGCATTGATCATTACAGCCTCGGCTTCCTAATCGCACTCGCCTACGGCTCGTATGATGATACCGCCTCTGCTGTATTGGTTTTTCTGATTCTATTCTTGATTTTTGCATAACTTTGTTCTACAATGGATTCACTTTGATGTGTAGACTAACACCATTAAGTATTGTCACACCTTTCTGTTACACCTTGTATATCTTAAAGCAATATACATATATTCATACTTAACTAACAGGCTGGCTGTTATTTCGTTCAGAAAATTAGCAAAATAAATAATATATGGTCTCTACAAATAGCTGTGTAAAATTCATCCGTAATTATTTCGCTTTATGTTAATTATTGTTGTTTTGTTTCAGGACTCGCTTCCAGTATATATAAAAACGTTTATTTTGTACTTTATTACAAACTATATACCTGCTATGTACGAGTGTAACACTAAGACGTCCAACACATATATTATTCAGTTATTTAGTCGTTTTATTAAAATAATTGCTGTGCCCCGCGGTTTCACCCGCGTAGTTCCCCATTGGATTGTCGATATAATGGGGGAACTACTTTTTTGAAGTCGGTTAAAAAGTATCCTATGTCCTTTCCCGGGGTACAATCTACCTGTGCACCAAATTTCATCCAGATCGGTTTAGTGGTTTTGGCGTGAAAGCGAAACAGACAGACAGACAGAGTTACTTTCGCATTTATAATATTAAGTTAGGATAGGTGTTCAGAGAGAACTAGGAACGTATTAATCGAATTCGGCTGAAAAAATTAGCTGTTTAATAATATATTGCGGTCCGAGTCACACTTTACTTTTTGTCGAGAATATCTGTTTTATTCTACCAAATTTAAAAAAAAGTTATTTGTTTTTTATGTACCCAGTCCTCATTAAAACTTAGAGATGTCTCCAATAAAAAAAAAATTATTAACAATATAAGGATACATAAAAAAATACAATTGTCCAAATTTAAGGTAGATTTGAATTCCTACTTTCTAAATCTACTTGTGTTGGTGCGATTTGTATTATATTTTCTTTATTCTGAACAATAAAGAACTATTTAACAGAGTTTCGATCGATGAACAGTGAGAAATACGCGGAATATTCGTAGACTGTTATATATATACTAGCTGACCCGGCCACGCGTTGCTGTGGCTATTTTATAGCGTCAACAACACGTGGTAATTATGCTGTTAAAATGTAGCTTATATGACACGTTCGTAGATTTACCATCGCAGCGCCATCTATTGATTACTTACTCAACCCAGTCGAAAGGTATCGACATCTGTTAGAATCATTTGGAGTTGACAGATAATTGTGACTGTCAAATAATAACAGACAAATAATTAGCAATAAATTAAAAATGGCGACTATAATTTGAGATTTAAACTATCCTATCTCTCAAGTTGGATCGAACTGCACATGGTGTGCGAATTTTATTATAATCGGTTAAGTGGTTTAGGAGTCCATTGAGGACAAACATTGTGACACGATATTTATATTATATATTAAGATTAAGATAAGAAGATAAAAGACTCCTGACTGCCTGATATTTGCTAAAGATCACGTCAATGACGATTTCATTACTAGCGTACAATTAGAACTTGCAAATAGAAATTTCAGTTGGTCACGCATTAGAAAAATTGCGTACATAAGTTTGAACAGCACAGGGTCTCCCACGGCTACTCGTATGCCACGCGGACGGCAAGTACCTACCTACTTTTAATATTGTCTAAAGGAAATTTTACTGAAAGAAGACTTCATTTGTAAATATAAAATTGACGAGAAACGACAAATCTCTTATTACCTAGTGTCACCACACTATTAGCTGGGGGGTATCGTTTGATTTTAAAATACCCACGATACCACCAGTAGGCCTAGACAAGTGGCATTCGCTCGGAGCGATTCCATGTCTAAATTCGTTATAGCCTTGACAATAGCGCAGTTAGATTGGCAGCCAAAGTAACATTATGTTTCGCCATCGCCACGGCAATCGTCAGATTCGCAAACTCCTACATTTTGTCTATGGCTTATCGAAATGAAACGTCAAATGTCACTGAAATGTAAATATGCAATATTTACATTTCAGTGACATCCTGATTATATATGTATTTATATATTATAAAATAGTTATATTTGTTTTTTTTTTACATTTAATGTATTTTTAGAGTAGTAATGTTCTAAAGTTTACGCGAAAGCTATTTACTACTCGTTTGAAGAGCAAACAATGTTCTATATCCGGTCTTTTTAAAATGCGAGTGAATCGGTTTCTTCTAGGCAAGCGTGCTACATCCTAGACCGCATCGTCGCTTTAGATCAGGCGAGTTGCGGTCAAGCGTAAGCCTATAAACCGTATTAGCTATAAAAAAAGTAGGCTCTCATTACATGAGACTGTCATTATTTTATTTGCCTTATATCGATTCTTACCATCATACTGCTGAGCATAGTTCTCCCTTGTAAAGAGGATCTAGGCAATAGTCCACCACGCTGACCAAATTAGGGACTTCGACAACTATTAATCTTCTTCGGCAAGTAGGCTTCTTCACGATGTAGGTATTCATTTACCGTTAAAGTAGGCGCCACCAGCACACGCCGCGGTTACACAATTGGTTTATATGTATTTCTGTGCAATACATTCTGATCGCCATCGCAGCCGCAGCTGCAGCTGCACGGATATTACATACACATAATCCAATTACTATTACAGCCATTGTGTAGCATGGCAACAGCTGTTTCAGAAAGACACCTTTAGGATGCGTTATATCTATCAAAAACCCTAAAATAACACTACGAAAACCAAACTTTCCATAGCATTACACTATCAGCTGATACCAAAACCACCGTTTTGTTCCTATATCTACAGGGTCTAAGCTTTCGCTAACTCTTCCATCGATGGAATAACTGAGCGAAAGCTTGTCAAAAGTGCTACTTAGCTAGGCATTTGTATGGGAGAATACGATCGATGATAGCGATTAAATCGATGAAATAGAAACAATGTTATATTGTCTAACAATTTTCGTTTGGTTTTAGACTGCTCACGTGACATTCCGCTAGCTTATGTCAATCCCATACATTATGGGACTTTTCCATCAGCGATATCGCTAATGTTACTTTGTCTAGGCCTCCTGGGGCATCGCCAGGGGTATCGTGGGTCCGTAGCGCTAAGAATAAAATCAAATCCTGAACCGATAAACTCAGAGACATGAAATTTGGAGAGTGTATGAGTGAATGAGGGTTTAAAGTTTAAAAGTTCTTTATATTCCATTTTATTTTAAAACGCGTAACAGCTACTACTACTGGTGCGTATAATATACGTATTAAGCCAGTGTTGAGATATTAAGCTAGTGTTGAGATATTAAGCTAGTATTGAGATATTAAGCTAGTATTGAGATATTAAGCTAGTATTGAGATATTAAGCTAGTATTGAGATATTAAGCTAGTATTGAGATATTAAGCTAGTATTGAGATATTAAGCTAGTATTGAGATATTAAGCTAGTATTGAGATATTAAGCTAGTATTGAGATATTAAGCTAGTATTGAGATATTAAGCTAGTATTGAGATATTAAGCTAGTATTGAGATATTAAGCTAGTGTTGAGATATTAAGCTAGTGTTGAGATATTAAGCTAGTGTTGAGATATTAAGCTAGTGTTGAGATATTAAGCTAGTGTTGAGATATTAAGCTAGTGTTGAGATATTAAGCTAGTGTTGAGATATTAAGCTAGTGTTGAGATATTAAGCTAGTGTTGAGATATTAAGCTAGTGTTGAGATATTAAGCTAGTGTTGAGATATTAAGCTAGTGTTGAGATATTAAGCTAGTGTTGAGATATTAAGCTAGTGTTGAGATATTAAGCTAGTGTTGAGATATTAAGCTAGTGTTGAGATATTAAGCTAGTGTTGAGATATTAAGCTAGTATTGAGATATTAAGCTAGTATTGAGATATTAAGCTAGTATTGAAATATTAAGCTAGTATTGAGATATTGTCGGAAGTAACATTTAAGATTTTATTTAGTTATTAGAAACCCTGTATAGTTGTAGAAGGCAGTAAGAAAAAAACATGTGGTAAGAAAAATCCCCAAAATTATCAAAGTATTCTTTTATTTATCATAAAATAAAATTACTGGTAATTATTTAAGTAGAAACTGGAATATTTCAATATTACTTCTTTAGGTGTCTTTAAAATAATAAAAAAGACATCTAAAACATAATCAAAATTAAATACCGGCTATAATGTCTAGAGTTAATAAATTATAATAAATTTAATTGATATTATAATATCATTACATATTACTGAGTTATAAAGACAATACAAGTCCAGGGGGCTCATTTTTAAACCGTTGTTGAATTCATCACTCGCTAATGAATTCACTTACTAACGATATTCGTATATATTTAGATAAAAAGTAGCATTCATACCGTTGGTAAGTAAAGTCATCAGAGGTTTCAAAAATAAAGCCCCAGCTCCTTAAACGATAAAATTTACATAAACATGATATTCACGAACTTATTAGTACAAATTTAATCATGGGGATTTTATGTAACTTTAACTTTGAGTCTTTTTCACTTTTACAAAGATTTCAAAGCATTTTTTTAAGTGACGTTTCATGGCAATAAAGAATTAAGAAGAAGTTTCTAAAAATACATATAAAACTACCCACAATTATATTTGCAAGTGAAATTGAAAATGTGACATAATATTTTTTAATTACAAATATAAAGTTGACGGAATATTTCTTAATAATAATTAAGTTTTCGTAGAGACTTGTATTGTCCATTTCGAGAGGGTCATAACATATTTAGTTGCATAAACATTATATAAAAAAAAACTAAATACTAAAACATTAAAAAATAATTAAATGACGTTCTAAAATACTGGTAGTTACAAAATGTAATTATTATTTGATAGATTTCAAGTATAAAAATCCCTACAAACAGTCGCGTATATTGATATTGTTCCGAATATTCATATAAAAAGCTGTAGAAAAGTTGCCGATAATATTGTAATATAGTAAATATAAAAGTGAATAATTTAATGACATCCTTGAACTAGTCAATGCTAATACGTTTCCAATTTGAAGTCGTAAAAAATGTCTAAATTGGACCAGTTTCTAACATTTGACCAGTCAACACGTTTTGAAATTGTACTAGTCAGCACGTTTCCAAATTGGACTAGTCAGCACGTTTTCAAATTGGACTAATCAGCACGTTTCCAAATTGGACTAATCAGCACGTTTTCAAATTGGACTTATCAGCACGTTTCCAAATTGGACTAGTCAGCACGTTTTCAAATTGGACTAATCAGCACGTTTCCAAATTGGACTAGTCAGCACGTTTTCAAATTGGACTAATCAGCACGTTTCCAAATTGGACTAATCAGCACGTTTCCAAATTGGACTAATCAGCACGTTTCCAAATTGAACTAATCAGCGCGTTTCCAAATTGAACTAGTCAGCACGTTTCTAAATTAGACTGTCTCAGGGTTATAGGTTAGGTGTGTAAGCTAAAAGGAGGTCACTAAAATCATAATGATGATAAACTTTTGCTATAACTGAGAATTCTAGAAGTTTTCTTTATCATTTTTTTTAGTGACAGCCGTGACCTTTTATTGTTTGACAAGTCCAAGAAAGTCATAGACAAATATGATAATAACAAACTTTTGCAATCATTTTCGCCGAGTTCTTTTAGAGACTCACCTTAAAGCACGAACAAAGTGTATTTGTTGCAAACAACTGTAAATAACAATAAAATACAATAACACGAAAAAGAAACGTTTTTTCATTAAGCTGCCAAACGATTTTTGTTTAATTATGCGACTAATCCAATAAATCACATTTGAAGCTTCTAATCGTATGCGATAACTTTGAACAAGCGTACCTCATGTACAACAAACATATAATTATATTTACATACAACAAAGGAAAAACGTCGTCTTACAGTTGTCAAAAGTCAATTGTTGGATTAGTCGCGCTTTAGTATGGTTTGGATTTGGAAACAAATACACTTTGCTTTACACTGTTAGGTAAAAATTAATAAATAATTAAGCTGATTATTTTTATCGATCAAAACGGTTTAGGCTGCAAATATTCAACTAAAAAAGCCTTAATCTATGTACCCATTTACCTTCATACAACCCAAGCATACATTTTTTCACCTTAAATAAAAAAGCAGAGAAAAAGAACGAAGTGGTCTGTTAATATTAATGCTTGTGGTATATCTCGAGGTTTCATGCAAAGGCGTAATTAAAAAATAAAACTAAAAAAAATTGTTTCAAGTGCAGAATTACGCAGTTAATGTCTATACTCTCCAAAACGATTTTATTTTATAAAAATAAGTATCATTCGACTTTCAAACCATCCGTTCTAAAGGATCCGACTATAGACCTGCGCAGACGAAGGAGAGCTATGAGGAAAATTTTTATCTTACAAAATAAATCCCGAACAACTAAACCAATAGATGTAACACACACAAGGAACCACTCGTATCTCGAATTCTATTCGGAGATTTTTGTCCTCCGCGGACATTACACAAACAAAGTCCTTCGTCTATGCAGCCCCTGTAAGAAAGAAACTACGCCTTCTCCGTAACATCTTTCCTTTGTTCCGCTAACTTTCTTCTTCTGAATATAAAAGGTACGAAACCCCACAACGCTGCGCCGCCGATGAGCACAAATCCCAACGTGACGAACAGAGACTTGTACGAATTGGTGTACTCGAACCAAAAACCGCAAATCGGAGGTCCTATTAATTGCAAAATGCCATTCACAAACAAACTTATACCATACGATGACATCAGCCGTTCCGTACCTAACATTTCAGTCATCACTAGAGCCGTGACTCCGGTCATGATACCAGACGCGAAGCCGAAAATCGAACAGAACACGCTTATTGCCGAATAACTCGATACTAACGGCATTATCGACAAACTTATTCCCGATAACAACAAGCCGAAAATAAAGAAATAACGCTTGGGCGTCGTCACCACGTCGGACAACGCCGAGCCACCGATTCTGCCGACTAAATCCAATGCAGAAATTATCGATAACAAATATGCGCCTAAAGATTTATCGAAACCGCACTCGTTAGCGTAGGACGGCACTAATATAATGAAATTCGTATAAGAAATAGCGCTGGTACAGTTCGATATCAATATCACCAAATAGATCGGATCTTTAAGGAGTTGCACATCGAAGTATTTATTGGGTTCTTTTTTCGTGTTGTCGTCTTTGGGGCGTTTTTTGCAACTGGTTACTGACTTCAAACTGAACTGCGATGCGAATTCACTAGGCTTTTCAAAAGCGGAGAGTGTAGAGCCGTGGAACGGCGTGGACATGTATTGAAAACTAGAAGTAGAAGGACTCCTTTTAGGAGTTTTAGGCACTTGTAACTTCTTTAAGAACGCTTCTTGAGAATTGACTCGATTGGTTCTGCCTTCCGGTACGGATTCCAACAGAGACGGGTTGCTGGGCAAGTGGTTCTTGCTCGCGATGGTATGCAGGGCGTTTTTTGATGCGACTGGAGTGGAGACCTTTCTGGATCTTTCTATGGACATTTGAACAGCGCTGGCTGATCTAGCAAAGTCTTTGATTGGCGATGCGCGTTCTTCTAGTTGGGCGTTGGAGTGGTTTTTGAATATGGGTGGCGATCCGTTGGCTTCGGGCAGCGCCGGGGTGTCTTCTGGTGTGAACACCAGCTTCGGTTGAGGAGTATCTTCCATGTCGCCGGCTTCCTCGGCGAATGGTTCTAACTGTGGACGAGAGATGGATAAAAGATTAAACCCTTGTACTAAGTTGATCCAAGGAGCGAAGCAAGACATTTGTGACATGCTCTACAACTCATAGACCAATGTGACCATTGCAGTAAACCATCTTCTAGGGATGCCAAATTTTAACTACAATTCACAGAATTTAGATATTTAATTAATACACAATATTAACCACATCTTGAGGTATTTATTGAGTATGGAATCAAGTCCTTTCGTACTCGCGTACAGTTTTTCCAATCTTTATGAAACTTGGTGTGCAGGTGCTACGCCAAGTTTTAGTCAGATGTTTTTGATCGGAGGCAAAACATATCTACGTTTGCGCATTTACCATATCATGCCTACTCGATGAGTAAATCCTGAGTAAAAAAAATATTTTATCGATAGTTCTACTTATTCGTAAAAATTCAAGTTTCAGTAAAATTTGTTGGACCTGTACGTGAGTACCAACATCCAGAATAATAAACAACTTCGCTCGCTCGGTCAACGGGTCTAAAACTATTGTATTAATCAAATTTGTACTAAGGCAAATAAATGTGTGGGTAATTAAAATTTCCTTAATTAGGCTCAACAACTGATGATGGGTAATCCTGTCAAACAATTTATGCAAGAAAACTACAAAGTTATCCAAAAAAAATAAACATGATTTATTATCTAAAATACAAATCCGAGCATTACATATGCTTGCAAAAATACCTGGGGCCCAAGTTTGTTATTTGGATTTTTCGAGACTCAGCCCTGGCTATCTGTTAACATTAAGTTTAATACGACGCAATGCAATTATAATTCTGAAACAATAAAAATAACAAACTTGCGCCACTATAAAAAGGAAATAGTAGTAACTATTTCTTTATATTTGACCACTAAATCGGGCCCACATAGTTTACGAGCGTGTATACTAAAATCATAGAAAAAATAGCACTATTTTACTATAATAAATGTATACCTATTTGCCGTTACGATGACAAGCTGGAATAAACCTAAAATAATATCCGCGACACATTAAAGCAAGCTTTATAAGAATACAAAAACTTAAAAAAAATACCACTTATCTAATTAATACAAGTGGGATTAGCCAAAATGGAATTAAGAAAGAAATGAACAAGTCACACATTAGTAAAGAAAATTATTAAGAAAGGAATAAACAAGTCACACATTAGTAAATAAAATGATTAAGAAAGGAATGAACAAGTCACACATTAGTAAAGAAAATTATTAAGAAAGGAATAAACAAGTCACACATTAGTAAAGAGAATGATCAAAAAATTATGACATGTAGGAACCTAAAAATATAAAAAGGGTAAACATAAGACTGGCAAGATGATTAGTTCATTACTAAAAATATATATATGAAATTAGCTTGGCATTGTTCTATCGAGAAGTATTTAACTTACAGAAGTTTAGTTGTGTTAGCCATTTCTTCTTCTAAAACTTAACTTGTAAAATTTAGCTCATTAAGCCCCCAGTGAGTCTAATTATTAAGACATCACGTGACAGCCATTCATAAAAGCCAATATAAAGTATCTATAGATTATGCTTATACAAAGATATAAAAAGCTTATTATAAGATCTAGTAACGTTTTAAAGCGTTAATAGTAACAGTTAACACTTAACACTATAATTCATTTTAGGGTTACTCACAACTCTGATAAGACTATATACAGAAAAAAAAAATACGCGATCTCAAAATAAAAAACAAAACACTCTGGACTAAGAAAGGCAATCGCCAATAAATTCTACACAATGGGTACTTCAGTATGAAAGGAATTTAACATTAAAATAATTCAACTCTTGGATAATACGTATAACGAGATTCCAACATTTTATAAATTCCACCCAATGCAAATGTAACTTTCACAATATCAGTTATTTTTAAGTATCTCACATGATGATATATTTATTTTGGACGAAGACATTATACAACTTTGCTGCGAATAACCCTTAACACAACGTCATTACAATATAATAAGATAATGGTCGTAGCACACCGCAAACACTCGACACCGACCCGTAAAAACAAAACCGAATGGTGGTATTGACTAAGTCTCTACACAAATAATATATTAGTAATATTTTACGTCAAATATTTCAATATCAATTAAATATAAATGTCTAACTGACCCCTATCAAGGAAGTGCCCCTATTCAAGCACTACAGAATTATTGACGCCATTTGGCAGTAGTTCCTCTCTTCTTATTGCCATAAGAAATAAAGTTAAAAGTTTATATTATTTAATGCCCGAATTCTGTATTTTAGCAACTTTAACTAAGATAATTGGTATTTTTATTCACACAGATAAGATAATGTTTAGTCTTAAGAGCTGTCAATTTAGCAATTTTCATAGAATGGGATCAGTGTCGAGCCTAATACGGTTACCAAGACCGCTACATTGACGGAAGCCTCGCAGGTAACTTTTGTTTTCTTAAATACTATTATAATTAATTAAGTTTTGTGGCAAAACGCAACTATCAATACAATTTGACGTAAAAATTACCAATTAAATAAATGGCAATACCTAATACAATACCGTGCGCTACTAATAATAACTTAAATCATGAATAGAAAATATATTTTAATTATAGTATTTTGTGCGCCTGAACTAATGTGATGTCTTTATAGCTGACTAATACTAATATTAAACTATTAAAAATAATAGAAAAAAATAAATAGATTTTGGTGCCTTTATTAATTACTTTGAACACGGCGTCAACTTAACACCCATACTACAACCAATTACCAACACTTTAAGTGAGTTTATTTAATATCATATATTTTTTTATTATCTTAATTGATTTATTATATTTTAAACTTTAGATCGGGCAGCAATAGGTACACAAAATTTTAATGTTAATGACCATAAACAATTCCTTTATACCATAGCAGTACTTTTTAATATCACGGCAGTCTTAATTTTCTCGCAGTCATTCAAGGTAAATTTGACCCCTCCGTAACTTCGTTGTATATATCACTTTTACATAAATCATTGATTACATAAAACAGTGACAGTATTATAAAACGGTTTAATGCGAGGCCGAATTATGACAATAATTAAATCAAAAAAAAAAGTTAAAAATTCACGTGTTAGTCACGGCAACGGTAATTTCCGATAATAATATTCATAACTAGGCATCACAACGTAAGTAAATCATTTTGAATACAATCGACATGATAACTGCAAGCGCGACAGAGCGCATTTTATACACCGATCATTTTAGTTTACTATAGTATAGATTTTTGTGTTAAGTTGATACGATGTGCGAATACCATTACAGACAATTTAAAATATATTTATTGTTTTTATTTTTTGCATTTCAGTATTGAATTTAACTTGCAAGCAGCAAAAAGGAACATAAAATCAAATTTCATTTTTATGGCTGATTTATTATTATTCCTAAGAAAATATCTTTATACCTAATTATAAATGCACAATTTTGCTTTTCGTCAGTTTCAAAACTCACTAATATCATACCGTTAATACCGCTATCGCGAAATTTAAAAGTAATATTAAAAATAATCTAGTAATACCAAATAATTAGCTAGTAGCATTAGCATTAGCTTGTTTATCATGATAAATTTAGTATAAGAAATTAACACATTGAAAATAACATTTTAATAGTCTAAGAAATTCGTTACTCAAATGTTTAAAGCGAGTCACATTTCTCGCTTGTACAACTACAGTTTAACATTTCGCCCGCATCGTGTTTGGTCTCCAGGGAAAATATACTTTTGTATTTCATTTATACTAGATTTTAATTTGTGATACAAATTCTACAGTTCGTCAATAATGATTATTAGTAAAATAAAACCTTTTAGTCATTATTTCATACATTATATGCTATTTAATAAATCTTGCTAACCTGGTAACTTTAAACATAACCTTAACATATAAAATAATAGCAATATATTATTTTAGTATTTAAGTAATAAAGAACGCAGTTAAAAATACCAACTAAATTCATCTAAGAAAAGGTACAAAAAAATTTGCTACGATGTTTCAAATTTGCGTTCCAAAGGTAATTCGGCGAAATCTTTTCGGCCTTCTTCAGTGCTGAACGCTGCCTATTGAGAGCCATTTTTAAGAAGTTTCCAACACATATTTCGATGCAAACATATCTTAATATTTATTATTCATATCTTCCTATTACTCTCCTGGCTTTGGGCTCCAAAGACAATATTTTTGTGTACAATTTTCATTTTGTTTAAAACATTATGTATCTATCACAAAGAGCTAAACGATCCGTCATTGGGATAGTCAAAATCTAAATCATCAACAGAAAATATTTACTCTAGTTCCGAAATCCAGGGAGAAATTTGATAAATACGTAATGTATGGAAACTTAACAGTGCCCTCTTAACAATGCCTTTAACTAAAATAAAAAATGGCTAAACCTTCTGCGCTCGTTCCGCTTCAAGCCTACGTCTTCTATTGACTATCGGCATAAACAACCACAACGAAGCGCCCGCTATGAATATAAAACCAAACGTGATAAACATGGCTTTAAAGTTCTTATCGCGCTGAAACCATAGACCACATATCGGAGGACCGACCAATTGCAGAATACCGTTCACGAACAAACTTATACCGTAAGTCGACATAAGTCTGTCTACCCCCAAAACTTCAGCCATTACTAAAGTAGTCACACTATTATTAACTCCAGAAGCCAAACCGAAAAACGCGCAAACTATACTTATATACAAATAAGACTCGAAAAACGGTACTATTATCAAAGCGATGCCGGAAAATATCAAACCGCCGACGAAGTAAACCGTTTTAGGTATCAAATTCAAATCGCACAATGCAGAGCCTCCGATACGTCCGACCAGGTCGAGAGCCGAAACCGTACTGAGCAAATACGCGCCTCTAGCTTTATCGAAGCCTATATTTTCCGCGTGAGAGGGTAGAAGGATAATGAAATTCGTAACCGATATAGCGACAGTACTGCTCGATAGTAATATAATCAAATACGCGGGATCGGCCAATAGGCTGACGTCGAAGAATTTGTTGGGTTCAGCCTTTTCACTTCTTGGTTTTTTCTTGCAACAAAAGCAGCAATAAGCGACTTCTGCTACGCTATCCGTAACGGATTTCAAAGAGAATTGTGATGCGAATTGATTGGGCTGTTCGAAAGCTGACAACGTGGATCCGTGGAATGGAGTAGAAGGCACATATGCGAAACTCGACGTAGAATAATTTCGCTTAGGGCCGGCCGTGCTTAATCTCCTGCCGAAAGCTTCTGTAGACCCTAACTTTCTGACTTCCGAGCCAATAGAGGTCGAACTGTAAGTAGTTTTCGGTATAGGACGTGAATAAGATAACTTTCTTTTGGACAGATTCTGGCGCAGTTGATTCGTTGAAGGCACTGGAGTGATGTTAGAACTGTGATTCGGACTCGGGACTTGGGATATGTTTTTGGTGTTTTTATCAAAATGTCCGTTTTCTATTTTCTCGCTGGTGGCAGTTCGAGGTACTGCCGGTGTCATGTCGAATTGTTCGATCGGTTCCTCTTCTTCGAATAATATGTCATCCTGGAAAGAGAATTCTTTGTTGATAAAAAAAATACGTCGGATTCTTAGCTATATTAAATTAAAGGATGCGAAGATATGTTATTTTCTTCACTATTTATGAATTTTATTTCTTAAATAGAACACAAATATTAACATCTCATAAAGGTCATTTAAGAGGTAAGTCATAATCCAACACCGTGACCAATTAAGGGCTTAAACTTATTATGAAAGAAGCCAGAGCATGACTGATAATGTAATTTTTTTCCTTTACCGTTAAAATGATGAAATAATTATGATACTAATAACTAAAGATTCAAAATCAAAGCCTATGGAGCTGGGATAAATATTAACATAAATTCGCAGCTTTTAATTTAACACTTAGCATTAGCACAACAATTATCAACGAATGCTAAAATCTAAGACAGACAGCTAAACAGCTATTTTATTATTATATATGGCAACACATTCTAAGCTTTCGTCAGATATGTATAATCACTTTCGTTATCTATTTTTTTTTAATACCCACATATTTGCGTATAAAAATCGGATATATAGAAAAAAGTTAATATTGACACAACCGTTAAAAGTAGTTTCAGAAAATATTTATGTAGACAGTAGGCGCTGATCACGTCTTCAATGTTCATTTATAAATAATAACAAGTTTTTAAGGGCGTAATCCGGAAATCACCAAAAAAAAAAGGTCATCAGACCAAATGACCTTAGACAAAACTTAATACATTTGTATATAATTGTCAAATACAAGCGTACTACACAAGAAAATTTAAGAAGAGTTAATATTGTGTCTCTGCAGTATGCTACATTCGCAACATTTTAAAGCTGCTACTTAAAAAACATATTTTTGAAAATGAAACTAATTATTATTCGCTCTTTGTTATATGAAGTAAGGAAAGTGATTATTTTAAACAGTTTAAAAGGATAAGAGTTATACATGTTTGTATTAATTTAATAACATTTTAGCAGGTTAATGGGTTAAGCCTGTAGCATTAGCAGTGTTAGCGTTTTTTTTAGCATTTCATTAATTAGCGAATTAATAGCAGTTAATCCCTATCTATGATCTCTTGATAAAAATACTATAGGTTAAAATAAAAAAATAATTAAATTGTAAGTTTGTGCTAAAAGCTACACTCAAAGAAAATAGACAGACAAAGCTACAGACACTTACAACACATATTAATAACACGTTATAAGTAGCAGATATATATAATTTAGCTACTTTTATTAGAAAACGATTACATAAAAATGAAATATTCAAAGCAAGATATTGATTAAGTAAATATAACAAAATTGATATTAATTAACATTGATAAATAATAAATAATATATATATATATATATATTTACTAATGCCACTTTTGTAAGATCAAAGGAAAAATCACATTCGCATTTAGCAAGTCACGCGCTAAAAATGCGTTAAAAAAATCTTATAACGTGTCATTATTTTTAACATACAATAAATGAATTAGCTTACTTTACGTGACGTTGCGACGCACCTCACAATGATACCACTTTTTGTCGTAAAAAGAAATGCGAAATGACAACTGGTTTCATTTTCAAAAACAACACTTCGAAAAACATAAAAATAAATCAACGTCATCTTAATAAATTGACAATTGTATAAAAATTGTTTAATATCGAAAAGCGTCGAGGACATCAAAATGTTTTCTTGTTAAAAAATAAAAGCGAAGTTTGTAGCACAATTTGGCAACGCGACACTGAAATATAGAGCAGGAGTTGCCAGTAAAACGATTGAAATACAAGACAACATAATAAAAGCCTTTTTTCGTAAAAGCTGTTTAATATTTCTGGTTCAATAAATACATAATTATCTGTTTAAAACAAAACTACCTATATTAGTTAATCTAATTTAACTTCTTAAACTATCAAACAACACATGCTAAAACAACCTGAACCAGGCAAACTCAAAATCAAACCTAACCTGGCAAACTCACAATCAACCATAACCTGGCAAACTCACAATCAACCTTAACCTAGCAAACTCAAAATCAAACTTAACCTGGCAAACTCACAATCTACCATAACCTAACAAACTCACAATCAACCATAACCTGGCAAACACAAAATCAAACAACCTGGCAAACACACAATCAACCTTAACTTTGCCAACTGAAAACAACCTTAACTTGGCAAAATCACTATCAAATTTAATCTGGCCAAGTATGTTTCAATACAGCCACTGTCTGACAAAAAATTAAAGATTAGATTCACCCCGATCAAAACAAATGTTATCCTATCCGGCAAAATAAATAATATGTCGGCCAGGTACTATGAAATAAAAATAAATGTATTATGGGTAATTTGTTCACATTTCCGCATAAAAATATGTATAATTTCACATTGATATTAGCAACTCGAAATATATACTATCAGCTAGCAAAAAAACAGCGTTTCCAACTAACCTGAGGGCCGTCCTCTTCCTCCTCAGGATCCTTGTACTTCCGCACCATGTGTTCCTCCACTGGTTGGAAGAGCAAGGCAGCCGCCCACACGTTCAGCATTACACCGCCTAAGATCAGGACCGCTCCTCTGGGGAAATGGTACAAATGGGGCTTTGTAATGTTTATACGACTTCTTAATTGGTGGACTGTTATATATGTGTGGCATAATGAGTAACCGTAAAATTACCCTAGCAAAAAAGCAGGTTAGAAATTAGAAGGAAGTTTATTATATTATTGCTTCATAAAACACATCCCACAAAAATTATTTGCTGATCGGCTGATTTTAGGCAAGCGTGCTTGATCTAAACAAAGTAAGAAACGCGCGTATGACGACGTCATTAAGTACAGTATGGGGGATGACTAAAGTCTGACCCTACAGGTACAGCGGAGAAACAAATGGAAATAATTTTGTAATTTTTCTTGGGATGAGAGGTGAAACGCAAGCGCAGCGCTCAAATGCGTGAAACGATACTGTCGTTTATTTTTCGACGATAACCTTGCGTCTCCCTACAATTCCAATACAATTCTACATGTACTTGGATTATACTATAGTGTCGGTTCAATACTAACTTGTATCCATAAGTGTTGAGGAGATATCTCAGCACGGGAGGCAGCACGATCGAGCCGAACGCTGAGCCGGACATGCAGATACCGTTGGCGAGACCGCGGAGACGCACGAAGTATGACGTCACTATGTACACTGTTGGGGGAAAAGCGAGCCCCGCGCCCGCGCCTACCATCGCACCGAAACTGGAACACAGAGATTGATTGAATTAATGAATGAATTAACTCTTTATTGCAGACACACAAATATCAAATATACAGGAAAAATCTTACATCTAGTGTCACAAGTGGCGGCCTGTTGTGGCGGATTGTTTTTTTAATAAAAAAAGACATCAAATTAGTAAGATGTTATATAAATAATATCTAGTGTTTTCCCGCTTTTTTTTGAAGTTAGCGTGAGAAATAGTAAAATATTATTGTTTTTATGGATGAAAATAAATATTTTTCAATTTTTCACGCTGACATCAAAACAAAGCGGGAAATCACTAGATATTCTTTATATAACATCTTATTATAAATTGATTTCCGCAAAGTTACGTCCGACTCTATTAATTATTAAATAGCTTTTTTATCTCTAACATGAATTCGAGGTTGAACCCAGAGGAACTCTGGCCCTAGGGAAATTATTTAAATTTGCAATTTCTGCGCTATGGCCTCGACTCGATCTCATATCTCAGCATCGCCCGCCATTTTAGTTCGGGACTATACGAGCTATAGTTTCAACAGTAGTTTTAGTCTCGCACTGTCCCCTTTTTCAAACGTCCTAAAATACGAGAAGATATTCAATTAAGTTTTTTTATATATTTGTAACCTGATTTCTCAAAAGCGGTAGCACCGATTTGAAAAAAAAAACTTAATCTAACGGTGTGTTTCGCCAGCCTTCCTTGAGAGCCTAGGCATGCTAGTATTTCAGACTAGGCATGCTCCATATAGGGCTACAGTATCACTGACTTCCGTGGTCGTGCGAACTTGTGCCTAGCTGGCTAATCGAGCAGGCTTATATAGAATTAATGAGTTTACGACATTTAAACTAGAATAATTATTGTGACAATCTAATTTATGATAATTTAATTTAATGGCATTTATTGATATTATCTCTACATTTTAATGATTTAGTTTATCTACATAAACTACTTATGTACTATATTGTACAAACATATAATTAATTAACTTGTAAATGTATATATTTATCAATAAATTAATATGAATATGCTGTGTAGGATAAAAAAAAAACATTTTATTTGAAAGGGTATATAATAGGGTATATAACGGGTCCGAAGTAATCACATTAAATTTTTATTAAAATCAGTCCAAAGGTTTGTTTTTAATTCGAAATAACTAAAAAAAGTGAAAAATTCAGTAACATTATTAGACATTTGCTCATCATTGGATCAACAACTTTAATCTGTCCGAAATATATTCGGATCACGTTGCTTTTACCTAGCACTGAAGACAGCGTCACTCTAGATGGAGCAAGCCTAGTTTGGCGTAAATTACCTATCATGGAAGGCTGCCAAAACACGTACGAACGTTTGTCGATCATTATAATTATGTGTTACCTAAAATATAGGTAGGATATGGAGAATGCCCCGCTGCTGAATATCATCCCGAATGCTGACAGACTGCCTCCTATTAGCGTCACTGTTCTGTACGACCATTTCACCGACAGTATGGAGGATATTGGGCCTGGAAATAAAAATGCAATACTTTATGCTTACTTGACGAATACGGTGTACGGCTATCCAAAAATGCCTTAAGATGTATTAATGAAACCTGCTTCAGTTGCCTACTTCATTGTGTACAAAAATATCTACAGTATTGAAATATCTCTTTTGCTTTTATCTGTCAGTGGGTATATTTGTATGTTTGGAACTCGCGTACAAGTCGTAGTTTACAACCAGTCTAGACGAAACTTGGTAGGTATACCTAAGAATGTAATATGCTTTTATAATTCTAGGAAATTAATATTGGAGGTATAGTTTTCAATCGGTATGAACACTAGTAGTTCCTATTTATTGCAATATTTATACGAGAGAAATATCGTACGATGTACGAGTAAATTATCAATTAATGATATGCTAACAAGCCGCTCTTACCCAGACTACTGTAGAGGAAGTAACACAGCGCCACAATCCCCGATGATGCTGCCGCGCTGGTTTGAAACACCGAGTTGAACTCTACCAGGAGAACGCCGAACGACTTGATGGTGCCGGGGATCAGGATGTTGACGAGAGTCGCACCTGTAAATTGTACGTACAAAATGATTTTATGACAGCTTTTTCGTATCCCAATCGAACTATGTAAAATATTGGCTGACTGTCAATCTTGGGACCCCAATGCTTTTGCCATTTTAAAAACGACTACGTCTTAAACTAATGTCTTTTTTCATATTTATAACTATTATTTTGGATTGTGTCCTCCATGTGCCTGTCAAATACAAGTACTACTGATATTGGATACTATATCAATCTTACTGAAATCACAAAGAATATAAATTATGGCAGCTTCTATTCTATCCCTACCATATTGAAATTAAAAAGAGAATAGATAAATTATGGCAGTTCATTGCTATCCCAAGAATACTAAAGTGGCGAAGGTCACTCGAAGGTTTGTGACATTTATTTGCATTAACGGTAAACCAAAAACATTAATGAGGAGGTTGGTTATAGGAGTAGTTACATTTTATAGTCATTATTTTAAATACGGTAAGACTTCTAAATAATATAAGACACTTAATCCACAAGTTTTCTAGAACCTTATAGCATCTTGTAAAAAAACTTTTTGATTTACAGATCAATTCTTCAGTCGTAAGTATCCAAGACATTGCCAAAGGAATTCGTATTTTATGTATCTTATCAAAAAGAAATTATTCATAAGAAGACAGCACGAACATCTCCCAGTTTCCTCTCTAGGTTTTGTTTCAACGGCGAACGGAGAGGTCCTAACTGTTCCTTGACATTGCTGAAGGAATGTAAGTCTTATTCGACTATAAGACGGTGACAGGGTGAGTTTTACCTACGAGCACGCACCAGCCCCACTTGCCGTCGGGCGGCACCATTTCCCAGTCTCGCTCCGCTTCCGGCGCCGGTCCGATGGTGAACCGGCCCGTTCCGACTGCAGTGGTTTCATCTTCTGAAAGTTTTACTGTGGACAATGACAGCAAAAACTATTAGTTAAAAATGATATAAAAAAACACTTAAACTTTTTAAATTGCAGTCTAGAAGTAATTTTATAAATACAATTTTTTGTCGTGCAGAAACGTTATCGTTCGATATAAAGATTACAAATAGGTCTCTAGACGAATTCTGAACACCCAAGCTTGCAAAAACGTGCAAATTGCTGCGGCTGTTTAAACTATGAGTAGGTATACTTTGGAAACCCAAGGAACGATGGAACCAATTTGAATAACTATAGTACAGTTTCGACTCTACAACAGGGCGGACAATGCTAAACTAAATGGGTTCATTAGTACTACGGTACTCTAAAATAACAGAGCGCCACGTGTCAAAATAAAAAAAGTAAAAAAAGCGAGTAGTCCATTGAAATGTTAAAAATAAAAATAATATACAAATTTTCTCACTTTCTTGCTTATAACTTCTTTAATTTTAAATTTAGGGCTAAAATTTAACATATATTTAGGTAAAGCGATTTGCTACAAATTATGTCCTAACAATTTTTTTGTTGGCATAGTTTCCGAGATATCGCGAAAAAGGTGTTTGGCGGCCGGGGGACAAGGGCGCCAACCTCACAAACTTAGG
Organism: Ligdia adustata; assembly: GCA_947049295.1. Taxonomy (NCBI): domain Eukaryota; kingdom Metazoa; phylum Arthropoda; class Insecta; order Lepidoptera; family Geometridae; genus Ligdia; species Ligdia adustata. Next base: position 1,736,154 of record OX346242.1, read on the forward strand.
GTTAAGCTTCTATTGACCCTCCACACATTTCCAAAAAATAAAACTGCGTCCTCTAAAAAATGCAATATTAGGTGCTTACATTGTAACACTTTTATGGGACCGGTCGTTTCAAATTAATACGGTAAGTAAGGTCGTAAATCTATCGAACTACCAACGGCTAAGAGCGTCCACCCAAGAGAGAAGCTTAGAGCTTTTTAGTGTTAACCACCTTTTTCAGTCCCACAGTCTAGACTCCAGACTAATGCATATTAGTATTCGCTTTATAGTGAATTTGTTACTTTACAAATAGGTCACGCTGTCTGCGGTGCCTTTACTATGGAAATATTCCGTCTGGGATTTTGTAGGTCTAGCTTTCTAGAAAATGTTTACATTAAACCTGCAGCCTTATTTTCTGACTCAGTTAAGTGTCGTAAGTCGTCCGCTCAATAGTTAGGTTATCTGGAAGAGATCGCTTTTTAGTTATTATTACTACCTTATACGAAGAATTTTTTGCTGTATTCACACTGATGTTCAATTTGTAATTCTAATAGCACAATTTAAAACTTGACTAAGCGACCTCAATCACTTAGCGACTTTAAAAAATTACAACCACTTTACCGATTTTTCAAATTCCATGTTCATACAAATATATTTAGCGTTTTGTTTCGCATGTTTCTGTCACATTACTTAATTATGAAAATCTAAATATAAAGCCGGTAAATAGCACTTTAGCAAACTTTCCCTCTTTTGGGAAGAATTGCAAAACTGATTGCATTTCGAAATCAAATTCAGGACCTTGAATCTAGGATCACTGCTAGAGCCAAAACTAACTATAATCTTAATCTTTTCATATTGTGAGAAAATCGTTTTCTTCTATCCAAGCGTGCCACATTTGACCGCATCGTCGCTTTACATCAGGCGAGTTGCGTTGCGAGTTGGTCAAATGAAAGCTTATTATTTACAAAAAAAACCTAATCTACAAAACCTCAACCATTTAGTGCAAAACTGTAAATTTCCCAGTAACTACATAAAATCTGTAACGAACTTTCTGAACAAAATTTTCCTTTGTTTACAAAATGCATATTGTTTTCGCTTAAATTGAGTCACGAAGCATTACGAGTAAATGGTGTTTACTAAGAAATTAAGATCCTTGTTGAGATATCGTCTTATTCGCAGAAGAGTCTTTATTTTTTAACCTACTTCAAAACTTGAGGAGGTTTCTTAGTTTGCTTGTTTTTTTTTTTTTTTTTTTTACAAATGTTCCCGATTTCTTTGAGACTCATTGACCTATTCGGAATATACTATTTTGGTTTGATAGAGTAGGTATACTTCCCAGGCCGACTAACATCAATGTACATATCTATTTTTCGTATATATAGGTACTTTACGCGCCAAATTGAGGTCAAATGTAATTTATCAAAAATATTACATGTTTAATTTCGAAGTTGGTTAAAAACCAGCGCTGACAGTTTCAACATTTGTCATAAGCATTACTCTCGACAGCAGACTAAGCAAACTATCATTGCAAATGGAAGCCGTGAATGACAGATCATAAGCAAAAACAAGAGTTCAGTTCCAGAGTTGGCAAGCATCCAGCAGTCCAAGCGAGTAGTGAACTATATTTAAACCATCACTGGAGGTCATTGGATTATGGTGCTAAAGAGAACTGGGACGATATACGAAATATAGAACATCTTAAGCAGTTTGTGAAAACCGGGAACATCTCAAGAATAAACCGACTTTGAAACACAATGGAAAACAAAACAATGTAAATGATGCATTTATATAAAAATATTTACAGCAAAAATTTGATGTGTTTTATAAGTGTAGGTCATATTATCGTAGTTAGTTATTAACCACTGATGCAAAAACGTCGGGGTGTTATGTGTGTATGTTTGTGTGTATGTTTGTGTGTGTATGTGTCTATTTGTGTTATCGTAGTTCCAAAAGGATGGAACGGTTTAGATTTTTTATACTTATGAAAGTTTTATTAGTCGGAAATGTGCTTCCCTAATCTTTCTCTAAATTATGTTGATTTAAAAACTAATCTACTGATCGGATATATGAAAAAAAATTTGAACACGTGGTAGGTATAGCTTTTCAATCACATTTTTTTTTCAATAAGTTCTCACACGTCAATGCGAAATCGGAATACACATAAAAATGCAGTTCATTTTTTCACTCCTAACATAAATCTACTCTTTATGAAGTCAGTCGAAAATAACCAGGAAGAAAATTCACGAACTTTTGAACTATTAGAACGTTAATTCTTAACAAAGAGCAAAGCCTAAGTTACAGTCAAGTAGATACGTCCACACAAACACATTATAAATACGAAAGTGTGTTTATTGGTCTGTTTGTTCGTCGTCTCCTCAACAAATAGATGACGGGTTGACTTGATTTTTTTGCACAAAGATAGGTCGAGATCAAGGTCCAGAGAGTGCCGTAGGTTACTTTTATCCCGGGAAAACAAACATAACGCGGACGGAGCCGCGTGCAATAGGTGGTTGTTTATAAATATGAGTCAAACCTGGAGATAATAAAAGCAGTTAGTAGCTATTATTTTTTAAGCATCAGTACATAAAGCATGACTCAACGATGCCGCGGCGCACGCAGCGCTGACACCTAACTAAATTATCTATAAATATTGCGTAGGTTTCTTAAAAACATTATGTAAAGGGCTTTAATTGATTATAGTCCAGTTAATCTAGACCAAAAAATGAGAGTGAAGGTACATAAAATCCCAAAGAGCTAATCAATAAAATTGTTCAAAACATAAAATCAAAATAAAACTTGCCGTTTTGCTGAAAATCGCGAAAAACTATTTTTTTTTTACCTTTGACCTTGAATATATTTTTTTACTCTCGGGAATGATGGGGAACTTTTAAATATTATTTATAATTATGTTTTAAGCAATTTTACTGATTTTCAGCTTGTTGGGATTTTATGCACCTTCAAATGTCTAAATTGACCGGATTATTGTAATGCAAAACTGTTCACAACCCGAAAATACAGCTATAAAGATAATTATAATAATAAAACTGGCTGCCTTTGTAGGTATACAAAACTTAATTCGATACGATTATATAAGTCATTTAGTTAGGTATTTTAAGTATTCAGTTTACGGTCGTAGCTCGATTCTACGGTGCAAATTTATTATGCAGACCCGTTACATCTTACTAATACTATAAACACGAAAGTTTGTAAGAATGGATATATGTTTGTTACTCTTTCACGCAAAAACTGCTAAACCGATTCGGATGAAAATTATAACACAGGCTACATTATTTTGTATTAACGCAGGTAAACCACAGGGCGCAGCTAGTCTAACAGAAAACAAGTTACATTTACCAGTTACATAAATAAACCAGAGGCGCACTGAACAAAGTTCAACAGAATTGTTTACATTCGATGCCGTTGTCGCGTCGTAGGATATTAATTAACGATAACTTGATTGAAATATGTAGTACATATTATCACGATAATCAACGCTGACAACTAGCTCTAATCATGGCCAAGTGAGTGTCGGAGTGAGAAAAAAATTGACAGAATCAAAGCATGGACGCTTCGCTCCCTCGGGCAATAAATACGATGACTCGTATTTACTTGTGCGTATGTGCGTAATTTATTTGTTACTTTTTCGAGATGAAATGATTTTCGGCATTAAATTCAAAATAACTTTGTAACTCGTATGTTTTTATTAACGTAGGTATTATTTTCATACATATTTTTTTTATTTTGTTTACAGATTTACTTGTAAGTTTATAATATTCTGGTCGGGTAGGATTATAACATTATTTACGGCCGCAGTTGCTTGCACAGAAAAGGCGAAAAGGCTAGTTTTGAGTTTGAATGAAGTAAGAATTATTTTTATCTCACTTCTATACACACAATAACACGGCTTTGACAGCGGTAATACAATACTCATTATGTTTTAATTGATTCCCTTCCGTTAAATAAGAACGAAATTTAACTGTTACGCTCATCAAGCAAGAAATAATCAAACAAGAATACAAATACATAAGTTAACCAACAAAAAGCTTTGAGTAAAATATGGCGGTGTAAACATTATTCGACAAATGAATCTCATCGGGTCGAAAATCTTTAGCAACAATCGTAAAACCAAATAATCAATGGTAAACACTTACATTTGCGCAACTTTTTATATCTGGCCTTCTTTATCATTTCTTCACGAAATATTATCACACAAATTAACACGACAACAATGCAATACTAGAACGAAACGTGTCAAATCTTAGTGACAAGAAAACTTATGAAATGTCAAGAGTCGTTTTATGACTACCTACCCTCAAAGACACATTTATTTTTGTTTTATTTTCTTGGTTAGACTGCAGCTGTTTTACCTCTTGTTACAATGAATAGTTATTAAGTAAATATCGGTAGGTATCTAACTCGTCAATTAAAATTCAATATTATTCAGACATGCTCATGATTTTTAAAACGTATCATATCGTTATCGTATTGTGAAAAGCCTATAATGCATATATCTACAGACATAAGTATCAACGCATAGCATCCCACTGCTGGGCACGGGTATCCCCTATGAAGAGGGTGTAGGCCACAGTCACGAGAGGCAATGCGTGTTGGGGAATTCACTTAGCTTTGAAAGCGTACATAAATATATCTTTTTATACCCGAAAAAACGGCAAGGAGAAAAGAAGTTTGTAAAGTTTTGGTAGAATAGAATATTTGATGTGGATTGTATTGGAAATTGAAACAAGTTTAAAATTACATACGGTAGGTTTTAGATTTTTTAGCCTCTAAGGTTCTCAATACATCTGTTTTTTCTTTTAGTACCAATTTGATAAACTATTGTTTTCTTGTTTATTTGTGAGTACAGCGTCATAGTTTTTTAACTAGCTTTAAATTTGATCTTATCTGCAATTAATCATTTTAAGCCGATTAGATCAAACTATTTGACAAATTTATTTATTATCGATTATTTGACGCATAGACAGAGTGGCTCGCCTTTTTGCCAGAGTTTCTAAACCGCCCATAACATGATCTGCGTTAATTATCATGACGATGTAAAGTAAAGTAAAGTAAAGTAATATTTATTGACCTTTAAATAACGTTCGTTACAGGCAAGTCTTATTACATTTGAATGAATAATTACTTAAAAAATTTAACTTACAAATCTCATTTATATACGATTACTTAATATTAGTTCTTAGTTTAATAGTTCTCATGACAAATATTTACATTAAAATTGCTTTGTTTAGTTATTATTAATATTTTATAATGGATGTCGTACGGTGTTATCCGATCCACGGTGGCGCTCAATTGTAAATACTGCTGTGTGGTCACACATCCAAGTCTTGACTGGACTAAACGTTGCTTAACTTCGGCGATCGCTAAAACACGCCTGTGCTTTGAGTACTACATTGTGTGATTCCAGTTAGCTACGAGTATCAGTAATTAAACACGCAATAATGCAACTTAGTTATCCTTTGGAATGTTGGTTGTTAAACTTGGCCTACATGCACTTGTGATACTAGATGTAAGATTTTTCCTTTATATTTAATGTTTTTCTGAACTCTGTGTCTGTAATAAAGAGTTTATTCATTCATTCATTCATACATAGTTTCTCTATGTATACGTGATGTTTATTAAGTATATATATTTCTACGAGTATGTATTTCTCTTTAACTCATTGCGACCCTTTACCGCCCCAATCTGTTGATCTTTTTTGATGTGCAAGGTGTCATTGGATTGGGGTTTTTCTTCATATAGGTCTTCCTCTCTGAAGAACTAGCCCAAATAAAGCACGGGTTATCTTCTTGCGATAGATATCCCGCTGCTTGACCCATTAAGATACAGAAGTTATTTTTTTTGTAGTATGATGTTTTTTAAATCGCTTTGAACTACTTGAAACAATCAAGTTTTACAAACGAATCTTTAACTATGAGCTGCGTACATTTCTACTAATTTTTTTTGTATCTCTTACCTTTCTTGGAAGATTTCACCGATAGCAGTCCATCTTCATGCGCGGAAGGAGGGACGATCAATACTTGGTTTGCTTCCAGAAGCTTCTCTTCAGCCTCGTCACCCCCCTCCGTCTCCTCGATCACCGACCGGATGGGCGCCGCCATCTTGCGCACATACAAAATGGCCGACTGGACAAAATGGCGCTCGTGTGGCCGCCAACTTAGTTAACTCTTTGGAATGTTGCTTGTAAAAGTTATGCTACATAGTTTCTATGTAAGATTGTTTTGTTTGTTTTTTATTCAGTCTTCAGGTTTTGGCGTGGAGTCTGTGAACAAAATGAAATAAAATTGTTAGTTACAAGGAAAGAGTACTCATTACTTTTAACAGAATTTATCAGAACCGACTTTGATTTGGCAGGCGTATGAACATTATTTTCTGTTTAACTTCATCATCCACATCGAAATATAGAGAAACACACTTAAAAAGTAAACACGTTATTCTTTCTGTCTAGTCGCTGATAGCAATTTTTCACTTACTTCGATTTAAAAAATCCAACATCTTAACAGATTTATCCAAAAAAAATGGAATCACATTGGAGGATATAAACAAACCTTTTAAAAATTAAAGAATTATTCAAATCCGTATCTGGGAATACAGGTAACAAACATTAAAAAAAATACAGACGAATTTTGTATCTCCTCCTGTTTGGAAATCAGTCGAAAATAAAAAGATTTTGACGAATGGATCCTCCTCTTTAGAAGTTGATTAAAAAACAGATTATTTATGAAGCCGCAAGCTTTACTAAGAGATAATATTACTAACTATAGGAGTACTTATCACTTGTGGCACTACATGTAAAATTAAATTTTTATGTTTTGTGTGTCTACATATCTATCTATGTATCATCTATATTATGATAATAGAAGTTATTGACTGAATCAAAAGGAAGTGACGTAACTTCCCGTCGATAACGGACTTACCCTTGACCTCCCTCGCCTGTTTGATATTATTGTGTGACAGTTTATATTGACAGAACGATCGAAGCGACCCTGCTTCAAGTCTGGCAAATATTTGCTTTCATCACTATCCATAGTTATGCGAATTGTTGACCGCGTGCACACTTTTTTGTGTGACAAAAAATCTGAGTTTTTTTTGTATTCCTAAATCTTATTATGAGCTTAAGAACCAATTTCGTTTAACCTAATTTCGTCAAGATTCGTTGGAAATAATGTGTACACGGGCATCAACATACAGACGAATATAATGTGTCAAATTATTGTATTGTTAAGATAAGGAAGAGCGGGATTACCTGGCACAGGGATTATTATTATCCCTAAAAGGTAAACCCTACCTCAAATTTGTTAATTTAAAATGAGATGAAATAAACGATTTATTATTATATTATAAAAAATACAGCGTCACACTGCTGAGCACGGGTCTCTTCTGTCAAGGGAAGTGTAGGCCATACCTCTGCCAGGCTGGCCAAATATTTTATCTTACCTAACGAGTTTCACCAAATTATTTTACTTTTTATTTTAAAAAGTCAAGTCGAGTTGAGTACCTTCACGTTTTTTGGGAATTCGGTAAAAACATTGGAAAGTGACCGGGAACTTATTCAAATAGTTCCACATACATACATTTCGGTCCGGTCCCGGTCCGGTCCGGTCCCGGTTCCAACGGAAGATCAACGCTGGCTTCAGCCGGCACTGTGTTGAGTTGGGGCCGGTTTGTGACAGAAAGCATTTTTTCAAAGAGTGTTTCTATTTTATTCTATATATTTCTACATAGAATAGGAAAGAAATTAGACCATACGTTGGTATCATAACTCAGAGCTGGCATTTCGTATATCGTATATCGTCTTGTTTTATCTGATAGTGAACGTCAAGCGTCGAAACAAGACAAAAGACGCTCAGCATTGTAACCGCGTTGATATATTATAAGACCGCTAGTGTACGTTTTAACACATAAATTAATGTACACCGCCTAAACAATGGGAGACATCGTCGATTGCTAGCCATTCACATACGTATGTAGCTAGCGAGGCGGCCTGGCTGGTTACATTAGAACCGTGTAAAAAACGTGCTTAGCAACAGATAGTTGACCGACCGAGAAAACGTCTTCGCTTCTGGCAAAATGTTCTTTCGTTTTTCAGTTGTATGTATAAATGTTTGTCCGCAGGCAATTTAGTCCCCGCGTAATGTAATGTAATTCGTAGTACTAATCTTGACGAAACTTTGTGTACGTGCTCTACGATTTGTTTTTATTCGTCTAGTATTTTTGATTGAAGGGGTATTTCTTTTAAAATGGGAGAAAATTTGCTATTTACGGGGCGATTTCTATAATATTTGGGCCAGACATGCGGGACACGACAATAATTAAGATTCCTGAATTAATGAGCTTACGTAGACCTATTAGTAGGTAGGTATATACTTACTCGTAATATTGATGATACTCGTACATACCTATGCAATCCCTACACTAACAATCATCAATTATTATTACAGTTTAGTATCATTGGCGGCATCAAGGTTGTCGACCTTGTCTTTGGTGTTATCTCTCACACATAAAGGATATTTAAGCTGTAATTATATGCTATGTTGCTATGCGTTTATATCACAAAAGACAGATAGTGCAGAGGTCAATCTATTGAGATTGAGAAAAGTGCTAGATACGTCTGAGGTGATTTTTTAGATGAAACTTAATTATTTTGGTTATTATCTATATACAGGGTGTCCCAGAACTCAACGTCAAGCGGGCACGGGGCAAGAGGGGGGTCATACCAGTTCCAGGAAAAATAAAATAAAAAATCTATTTCATTTTTTTTTACTGAACCGTCAAAGTTAGGTGATATTATTTTTTCAACTACAACTCAAAGAAAATGCGATAATTTTAACGAAAATAGCTACTCTTATTGTTTGATTTGTGATTGCAATTGATAGCATGTTTATTAAAGACCACATTAGTAAAAAAACATTGTGAAATAGTTAGCTTTGTGACCAGAATAACTATTTCTGGATTTCGGCTGGACCGATTTCATTAACTTTACTGTTAAGAGAAGGTTCTTATGACAGAAAAAAAATATATTATTAATCCGTTTGTTTCACTAAAACTCGAGAACGGCAACCGATATAGCTGATTTTAGTCTTGAAATGTTTGTCGTACTCCAGGCAAGGTTTAAATGGCGAGAAACATACAAAACTGTTAGGCGGTACGAAGTTCGACGGGTCAGCTAGTTGGTTTATATTTCCTTTCTCCCTGCTTCATTCTCAACAGTAAATCAAACAACTAGATACGAATGCAGCTACCACGATAGTTTTTTGCCTTAGCGCGACCGTCAAGCGTAGGTATGAAGTAAATAATTAAGTGAAGTTCGTAATAAATGTACATTTGTTTGACTTCTGTATGTGTATGTGATTTTATACAGAAAACAAGTTATATGTATTTTTGGTTCTAATTATATGTATAGAAATAGAAATAGGAATATATTTATTTGTAACAGAAAACACAATCTAAACAAAACCAAAATATGTAACATGAGTTTTGAACATGAGAGTCATAAACCGGTCCCAACTCAACACAGTGCCGGCTGAAGCCAGCGTTGATCTTCCGTTGGTACCGGGACGCGACGTCACGCACGTCACAATCTTCTTTACTACTACAAGTTACTTCAGTCACTTCTGTCAGTGTCATAAACTATGCTACGAGTAAAAGTCAAAGATCGACAAAACGAAAACAACAACAAATCAAATATTTTCAAGTTTTCTCAAAGACTATTAAATATTTTCAAGTTTATACAAAGATTTCCATCGAGCTCCCTAAATTATAATATGTAAATAATCACTGTGTGGTTTTCAATTTTATTTAATACCTACTTTAATAAACAAAAGAAATCTAAAAGAGAAATTGAGCATTACTGAACTAATTCTACATGTAAACGAACCTATAATAAACACGGAAACAATAAAATAACTCGAATTGAACGAACATTAACATTTAACGAACGCCAAAAATCCAAGAACAATAAACGGTAAGAAAATTATAATTATAATACTAAATTGCACTAGTGTCATTAACTAAATAGACCTACTATGTATTATTGTAAATCATAAAAAAAATTAGAAAACTATCGGTAACCAGCGGGCAAGACGGTTTTTATTATGAAACATGAACTTTATAGCGTTGTGTGACAAGAAATATATATCATGCCATGTTAGTAATAACTTAGACTAATACTATCTAAAGAGAAAATAACCATGACTGGCAGCCGGACACAACCAAAAATTAATATGACATAGAGATAGAAAATGATAAAAATAAATCTTATCTATTCTGTTTATATACTGTAACAATGTTGTAGTCATTATATATTTTATATCTAATCATTTTTCTTTTATTATTTTAGACTAGCACTTTTGCTACTGATAGTACCTTAATGTGACGTGGGACGAGATGCATAATAGAAATATTATTTATTTTGATATTCTGCAAGTCGTCCCAAATGGGCCGTAGGTATGTGGGACGAGTTGGCGAACAACTCGATCTATGTTTACCGGACCGGTTCTGACGAAATTAAAATGGGGCCACAGTCCATCAAACAAAAAAAACGATCCAGCCGTCTTCGAGAAATCAAGTAACAAACATTCAAAAATTAATAAAGCGAAATTTGCTTGAAAATGTGAAATCCACGACAGAATCAATGGATTTAATTATTAGAATGGAACAGAATAATTTTTTATTTGTAACAGTAAACTTTAAGATTACACAACATAAAAAAAATATATTTAACCTTACTTTTCTTACTGCTTTCTGTCACTAAACGGCCCCAACTCAACATAATGCTGGCTGAAACAACCAGCGCTGATCTTCCGTTGAAACCGGGGTGTTACATAAGAAGTTACATAAATATTGTTAAGGTAATGAAGATCTTTTAAGGCGTCTGATTATCACTAGGGCCCTTATTCACTATAAACATTTCAACACATGACGCGGCCATGTTATATTAAGCGCGTAAAATTCACAAAGCCAATGGCAAATTTTATATCGTGCCGCTGCACTATAAAATTTCAGCAAGTAATACCGTAGTTCCTTAGATAACAAGCTGGTCTCGCTTCCAATGGATACTGTTGTGGGGGGTACTATTCATAGATGGCATGGCAATCAGTGAAATAATATTGATCTTGGATACCATATCAAATTCTAACTACAAAGTCTCGTGGTCTGTAAGTGCCGCTTCACTGACGTATCCAGCTACTTGTTATGAAAACATAACAAAACGACACAGTAATAATATCATGTGACTGTCTTAACACAACCATGAAAAAAAACACCTTATAAATAATGTACCTAACAAATGTTTATTTGTCTAACAAGTGCTACTTAACAAGTTCACTTTTTTAAGTGACTAGCTGACCCAGCGAACTTCGTACCGCCAAACAGTTATAAATGTTTAAACCTTCCCTGAACCTTCAAAAACATTTCAAAACCAAAATCAGCTAGATTGGTCCTGCCGTTCTCGAATGTTTGCGAGACATACAAACAGAAATTGATTTTTGTATGTAATTAAGAAGAAGATTGCCGTCATCCACAATAACCTCATTGAATAAGGCAAAGAGTTTATTTTACCGAGTTTTTATTGCTCTGAAAGTTAGAAGTTAGAAATGTAATCGCAGAATTAGTGTGGTTAGTGTGGTCGCGAGGTAGACAATTCGCAAAATTACTAGTTTTTCAATAATCCATCCATCGTATGTGTTATTTAACCCTTCTTCTCCGCGGGACCTTCAGAAATGTTTCAAGTATTGTCACACTACCCATTCCTATACCTTAAAATCATTAGAAAATCTTAAGTTATCAATTCCTTCACATTCCACCACTTTCTTTAAGTCCTCTTTTACTGTGAAAGCTGTCTTGCTATGGAACAGTCTTCCCCTTGATATTAGACGTGCTCCTTCATTAAACGTTTTTAAGCATCGAGTCATAGTTCATTATCTATCGCTATATCACTAATATTTGTTTCATCTAATTATTACTAGAGAATTTGTCCATTTATTTCCATGCCTAGTATTGTACTGTATATGTATTTGTATGTATTATATTTATATATTTGTATTGAGAGTTGTTAAGTTGTTAGTGTTATATTTTAAGGCCTCTTTAATATTATGTAATTATCTTGTACGTGCTTGGTTGCCTGGAAGAGATCGCTTTAAGCGATAAGGCCGCCATTTAAAAACTAGAATATGTTTAAAATTTTGTCTATGTTATTTATTTATTGTTAAGCTGGTTTTTGAATAAAGAGTTGTCTATCTATCTAAGGTTGCCTGGAAGAGATCGCCTTTAGCGATAAGGCCGTCACTTGTGACACTAGGTGTAAGATTTTTCCTATATAGCTGACGTTTGTGTGTCTGCTATAAATATTTAATTCATTCATTCAACTTGTTTTGATTTTTTGATTAATATATGAGTTCCCAAAACAATGATGAGGTTACTCTTCATTTTTTGGGAAGTCAAATAATTGGGAATCAATTCGACCGGTATATGTTTTTTTTAAACTTTATGATTGTTACCGGATTTCTCGGAGACAGCCAAACTGATGGAAAAATTGTTTTTTTTTTTGTTTATACATATAAATACTTCTCGAGTGCTCCCATTTAAATTCTATCAAAATTAGTCTAGAGTTTTGATTTTAAAATCGAAATAAGTAAAAAAGTTCTATCGCCGCCGCCTGCCGGTCGGTAGTAAGTCGGTAGGGACTTTATTACAGCGAATTATCTTTATTTGCATCATTCTTGCAACAGAAATAGCCCAGTTGTTGATGTTGACCGAGATGTAGAAACAAAATGTGTTAAACGCATTTATCTCAACAACTCTTACAAACTATTCAGGTCGCTGTATCGCACTCGTATGGTGTTGGAACATGACATTG